>CM059790.1:37676819-37891819 GCA_030435695.1 Brachymystax lenok tsinlingensis | reverse complement strand
AGCCCCATCCCCAACCTTAGCCCCAGCTGGCCATTGGCAACTGAAAGAGTTGTTTGTTGAAAGGCCTGTGCAGTGCTTCTGATGAAAAATAAAGTCATGCCTCATGTTATTAAGACATATTTGCTTTGGACAAGAGACACCGTGGAGCTGCATTGTGACAAGATTCATGCCTGTAGAGGAGCATGATCGTTTGATAAGAGGGGAAATTAGATGTATGAGCAACATGGATACAACAATAAAGTTTAAATCCAAATCGCTATATAGACATTTTCAGAAATATTGGTGAATTAGCCATTATTGTTTAAAGAAATTATGAAAGAGATTGGTGTGTTTTTTCACTGTCTAATCATGGCATGGTTGTGTTCAATGACAGACGTGTTGTCATGTGTGCTCCCTCTCCGGCCTCTAGGTCATCAGGCTGCTCATTATGGCGCACACCTGTCACCAGCGCTACGCGCATCGGCGCATAATGACACTCACCTGGACTCCATCACCTCCTTGATTACCTGCCCTTTATATGTCACTCCCTGTGGTGTCTTCCCCAGTCGTCATTGTTTCATGTTGGTGTGCTGTTCGAGTTTCTTGTTGTGTTCGTTTATTTATTAAATGTTTTCACTCCCTGAACTTGCTTACCGACTCTCAGCATACGTTGTTATACGTGTATTTGTTTAGAATGTATTACGGTGGATGGTTTCATTTCAGAGAGACAAATAATCATGTTTTTTTGCTAGATTGCCGCCTCACTCTCAGAGAAATAAGTAGCACTGCTAGGTTTTACACAAATGTAACAATTAACTACATTTAAAAAAAAGAAATGTACAAATTATAGATTCATCATATCTATATAAAAATGTTTTAACTGGGATGGAATTCAATGCAGTAATATGAAATCTGTATATAAAATATTTACATTTTACATTTTACATTTTTGTCACTTAGCAGACGCTCCTATCCAGAGCAAGTTACAGTAAGGCCAATCATCTTAAGATAGCTAGGTAGGACAACCACATATTACAGTAAAATATACAGGACACAAACATTCCAGCTAAACAATGAATATACATCGTTTTGCAAAAAAAATACATTTACATACACCTCTAAAATCTATTAATAAGAAATCGGAGAACAGTCAAATTTTACACACACACGAAGGTACCCATAAGCAATTATTTCTGATAAAAAAAAAAAAATTGAAGAACAGCCATAGTAGTAAAAGACTGATTATACAAGACTAGAACATATTTTAATTTAAAGATGTCCGGTAAAGAGACAACATACAGTTGAAGTCGGAGGTTTACATACACCTTAGCCAAATACATTTCAACTCAGTTTTTCACCATTCCTGACATGTAATTCTAGTAAAGATTCCCTGTCTTAGGTCAGTTAGGATCACCACTTAATTTTAAGAATGTGAAATGTCAGAATAATAGTAGAGAGAATGATTTATTTCAGCTTCTATTTCCTTCATCACATTCCCAGTGGGTCTGAAGTTTACATACACTCAATCAGTATTTGGTAGCAATGCCTTTAAATTGTTTAACTTGGGTACTTGTTTCGGGTAGCCTTCCACAAGATTCCCACAATAAATGAATTTTGGCCCATTCTTCCTGACAGAGCTGGTGTAACTGAGTCAGGTTTGTAGGCCTCCTTGCTCGCACACGCTTTTTCAGTTCTGCCCACACATTTTCTATAGGATTGAGGTCAGGGCTTTGTGATGACCACTCCAATTCCTTGACTTTGTTGTCCTTAAGTTATTTTTCCACAACTTTGGAAGTATGCTTGTCCATTTGGAAGACCCATTTGCAACCAAGCTTTAACTTCCTGACTGATGTCTTGAGATCTGCTTCAGTATATCCACATCATTTTACTTCCTCATGATGCCATCTATTTTGTGAAGTGCACCAGTCCCTCCTGCAGCAAAGCACCCCCACAACATGATGCTCTCCCCCCGTGCTTCACGGTTGGGGTGGTGTTCTTAACTTGCAAGCCTCCCCCTTTTTCCTCCAAACATAACGATGGTCATTATGGCCAAACAGTTCTACTTTTTGTTTCATCAGACCAGAGGACATTTCTCCAAAAAGTACGATCTTTGTCCCCATGTGTAGTTGCAAACTATCGTCTGGCTTTTTTATGGCGGTTTTGAAGCAGTGGCTTCTTCCTTGCTGAGCGGTCTTTCAGGTTATGTCGATATAGGACTTGTTTAACTTTGGATATAGATACTCTTGTACCTGTTTCCTCCAGCATCTTCACAAGGTCCTTTGCTGTTGTTCTGGGATTGATTTGCACTTTTCGCACCAAAGTACGTTCATCTCTAGGAGACAGAATGCGTCTCCTTCCTGAACGGTATGACAGCTGCGTGGTCCCATGGTGTTTATACTTGCATACTATTGTTTGTACAGATGAGCGTGGTACCTTCAGGCATTTGGAAATTGCTCCCAAGGATGAACCAGACTTGTGGAGGTCTACAGTATTTTTTCTGAGGTCTTGGCTGATTTCTTTTGATTTTCCCATGATGTCAAGCAAATAGGCACTGAGTTTGAAGGTAGGCTTTGAAATACATCCACAAGTACACCTCCAATTGACTCAAATGATGTAAATTCGCCTATCAGAAGCTTCTAAAGCCATGACATCATCTTCTGGAATTTTCCAAGCTGTTTAAAGGCACAGTCAACAAAGTGTATGTAAACTTCTGACCCACTGGAATTGTGATATAGTGAATAATCTGTCTGTAAACAATTGTTGGAAAAATTACTTGTGTCATGCACAAAGTAGATGTCCTAACCGACTTGCCGAAACTATAGTTTGTTAACAAGAAATTTGTGGAGTGGTTGAAAAACGAGTTTTAATGACTCCAACCTAAGTGCATGTAAACTTCCGACTTCAACTAAATGTCATGTCTACTCCCGGTCCGGCGCTCGATGTCGCCTGTCTACTAACCACCGGTCCTGGCAACCCACATTGAGTACACCTGCTCCCCATCGTTAAGCACACCTGGACTTCATCACCACACTGATTACTCTCCATTCATATAGGCCTCAGTAAGCCTCAATCATTAGGCAGTATTGGTTTTGTTTCCATTCAGTACACTTCTGTTTTGTGACTCATCTTCATGAGTCCCTGCGTACATGTTACAACATCCTTTAACATATTGTAAAGAAAAATTGGGATTTTTTGATTTCACCTTTATTTAACCAGGTAGGCCAGTTGAGAACAAGTTCTCATTTACAACTGCGACCTGGCCAAGATAAAGCAATGCAGTGCAACACAAACAACAACACAGAGTTACACATGGGATAAACAAACGTACAGTCAATAACACAATTGAAAAATCTATATACAGTGTGTGCAAATGTAGTAAGATTAGGGAGGTAAGGCAATATATAGGCGATAGTGGCGAAATAATTACAATTTAGCATTAACACTGGAGTGATAGATGTGCAGATGATGATGTGCAAGTAGAAATACTGGGGTGCAATAGAACAAAAATAAATAACAATATGGGAATGAGGTAGCTGGGTGGGCTATTTACAGATTGGCTGTGTACAGGTGCAATGATCGGTAAGCTGCTCTGACAGCTGATGCTTAAATTTAGTGAGGGAGATATAAGTCTCCAGCTTCGGTGATTTTTGCAATTCGTTCCAGTCATTGGCAGCAGAGAACTGGAAAGAAAGGCGGCCAAAATGGAGTTGGCTTTGGGTATGACCAGTGAAATATACCTGCTGGAGCGTGTGCTATGGGTGGGTGTTGCTATGGTGACCAGTGAGCTGAGATAATGTGGGGCTTTACCTAGCAAAGACTTATAGATGACCTGGAGCCAGTGGGTTTGGCGACAAATATGAAGCGAGGAGAGCATACAGGTCTCAGTGGTGGGTAGTATATGGGGCTTTGGTGACAAAACGGATGGCACTGTGATAGACTGCATCCAATTTGCTGAGTAGAGTGTTGGAGGCTATTTTGTAAATGACATCGCCGAAGTCGAGGATCGGTAGGATAGTCAGTTTTACAAGGGTATGTTTAGCAGCATAAGTGAAGGAGGCTTTGTTGCGAAATAGGAAGCCAATTCTAGATTTAATTTTGGATTGGAGATGCTTAATGTGAGTCTGGAAGGAGAGTTTACAGTCTAACCAGACACCTAGGTATTTGCAGTTGTCCATATATTCTAAGTCAGAACCGTCCAGAGTAGTGATGCTAGTCGGGCAGGCGGGTGCGGGCAGAGATCGGTTGAAGAGCATGCATTTAGTTTTACTTGCATTTAAAAGCAGTTGGAGGCCACGGAAGGAGTGTTGTATGGCATTGAAGCTCGTCTGGAGGTTTGTTAACAAGGTGTCCAAAGAAGGGCCAGAAGTATACAGAATGGTGTCGTCTGCGTAGAGGTGGATTAGACAATCACCAGCAGCAAGAGCGACATCATTGATATATACAGAGAATTGAGAATTGAACCCTGTGGCACCCCCATACAGACTGCCAGAGGTCCGGACAACAGGCCCTCCGATTTGACACACTGAACCGATTTGACAAACTGAAGACAGCTGCACAGTATTGTCTTTATCGATGGCGGTTATGATATTGTTTAGGACCTTGAGCATGGCTGAGGTGCACCCATGACCAGCTCGGAAACCAGATTGCATAGCGGAGAAGGTACGGTGGGATTCGAAATGGTTGTGATCTGTTTGTTAACTTGGCTTTTGAAGACTTTAGAAAGGCAGGGCAGGATAGATATAGGTCTGTAACAGTTTGGGTCTAGAGTGTTTCCCCCTTTGAAGAGGGGGATGACTTCGGTAGCTTTCCAATCTTTAGGGATCTCAGATGATACGAAAGAGACGTTGAATAGGCTAGTAATAACAATTGCGGCAGATAATTTTTGAAAGAGAGGGTCCAGATTGTCTATCCCAGCTGATTTGTAGGGGTCCAGATTTTGCAGCTCTTTCAGAGCCGTAGAAAAGTGCTTATTGAAATGATCGATTATCATAGATTTATCGGTGGTGACAGTGTTTCCTAGCCTCAGTGCAGTTGGCAGCTGGGATGAGGGGGGTGCTCTTATCTTTACAGTGTCCCAAATTTGGGGGGAAGTTGTGCTACAGGATGCAAATTTCTGTTTGAAAAGCCTATGCTTTCCTAACTGACTGTGTATATTGGTTCCTAACTTTCCTGAAAAGTTGCATATCGCGGGGGTTATTCGATGCTAATGCAGTACGCCACAGGATGCTTTTATATATATGTTCTAGTTCTACATTTTTTGAGTGGGGCATGCATTATATAATTAAGATTGTGAGGAAAGCACTTTTAAAGAATAACCAGGCATCTTCTACTAACGGGATGAGGTCAATATCCTTCTAGAATACCCGGGCCAGGTTGATTAGAAAGGCCTACTCGCTGAAGTGTTTCAGGGAGCGTTTGGCAGTGATGAGGGGTGATTGTTTGACCGCGGACCCATTACGGACGCAGGCAATGAGGCAGTGATCGCTGAGATCCTGGTTGAAGACAGCAGAAGTGTATTTAGAGGGCAGGTTGGTCAGGATGATGTCGACTGATGGTGCCCGTGTTTATGGATTTAGGGTTGTACCTGGTAGGTTCCTTGATAATTTGTTTGAGATTGAGGGCATCTAGCTTAGAATGTAGGACGGTCGGGGTGTTAAGCATATCCCAGTTTAGGTCACCTAACAGTACAAACTCTGAAGATAAATGGGGGGGCAATCAATTCACATATGGTGTCCAGGGCACAGCTGGGGGCTGAGGGGGGTCTATAACAAGCGACAACAGTGAGAGACTTATTTTTGGAAACGTGGATTTTTAAAGGTAGAATCTCGAACTGTTTGGGCACAGACCTGGATAGCATGACAGAACTCTGCAGACTGTCTCTGCAGTAGATTGCAACTCCACCCCCTTTGGCAGTTCTATCTTGGTGGCAAATTTTGTAGTTGGGGATGGAAATTTCTGAATTATTGGTGGCCTTCCTAAGCAAGGATTCAGACACGGCTAGGACATCAGGGTTGGCGGAGTGTGCTAAAGCAGTGAATAAAACAAACTTAGGGAGGAGGCTTCTGATGTTAACATGCATGAAACCAAGGCTTTTACGCTTACAGAAGTCAACAAATGATTGCGCCTGGGGAATAGGTGTGGAACTGGGGCTACAGGGCCTGGGTTAACCTCTACATCACCAGAGGAATAGGGGAGGAGTAGGATAAGGGTATGGCTAAAGGCTATAAGAACTGGTTGTCTAGTGCATTGGGAACAGAGAATAAAAGGAGCAGATTTCTGGGTGTGGTAGACTAGATTCAGGGCATAATGTACAGACAAGGGTATGGTAGGATGTGAGTACAGTGGAGGTAAACATAGACGTTGAGTGACGATGAGAGAGGTTTAGTCTCTGGAGGCACAGGTTAAGCTAGGTGAGGTCTCCGCGTGTGTGGGGGGTGGGACAAAATAGCTATCTAAGGCATATTGTGCCTTAGAGGGCTCTACAGTGAAATAAAACAGTAAGAACTAGCCGAGACAGCAGTAGACAAGATATGTTGACATTAGAGAGAGGCATAAAGCAATCACAGGTGTTGAACGGGAGAGCTAAGACAACAACGGGTAAATGGTGATGAATGGGCAGAGCGGGTCAGTTAGGCACATACAGGACCTGAGTTCGAGGCTGGGACCGATAGATAAACAAAATGAGGTTCAATGTTATTGAAACAGTCCAGGGGGCATCAGCTGTGTAGCCGAGTGATCATAGGGTCCAATGAGCAGCAATAGGTGAGTCAGGGAGCCGTTCGGTAGTCACTACTACGCTAGGCGAGCGGGAGACACAGCGTTCAGAAAGCTAGCGGGCCGGTGCTAGCAGATTTCTTCGGCGACATCGTAACGGAATAGCCTGTTGAGACCACATCGGGCGATCACGTCGGCAGACCAGTCGTGATGGATCGGTGGGGCTCCGTGTCGACAGTAACGGGTCCAGGCCAATTGGCAAAAGAGGTATTGTAGCCCTAGAATTAGCTGGTATATGGGCCTAGCTCGATGCTAGCTCAAGGCTAACTGGTGCTTGCTTTGGGACAGAGACGTTAGCTAACAGTAGCCACTCGTTTGCAGCTAGCTAGCTGCAATGATCCGGTGTAATGATCCAGAGTAGCAGGAATCCGGTGATGTGGCAGAGAGAAGCAGTCCGAAATACTCTGGGTTGATATCACGCTGTGCAGACTGGCAGGTATTGTCCGAGCTAAGGGTAAAGGTGAAGACCACTAGCTGTGGCTAACAAAGACTAGTAGCTAGTTAGCTGGTTAGCTCCTGATGGAGGTTCCAGTTATAAGGAATAGAAATAGCAGATCCGTACCACTTGGGTGAGGCGGGTTGCAGGAAAGTATATTTAGTTCCTAGATAGAAAGTGAGCTTAAAATATATACAATTTTTTTTTGCTATATACACGGGATAAGACAAAGACAAACACACGTCCGACTGCTACGCCATCTTGGTACAAGATTTGAATAGGAGCTGAAGTGGGATCTCCATTAGCCTGGTTCCAGATCTGTTTGTCCTGTCAATGTCACGATCTCCTGAAGGGACAGACCAAGGCGCAGCGATGCTTCCAGTATACATTTTATTTATGACGAACGTAACTGGGAAAATAACAAAATGAACGTGACGAAGATCGTGAAGTTGGACATAACTAAAAACACAACAAGCTATGCACAAACAATAACCCACAAAATACTATAGAAAACCCCCAAACATATATATGGTTCCCAATTAGAGACAACAACACACAGCTGCCTCTATTTGGGAACCATTACCCCAACATAGATATACAACACCTAGAACAAAAAAAACCTACACCAAAACGAAACTAAACACGCCAGCCTGTCAAAATCAGGCCTGAACATGACAGTACCCCCAAAGGCGCGGACTCGACCGCGCCAAAAGTCCATTGGGGGTCTTCGGTAGGCCTTCCTGTCCCAGGTGGCGGCTCCGGTGCCGGCCGTGCTGGCTCGGGGTCCCACACCGGAGGCCCTGGGCTATTTGCCGGAACAGTTATTTTAGGACTGGGGACCTTCACTGGAGGTTCCGGACTGGGGACCTTCTCAGGAGGCTCCGGACTGGGAACCTTCTCTGGAGGCTCCGGACTGGGAACCTTCTCTGGAGGCTCCGGACTGGGAACCTTCTCTCGAGGTTCCGGACTGTCGACGCGCACTGGGACTCTGGTGCGGGGAGCAGGAACGGGCCGTACTGGACTCATGATGCGCACTGGGACTCTGGTGCGGGGAGCAGGAACGGGCCGTGCTGGGTTCACGGCGCGCACAGGGATCCTGGAGCATGGAACAGGGACAGGACGTGCTGAGTCCACGACGGGCACAGGGATCCTGGAGCGTGGAACAGGGACAGGACGTGCTGAGTCCACGACGGGCACAGGGATCCTGGAGCGTGGAGCAGGGACAGGACGTGCTGGGTCCACGACGGGCACAGGGATCCTGGAGCGTGGAGCAGGGACAGGACGTGCTGGGTCCACGACGGGCACAGGGATCCTAGAGCGTGGAACAGGGACAGGACGTGCTGGACTCTCTAAGCGCACAGGGGGCCTGGTGCGCGGAGCCGGAATAGGACGTGCTGGACTCTCTAAGCGCACAGGGGGCCTGGTGCGCGGAGCCGGAACAGGACGTGCTGGACTCTCTAAGCGCACAGGGGGCCTGGTGTGTGGAGCCGGTACTTCTCTCCCCAGCTGTTCACTCACCCTTGCCTCATGAATGATGGGAGCTGGAATGTCACGCACTGGGCTATGGATGCGAACCGGAGACCCCACACGCAGAACCGGTGCAGGATATCTCGGTCCCAGAAGGTGTACTGGGGACCTCGCTCGCAAAGCCGGCACCACTCTTCCAGGCTGCACACTCACCCTAGCCCGACAGATGAGTGGCGCTGGAATTTTGCGCACCGGCCTATGCATGCGCACTGGAGACACCGTGCGCAAAACTGCATAGCACGGTGTCTGCTCAATGCGACTCTCTCCCCAACGCTCCCACCAAAGAGCATGAGGAGTTAGCTCAGGAGTCCTTCCTGAACCGGCCAAACTCCCCGTGTGCCCCCTCGCTCAGTCCCCTCGCCGCTTCCATCTCCTTCTTGGGGTGACGATGCTTTGTCGTCTTCCTCCAAGGCCCCTTACCAGCCAATATCTCCTCCAATGTCCAGGACTCCTTTAAACATTGCTGCTTGGTCTTTTTGTGGTGGGTTATTCTGTCACGATCTCCTGAAGGGACAGACCAAGGCGCAGCGATGCTTCCAGTATACATTTTATTTATGACGAACGTAACTGGGAAAATAACACAATGAACGTAACGAAGATCGTGAAGTTGGACAACAAGCTATGCACAAACAATAACCCACAAAATACTATAGAAAAACCCCAAACATATATATGGTTCCCAATTAGAGACAACGACACACAGCTGCCTCTAATTGGGAACCATTACCCCAACATAGATATACAACACCTAGAACAAAAAAACCCTACACCAAAACGAAACTAAACACGCCAGCCTGTCAAAATCAGGCCTGAATGTGACAGTCAAGCCAAATTGTCCTGTCCGGCCTTCTCCTCCGATTGCACAGTTTGGCCGTGCGGCCAGCTCTAGGACCAAGAGTCTTGGTGGTTCCAAACTTCTTCCATTTAGAATGATGGAGGCCACTGTGTTCTTGGAGACATTCAATTCTGCAGAAACATTTTAGTACCCTTCCCCAGATCTCTACGGACAATTCCTTCGACCTCATGGCTTGGTTTTTGCTCTGACATGCACTGTCAACTTGGGACATTATATAGACAGTTGTGTGCCTTTCCAAATCATGTCCAATTAATTGAATTCACCACAGGTGGACTCAAACCAAGTTGTAGAAACAGCTCAAGTATTATCAATGGAAACAGGATGCACCTGAGCTCAATTTCGAGTCTCATAGAAAAAGGTCTGAATCCTTATGTAAGTAAGGTATTTCTGTTTTTTGTTTTTAATACATTTGCAAACATTTCTAAAAACCTGTTTTTGCTTTGTCATTATGGGGTATTGTGTGTAGATTGCTGAGGAAATTGTTTTATTTAATCCATTTTAGAATAAGGCTGTAATGTAACAAAATGTGGAAAAGGTAAAGGGGTTTGAATACTTTCCGAAGGCGCTGTATATGATATGGTAAGTCAGATGTAGGCCTTCAGTATACAGTCAGTAATAATGAGACCAGGGTATTAGTTAGCTGCAGCCACATTGGTTTTTCATACCAACAGTCCCAGAGACAGTTTCAGACTACTGAACTAGACTGACCACCTGCTCTGATTCTCCACACCTTCGCACGTATACACTAACTCATGCACAAACCCACACAAACATACTTTACACACACACACACACACACACACACACACACACACACACACACACACACACACACACACACACACACACACACACACACACACACACACAGTCTTCTTGTATTATACTTATGCTAAAATGTTTATTCTATTCTTTTGAGGCATTTACTTTATGTTCGTATTCTTATCTTTTATTATTTCTTATTGAGAACGAACCTGAAAGTAAGCGTTTCGTTCTATGATGTATCCCGTACATATGACTAATAAAACTTGAAACTTCCTTTCTGCCCACTTATCTGATGGGGAGTCAGGCTGCTTTGAAAGTGCTGCTTTGTGGCAACTTTCAGACACCACCAGCTAACCACTTTACCGTTGCTCTCTGATCCTATTAGCTGTCCAGAGCCATCCCCTTGGTCCAGGGCAAAAAGGCTGCCCTGTCTAGGGCCTGTATCAACCGCTAAGCTATGCTAAAACACTTTAACACACATTTACAGAGAACCTTCGGCAGCTATCATTTAATCTACCGCTCAAAAGAAGAAGACCGTGTTTTGCTTTTGGTTTCAAAGGAACACATCCTGAGACGTTCATTGAATAAGGGACCTGTTAAAAATTGGAGTCACACCACTTCTTTAACTGTGTATGATAGGGACAAGAGTGTTTTCTCCTAATGTGACCCTCAACATTTGACCTTCAACCACCTTTCTCTTAGACGTACGTTAGGTTCTAATCAATCATTATAGTAAAAACCACA
Source organism: Brachymystax lenok tsinlingensis (assembly GCA_030435695.1). NCBI lineage: Eukaryota > Metazoa > Chordata > Actinopteri > Salmoniformes > Salmonidae > Brachymystax > Brachymystax lenok. Next base: position 37,880,738 of record CM059790.1, on the reverse strand, counting down.
CACATTTGCTGAGAGCTACGGAAATGTAATCATTATCAGCACACAATGCAGGGACTTCATGTACTAATCAAGATAAATATGGAGTCTTTCCTCTGGATGTTGGGATCCTCCAGGCCCCTGTGGCAGAGCTCAATGCTGGATGTCCCCACAGCCGGGCTTTAGCTCTCTAATCGGTCACCCAACCCTGGGCAGCCCGGCCTGGCGTTGGGCCTTTCCCTTTTCCTATCTAAACATTTCCTCTCTCTCTCAAAGACCTGCTTTATTCAATGGATTATCATTGGTGAGTATTCGATCCATGTTGCTTTTTTTTATCAAAAGGAGAAATCTAGTAGATTTTCTCAAGAGATAATGCCTGCTTGCTGTACCAAAGCAAAACCTTCCCCTATCTGTTCAGAATGCAGAGTGGCACCCATAAAGCTCAGTGCCAGTCCAGTAGCTGGTAGACTAGAGAGGCCTATAGTGCCATGTCACTCAGTCTCTTTAAGAGCAGACACTGTGCTGCCTTGCAAGCAGATGCTTCCAGCCAATTAGAAGAGGAAATAACATGGAATACCAGCTGATAATGAGAAGGAGTAATTTAAAGCATGCTGCTTTGAAAATATCCAATTTACCAGCACATTCCTAAGTGAAAAGGTATTCATGCTTAATATCACAAACAACGTGTTGTTGTTAGTGTGACACTAAAACGTTCATTCAAGACTGGGATGTGATTGCAGCATTTTGTGGGCCGCTGTGTGTGGAATGATGGGTGATGGGTATTTAACGGTCCAGGGCCCGGTTTCCCAAAAGTTAGAACCTTCGTAAGAGCATTGTTAAATCTCTGAGCTGTTTTCCAAAACCATCATTACTAAAGTTGCACTTGAAAACGTTTGTTATTTACTGACTGCCTCAGACCACTCGTAGAACAGCTAAGTGCGTCGTTAGATGTGTTTTTTTTCCTTACTCCGTCACTTTATACACAGAAGACCTCCGCTAAACATATAATCAAGATGTTTATCTCTCTCTCTCTGATAACTTCATAATGAAGTTGACCACAAATACAAAGTTGCCAATGTTTTTGCAATTGTTACAAACAGGGGAAGGATCAAAAGGAAAGATGCATCGGTAAAACACTTGTAAGCCTAGGTTCCATCGCTATCAGGTAACCCGGGCACAGAAAGGTTTAAAAAGACACAAGACATTGATTTATATAAGGAAGTGAAGGCAGAGATAATACACTATATATACAAAAGTATGTGGACACCCCTTCAAATTACTGTATTCGGCTATTTCAGCCACACCCATTGCTGATACGTGTATACAATTGAGCACACAGCCATGCAATCCCCATAGACAACTATTGGCATTAGAATGGCCTTACTGAAGAGCTCAGTGACTTTCAACGTGGCACCGTCATAGGATTCCAACCTTGCCAACAAGTCAGTTTGTCAAATGTATGCCTTGCTAGAGCTGCCCCGGTCAACTGTAAGTGCTGTTATTTTGAAGTGGAAACTTCTAGGAGCAACAACGGCTCAGCCACGAAGTGATAGGCCACACAAGCTCACAGAACAGGACCGCCGAGTGCTGAAGTGCTTAGCAACACTCACTACAGTTCCAAAGTGCCTCTGGAAGCAGTGTCAGCATAAGAACTGTTCGTCAGGAGCTTCATTAAATGGGTTTCCATGGCCTAGCAGCCACACACAAGCCTAAGATCACCATGCACAATGCCAAGCGTCAGCTGGAGTGATGTAAAGCTTGCCGCCATTGGACTCTGGAGCAGTGGAAACGCGTTCTCTGGAGTGATGAATCACGTTTCACCATCTGGCAGTCCGACGGACGAATCTGGGTTTGGCAGATGCCAGGAGAACGCTACCTGCCCCAATGCATAGTGCCAACTGTAACATTTGGTGGAGGAGGAATAATGATCTGGGGCTGTTTTTCATGGTTCGGGCTAGGCCCCTTAGTTCCAGTGAAGGGGAAATCTTAATTCTACAGCATACAATGACGATTCTGTGCTTCCAGCTTTGTGGCAATAGTTTGGGGAAGGCCCTTTCCTGTTTCAGCATGACAATGCCACCGTGAACAAAGTGAGGTCCATACAGAAATGGTTTGTCGAGAACGGTGTGGAAGAACTTGACTGGCCTGCACAGAGCCCTGACCTCAACTCCATCTAACACTTTTGGGAAGAATTGGAACTCCGACTTTAGGCCAAATCGCCCAACATCTGTGCCCAACCTCACTAATGGTCTTGAGGCTGAATGGAAGCAAGTCCCCACAGCAATGTTACAGCATCTAGTGGAAAGCCTTCCCAAAAGAGTGGAGACTGTTATAGCAGCAAATGCCCATGATTTTGGAACAAGATGTTTGAATCCCTCCAGGATTCTGTGATCACAGTTTTTGGGCGCAAAATCAACAATTCCCCACATTTTATGAGAGGGCTTGCAAATTTGACCAATCACTGCACTATTTCCATATAAAACAGTCAAATCATCGCAATATTATCGTATAAAACTGATCCATCGTTGCAGTACAAAAAGAGGGCTCGCAATTTCAACTAATCACTGCACTGCATAATATGGTTCAATCAAGCCACACGTCAACAAGCCACACGTCCTTCGTCAGCGCATTTTCCAGACAAAGTCGTCACATTCATCGGATATTGCCATGCAAAATGTAAGAAATGCAGCAGTAAAACCAAGCATTTTTTTCCTGCAAATCTGTTTGAAAAAATACTGAGAAATCCTAGAGGGAGTGATTATGAGATTGGGACGGAAGTGGATGTGCAGCAGGCCCATAATGCGAGAGCTTTACAACCCAGCTCTGGACAACAGACACTCCTCTGTTTTTACTTCCTATCCAGACAGGATGTGTAGAGTATTCCATTCAACACACAGTGTGTGGGCGTTATTGTGATACCATTCACCACCCAAACACCGCACAGTAGTTCATTGCAAAGTAGCAAAACTGTGTTCCAAAGAAGTTACCTGTAGGTTAGGCTTAAGCTTACCGTATACTTTCCAGTCAAAACAATTTGTGCATATATCATGACGATATTTTGTAAAAAAAAAATTATTTGTTTTGGTGTTTGGCAGCGTTCTGAAGTTTTGAGCACACAAAGGGGCTTTTCGAGCTTTTCGAGTACACAACGTTTTTTCTTGAAGACAGTCGAAGTTCGGTAGCTGAAGTTTACGCCCCTTCGGGGGGTGATTGGTCAACCGTAGGGAATCTTCAATGAAGTGTTTGTCGTCATTCAACGAGAGATAACTAGTTATCATGCAATTTTTTCACTTGAGAAATTCTCCACCAAACATCTTAGATGTAAAATTACACGTCTAAGAATTCCTCGACAAAAACGTAAAGATTTATGACATATCAATATTGAGTTGCACCTCCTTTTGCCCTCAGAACAGCCTCAATCTGTCGGGGCTTGGACTCTACAAGGTGTCAAGTGTTCCACAGGGATGCTGGCCCATGTTGACTCCAACGCTTCCCACAGTTTTGTCAAGGTGGTTGGATGTCCTTTGGGTGGTGGACCATTCTTAATACACACGGAAACTGTTGAGGTTGAAAAACCCAGCAGCATTTCAGTTCTTGACACAAACCGGTGCTCTTGGCACCTACTACCATATCGCTTTCAAAGGCACTTAAATCTTTTGTATTGCCCATTCATCCTCTGAATGGCACACATACACAATCCATGTCTCAATTGCCTTTAGGCTTAAAAATACTTACTAACCTGTCTCCTCCCCTTCATCTACACTGATTGAAGTTGACATCAATAAGGGATCAAAGCGTTCACCTGTCATGGAAAGAGCATGTTTTGTTTTGTACACTCAGTATATATTGGCTTGTTGCTATGGAGTCTTAAGAGGGACAAACAATAAACAAAGTTTTTTTTTAAGGGTGTCACGTCCAGGCCTGAGTCTACAGGCTGGCGTGTTTAGTTTCGTTTTTGGTGTAGGGTTTTTCTGTTCTAGGTGTACTATTTCTATGTTGGGTAAATGGTTCCCAATTAGAGGCAGCTGAGTGTCGTTACCTCTAATTGGGAACCATATATATGTTTGTAGTTTTCACTAGAGTTTTGTGGGTTATTGTTTGTTCATAGCGTAAGTGTTTCTTCTATGTTATGTTCGGATGTTACGATCTTCGGTTTGTTTTGTTATTTTTCCCAGTTACGTTCATTAAATAAATATGTATACTGGAAGCATCGCTGCGTCTTGGTCCGTCCCTCTAGAAGATCGTGACAGAATAACCCACCAAAACAGGACCAAGCAGCGAGAGAACCGGGAGTTCTGAACTGTTTGGAGAGGGACCCTGGACCCAGCCTGGGGAGTATCGCCATCCAAAAGAAGAGCTGGAAGCAGCGGCGGCGGAGCGGCGCTATTATGAGGAAAAATACGGAGCATGGACACCCGATAAAGAGAGATATGCTGGGACACGCCTGGCGAGGAAGCCCGAGAGGCAGCCCCCCAAAAAATTGGGGGGGGCACACGGGAGGTTGGCCGGTTCAGGGTGGACTCCTGAGCCAACTCCTCATGCTCTTTGGAGGGAGCGTTGGAGGGAGCATCGCACTGGTAAGACGCCGTGCTATGCAGTATTGCGCACGGTGTCTCCAGTGCGCATTCATAGGCCGGTGCGCGACATTCCAGCTCCACTCATCTGTCAGGCTAGGGTGAGTGTACAGCCTGGAAGAGTGGTGCCGGCTCTGCGCGCAAAGTCTCCCGTGCACCTTCTTGGACTGAGATATCCTGCACCGGTTCTGCGTGCAGTGTCTCCGGTGCGTATCCACAGCCCGGGACGCGACATTCCAGCTCCACTCATCTGTCAGGCTAGGGTGAGTGTGCTGCCTGGAAGAGTGGTGCCGGCTCTGCGCGCTAAGTCTCCAGTGCACCTTCGTGGACTGAGATATCCTGCCCCGGCTCTGCGTGCGGTGTCTCCGGTTCACGCCCACAGCCCGGCGCGCGACATTCCAGCTTCCATCATCTGTGAGGCGAGGGTGAGTGAACAGCCGGGGAGTAGGGTGCCGGTTCCGCGCACCAGGCCCCCTGTACGCCTAGAGAGCCCAGTACGTCCAGTCCCTGCTCCGTGCACCAGGCCCCCTGTACGCTTAGAGAGCCCAGTACGTCCAGTCCCTGTTCCACGCTCCAGGATCCCTGTGCGTCGTGGACCCAGCACGTCCTGTCCCTGTTCCACACTCCAGGATCCCTGTGCGCGTCGTGGACCCAGCACGTCCTGTCCCTGTTCCACGCTCCAGGATCCCTGTGCGTGTCGTGGACCCAGCACGTCCTGTCCCTGTTCTACGCTCCAGGATCCCAGTGCGCATCGTGAGTTCAACACAGTCTGTTCCTGCTCCCCGCACCAGAGTCCCAGTGCGCATAGAGAGTCCAATACGCCTCGTTCCTGCTCCCCGCACCAGAGTCCCAGTGCGCATCGTGAGTCCAACACGCCCGTTCCTGCTCCCGCACCAGGTCCCTGTGCGCATCGCGAGTCCAGCACAGCCTGTTCCTACTCCCCGCACCAGGTTCCCTGTGCGCATCGTGTGTCCAGCACAGCCTGCTCCTGCTTCCTGCACCAGGTCCCCTGTGCGCTTCATGAGTCCAGCACAAACTGTTCCGGCTGCTAGCCCAGGGCCTCCGGTGCGTGACCTCGGCCGAGCACGGCCGGAACCGGAGCCGCCACTTTGGACTAAAAGACCCACCCGAAGACCCCCCCACCCATAGACTTTTGGCGAGGTCGGAGTCCGCGGGGTACTGTCACGTCCAGGCCTGAGTCTACAGGCTGGCGTGTTTAGTTTCGTTTTTGGTGTAGGGTTTTTCTGTTCTATGTGTACTATTTCTATGTTGGGTAAATGGTTCCCAATTAGAGGCAGCTGAGTGTCGTTACCTCTAATTGGGAACCATATATATGTTTGTAGTTTTCACTACAGTTTTGTGGGTTATTGTTTGTTCATAGCGTAAGTGTTTCTTCTATGTTATGTTCGGATGTTACGATCTTCAGTTTGTTTTGTTATTTTTCCCAGTTACGTTCATTAAATAAATATGTATACTGGAAGCATCGCTGCGTCTTGGTCCGTCCCTCTAGAAGATCGTGACAAAGGGAGTATGTGAGGCACAGATGTTTACTTAACCTAGCCGAGTTCTGCTAGGAGCAGACCTATCCTAGTATGCGGATGCCTTTAGGGTTAGGATTGAGGCAGGATGTGGACATTAAGCTAGGTTTAGGGTCAAGGTTGAGGGTTATAGATGTAGGATCTTTATTTGAGCCAGTTTGCTACAACAGGAAAATTATCCTGCAGCAACAGGAATTGTGAGTTATAATTAATGGACATTTTTGTAGGGGTTGATATACTCAAGTCTGTAACTTCAAAGTGGAAATGATTCAGAAACCTTTTGTCACGATCTTCATGGATGGACCAAGGCGCAGCGTGCCGGGTTGAGTTAAACATATTTATTGTTAAACTCACTCAATCAAAACAACAAAACAATGAACGAAGATCAATTAGGTGTAGCACCAACAGCATGCATACACACAATAGCAGCGTCAACCTCCCACAAAGAAAGGAGGAAAAATTAGCTGCTTAAGTGTGGTTCCCAATCAGAGACAACGATAGACAGCTGTCCCTGATTGAGAGCCACACTCAGCCAAAACAAAGAAATACAAAAACTATAACATAGAATGCCCACCCCAAATCACACCCTGACCAAACCAAAAGGAGACATAAAAGGCTCCAACAGGTCAGGGCGTGACAGTACCCCCCCCCAAAGGTGCGGACTCCGGCCGCAAAACCTGACCCTATTGGGGAGGGTCTGGGTGGGCATCTATCCGCGGGGGCGGCTCTGGTGCGGGACGTAGACACCGCACCACCTCTGGCTCCCTCGTTGCGGGCCCCGGACTGGGCAACCTCGCTGCGGGCCCCGGACTGGGCAACCTCGCTGCGGGCCCCGGACTGGGGACCCTCGCTGCGGGCCCCGGACTGGGCACCCTCGTTGCGGGCAACCTCGCTGCGGGCAACCTCGTTGCGGGCCCCGGACTGGGCACCCTCGCTGCGGGCCCCGGACTGGGCACCCTCGTTGCGGGCAACCTCGTTGCGGGCCCCGGACTGGGCACCCTCGCTGCGGGCCCCGGACTGGGCACCCTCGCTGCGGAGCAGGGACAGGCCTCGCCGGGCTCTGGAGGCGCACAGGGGGCCTGGTGCGCGGAGCAGGGACAGGCCTCGCCGGGCTCTGGAGGCGCACAGCGGGCCTGGTGCGTGGAGCAGGGACAGGCCTCGCCGGGCTCCGAAGGCGCACAGGAATCCTGGAGCGTGGGACAGTGCATGCTGGGCTCCCAACACGCACAGGGATCCTTGAGCGTGGGACAGTGCATGCTGGGCTCCCAACACGCACAGGGATCCTGGAGCGTGGAACAGGGGCAGGATACACTGGGCCGTGAAGACGCACTGGAGGTCTCCGGCGTACAGCCTGCACAACCCGTCCTGGCTGAATGGATAGCTCCACTCTGAACCTGCGGGGCGCTGGCACAGGACGTACCGGGCTGTGGAGACGCACCGGAGACACAGTACGCAGAGCCGGCGCAGGATATCCTGGTCCGAGGAGGCGTACTGGAGGCCAAGAGCGCTGAGCCGGCATACTCCTCCCAGGCTGAACACTCCTACTCACAAAAACTATGCGGGAAGCTGGCATGTCACGCACCGGGCTGTGAACACGCACTGGCAACACCGTGCGTTTCACCGCCTCACACGGTGCCCTACCAGTGCGCTGCTCGCTCTGGTAAGCACGGGGAGATGGCCCAGCTCTCCAACCTGGTCCAGCCAAACTCCCCGTGTGCCCCCCCCAAAATAAATTTGGGGCTGCCTCTCGGGCTTAAAGGCCAGCCGTGTTCCCGCATATTTCTGTTCATAGAAGCGCCGCTCCTTCTTAGCTGGGGAGTATCGCCGTCCAAAAGAAGAGCTGGAAGCAGAGGCGGCGGAGCGGCGCTATTATGAGGAAAAATACGGAGCATTCCCCCGCCTGCCTCCCGGGTCCCTTCCCGTCCAGGATCTCCTCCCATGTCCAGGACTCCAGGTAGGCACGCTGCTTGGTCTCTTGGTGGTGGGAGGTTCTGTCACGATCTTCATGGATGGACCAAGGCGCAGCGTGCCGGGTGGAGTTAAACATATTTATTTTGTCAACTCACTCAAATACAAAAACAACAAACGAAGATCAAAACAGGTGTCGCACCAACAATACACACACCTCAACAGAGTCAACCTCCCACAAAGCTGGAGGGAAAAATAGCTGCTTAAGTGTGGTTCCCAATCAGAGACAACGATAGACAGCTGTCCCTGATTGAGAGCCACACTCAGCCAAAACAAAGAAATACAAAAACTATAACATAGAATGCCCACCCCAAATCACACCCTGACCAAACCAAAAGGAGACATAAAAGGCTCCTACCGGTCAGGGCGTGACACCTTTTTAATTAACCTAAAATACACTGCAAGTTCTCCTGCAACAGGGTGCTCCAATTAAGATCCTACATCTGTAGGGTTGAGCAGGGATTTGGACATGAAGCTAGGGTAAGGGTTAGGGTTGAGACTAGGGTTAGGGTTGAGTTGGGATGTCAACATGAAGCTAGGGTAAGGGTTAGGGCTTGAATAGACGCTACAGGCTTGGGTTTCCTGCCAGAAAGAGGATGTCATGTATCAGCACACTAAACCTAACATTTTATATCACCGCTGATATCATGACTGTCACATGTCTTCTCTCCTTTTAGGAACATACACATACAGTGATAATGCCGAGACATATTTTAATAAAAAACATAATTTTTATGAATTTATTCATACTATTTCATCTTTCCACGAGCTATAGTCCCGATACAAATTTAAGGTTGCTACCAAAGCCGGCTGGTCGTTCGTTCTATCGGTTCAGTTGCCAGAGACACGACCCAGTTGTTAAGTCTTTTTGTTCTGTATCTATTGACTCAACCCAGTCGTTCGTTCTTAATGTTCCATTCCCATACTCGCTGGCAACGTTCTTATCCCTGGCTTGCTAGCTAACCAACTACGGCTAACTTACGGTCAGAACAAACAGTGCAGCCAGAATAACAGCAAAGTAGCTGCATTTGCGTTTGTTTAAGCTGTTTTCTAGAAACGTTTATTTGGATGCATCCATAACAATGGGCTAATGAGGCACGACTTCGCCTGGCATAGAAAATGTGCTCTCTCGTCAGGAAACTGTTGTTCAGAGGAGCTAGCCAACAACACAGTCACTTCAAACTGAAGCAGGAAAGACAGCAAACTAGCTGCACTTCGTTTAGTTTTGCCTGTTTTCTATTGACATTTCTTTGTATATATCCATAAAAATTATGCCAGCTGATTCATGATTTCCACTGGCTGAGAAAAGCTGTCTGCCTGTTGTACTCGTTCCGACACGTTCATTACTATGGGACAGCTGGAGATCTAATGTAATGTTGAAACAATGCTGCAAATGTCGGACAGCCGGACAGCAATGTTCAAACAAATCTCCGCTGCTGAAAGCCAAATGCTAGTCTACAAGAAATGGGAGACAATTTCTAGATGCTTTTTACAGTGGAGATCAAGTTCATAAATTGCCTGGCTGGGCTGATGAGACAGTGGATTGCGCAGTGAGATGGAACAGAGTAAATAGGCATTTCTACATCATAGCTTTAGCCGGTGGTAACTTGTGGAATAGACACCGGCTCAAATGTGATTTTAACCAATCAGCATTCAGGATTAGACCCACCCATTGTATAACACAACACTAAATCACATAGCTAAATAATAAGTCCATTGAAATGGAGGTGTACTAAAAGCAGACATTTTCCCCATCCATACGGAATATAGCATTTAACCACTTAACCCCAACACAGAAATAAAGTTGTGATTATGATTAAACTTTGAGGGTGATCTACTGTATGTAACAACCAGTAGGTTATCCAGCAATTACATTCTACAGACAGTGAATGAGAATTTTAAAGCTAGATTGAATCCATGAGTTTGTGCCCTCGCACACACACCCTCGCACATGCACACACCCTCTTATTTGATTATAATCATCATGTTTCAACAGCTAAGAGTGCCAAGAGAGTGTGTGGGGGGTTGATGTGTGGTTGATGCTTCTCAGCTGTGGCTGAATGGAACCACTTCACGATTCCAAGAGAGACACTTTAGAGTCATTTTCCCTGAAAAACCTGAGTGTTTTACTGTTAGTCGATAGATTAATGTTGCCTAAATACCTTATTTAATCAGTCCTTTGGATAACGAATCACCAAGATGTCATAGGAGCTATACATTAATATACTGCCCTTTGCCAGAAAGGCTTGACAGAGAATCTAAACATTTCACATTGGAGGAGAGATGCCAAATCTGTTGTGACCAGGAGCGCTCTGGTTTGCTTTTGAGTGCCATTGTGATCTTCTCAAATCAAATTGAATTGATCACTTGCTTCATAAACAACAGGTGTAGACTAACAGTGGAAACGTTTACTTATGGGCCATTTCCAACAATACAGAGAGAAAGAAAATAGAAAAATTATAGAAAAGTAAAACACGTAATAATAAAAGTAATATTAAATACACAATGAGTAACGATAAGGTTGCTATATACACGGGGTACCAGTACCGAGTCGATGTGCAGGGGTGTGAGGTAATTGAGGTATACAGTGCATTCAGAAAGTATTCAGGCGCCTTGCCTTTTTCCACATTTTGTTACATTACAGCATTATTCTAAAATTGAATAAATTGTTTTTCCCCTCGTCAATCTACACACAATACCCAATAATGACAAAGCAAAAGTAGGTTTTTAGACATTTTTGCAAAACAATTATAAAAATGAAATATCAAATTTGCAGAAGTATTCAGACCCTTTACTCAATACTTTGTTGAAGCACCTTCGGGAATGATTTCAGCCTCGAGTCTTCTTGGGTATGACGCTACAAGCTTGGCGCACCTGTATTTGGGGAGTTTCTTCCATTCTTCTCTGCAGATCCTCTCAAGCTCTGTCAGGTTGGATGGAACATTCGCCCCAGTCTGAGGTCCTGGGCGCTCTGGAGCAGGTTTTCATCAAGGATCTCTCTGTGCTTTGCTCTGTTCATCTTACCCTCGATCCTGACTAGTCACCCAGTCCCTGCCGCTGAAAAACATCCACACAGCATGATGCTGCCACCACCATGCCTCACCATAGGGATGGTGCCAGGTTCCCTACAGACGTGACGCTTGGCATTAAGGCCAAAGAGTTTAATCTCGGTTCCATCAGATCAGAACATCTTGTTTCTTATGGTCTGAGAGTCCTTTAGGTGCCTTTTGGAAAATTCCAAACGGGCTGTCATGTGCCTTTTACTGAGGAGTGGCTTCCATCTGGCCACTCTACCATAAAGGCCTGATTGGTGGAGTGCTGCAGAGATGGTTGTCCTTCTGGAAGGTTCTCCCATCTCCACAGAGGAACTCTGGAACTCTGTCAGCGTGACCATCGGGTTCTTGGTCACCTTCCTGACCAAGGCCCTTCTCCCACAATTGCTCAGTTTGGCCAGGTGGACAGCTCTAGGAAGAGTCTTTGTGGTTCCAAACTTCTTCCTTTTAAGAATGATGGAGTGGCCTCCCGAGTGGAGCAGTGGTCTAAGGCACTGCATTGCAGTGCTAGCTGTGCCACTAGAGATTCTGGGTTCAAGTCCAGGCTTCCTCCGACACATTGGTGGGGCTGGCTTCTGGGTTAAGTGGGCATTGTGCCAAGAAGCAGTGCGGCTTGGTTGGGTTGTGTTTCAGAGGACGCACGGCTCTCGACCTTCGCCTCTCCCAAGTCTGTACCAGAGTTGCAGTGATGAGACAAGACTGTAACTACCAATTGGATACCACAAAACTGGGGAGAAAAAGGGCAAAGAAAAATTACAAAAAAATGTAATATATATAAATACAAAAAAAAATAATTTCAAAAAGAATGATGGAGGCCACTGTGTTCTTGGGGACCTTCAATGCTGCAGAATTATTTTTGTACCCTTCCCCAGATCTGTGCCTCGACACGATCCTGTCTCGAAGCTCTACGGACAATTCCTTCAACCTCATGGCTTGGTTTTTGTTCTGACATGTACTGTCAACTGCGGGACCTTATATAGACAGGTGTGTGCCTTTCTAAATTATATCCAATCAATAGATTTTTTTACAGGTGAACTCCAAAGAAGTTGTAGAAAAATCTCAAGGATGATCAATGGAAACAGCATGCATCTGAGCTCAATTTGGAGACTCATAGCAAAGTGTCTGAATACTTATGTAAATAAGGTATTTCTGTTTTTCATTTTTAATTAAGTTGATAAAATTTCATAACCTGTTTTTGCTTTGTCGATATGGGGTATTGTGTGTAGATTGATGATGGGAAAAAACTATTTCATCCATTTTGGAATAAGGCTGTAACGTAATAAAATGTTGAAAAGTCAAGGAGTCTGAATATTGTTCTTGAATGTACTGTATACACTGAGTGTACAAAACATTAGGAACACCTGCTCTAGACTGACCAGGTGAATCTAGTTGAAAGTTATGATCCCTTATTGATGTCACTTGTTAAATCCACATCCATCAGTGTTGATGAAGGGGAGGAGAAGGAAGGATTTTTAAGCCTTGAGACAATTGAGACATGGATTGTGTGTGTGTGCCATTCAGAGGGTGAATGGGCAATACAAAAGATTTAAGTGCCTTTGAACGCGGTATGGTAGTAGGTGCCAGGCGCACCGGTTTGAGTGTGTCAAGAACTGCAAAGCTGCTGGGTTTTTCACCCTCAACAGTTTCCTGTGTGTATCAAGTATGGTCCACCACCCAAAGGACATCCAGCCAACTTAACCCAACTGTGGGATGCATTGGAGTCAACATCAGCCAGCATCCTTATGGAACCGTTTTGAAACCATGTCGAGTCCATGGCCTGATGAATAGAGGCTGTTCTGAGGGCAAAAGAGGGGGTGCAAATCATTATTAGAAAGGAATCTATAATGTTTTGTATGCTCAGTGTAGAAATAAGGACAGATAATAAAGAGTAGAAGCAGCGTATGTAATGAGTCAAAAAGGTTCGTGCGAAAAGGGTTAATGCAGATAGTTGAGGTAGTTACAGTGCCTTCAGAAAGTATTCACACCCCTTGACTTTTTCCACATTTTGTTGTGTTACAAAGTGGGACTAAAATTGATTCAATTGTCATTTTTTTGTCAATGATCTACACAAAATACTCTGTAATGTCAAAGTGGAAGAAAAATTCTAAACATTTGTAAAAAAACTAAAGCAGTAATATATCTTGACTAGATAAGTATTCAACCCCCTGAGTCAATACATGTTAGAATCACCTTTGACAGAGACTACAGCTGTGAGTCTTTCTGGGTAAGTCTCTAAGAGCTTTCTACACCTGGACTGTGCATCAATTACCCATGATCCTTTTCAAAATTCTTCAAGCTGTCAAATTGGTTGTTGATCATTGCTAGACAACCATTTTCAGGTCTTGGCATAGATTTCCAAGCAGATTGTAGTGACTGGGTGTACTGATACACCATCCAAAGTGTAATTAATAACTTCACCATGCTCCAAGTTATATTCAATGACTGCTTTTTTAAATTTGTACCCATCTACCAATAGGTGGCCTTCTTTGTGAGGCACTGAGGGACCTCACAGATAATTGTATGTGTAGGGTACAGAAATGAGGTAGTCATTCAAAAAAATCATGTTAAACATATTATTGCACACAGAGTCCATGCAACGTATTATGTGACTTGTTAATAAAAAAATTCTCCTGAACGTATTTCATTGAAAATAAGAATTGGTTCTTAACTGACTTGCCTATTTAAAAAAAAAGGTAAATAAAAATGTCAGCTCTTCATTTTTAATTATAACAGAACACAATACATACAGCACCCAATAAATACAGCACCCAATCCATACAGCACCCAATAAATACAGCACCCAATACATACAGCACCCAATACATACAGCACCCAACAGATACAGCACCCAATACATACAGGACCCAATACATACAGCACCCAAATAATACAGCACCCAATACATACAGCACCCAATACATACAGCACCCAATACATACAGCACCCAATACATACAGGACCCAATACATACAGCACCCAATAAATACAGCACCCAATACATACAGCACCCAACACATACAGGACCCAATACATACAGCACCCAATACATACAGCACCCAATACATACAGCACCCAATACATACAGGACCCAATACATACAGCACCCAATAAATACAGCACCCAATACATACAGCACCCAATACATACAGCACCCAACACATACAGCACCCAATACATACAGGACCCAATACATACAGAAATTACAATATTTTAATGACTGGCTCTATTGTACTATCAGTGCACACAGGCACATACACACACACACAAACCTCTCAGATATACACTGTCATTTCATGTTGTGTCATATATATGTATTAAGCTGTACAGTTATTGAATAAATCCATTGACGCTTAAGTGCAACAACAACAAGCCCCGCCCTCACTCAGGGCAAAGGCTTATTTTGATTGACAGCTAAGACCCTCCCTTTTTCACCACCTGATTGGTTATTGACTCGTTCCGTTGCTAACAGGTGGGTCGTGGGGGTTGATCAGGAAGTCAATTAGCAACCAATGATTGGCTCGGCAGCATAACTGATTGATTAATAGTAGTAGCTTTAAAGCTTCTCATTTAAGATGAACAAGTTTCAGACCTTGTCCGTGTCCCAAATGGAATTCTATTTTCTATATAGTGCACTACTTTGACCAGAGCCCTATTCCCTATATAGTGCACTACCTTTGACCAGAGCCCTATTCCCTGTATAGTGCACTACTTTGACCAGAGCCCTATTCCCTATATAGTGCACTACTTTGACCAGAGCCCTATTCCCTATATAGTGCACTACTTTTGACCAGAGCCCTATGGGCCCTGGTCAATGTAATTGTGAATATACCCTGCTTCTCTATTTTACCTGGTTGCGTAATAAGAAGATGCAATATTCCATCTCCTTGACAGCGTTGGTTCATTTTAACCAAGAGTCTCAGACCCAGACCTGGGTTCAAATGCGAATACAAATTATTTTAAATACATTATCTGTGCTTGATTGAGCTTGCCTGGCGCAAAGGAACCAATAGAATAGTCCCAAAGGTGCAACTCCCAGCCACCTGGTCTTTTAGATAATCTAATTCCTGACAGGCTTGTCCAGTTAGCTTTCTGTACAGTTTACCCTTGTCAACAGTCTGAGTGTCAGAATAGTGTACATTTCACATTACGACAAGCCCAACTGGACAAGGCCTGCATTTCAACTAGCTTGATTAACACATAATTGGGCTCAACATTTGCAATAACACTGCTAATCTATGCAAACTTTCTTTAGCCTGTTGCAACTCCAAATGTTTCGCTGATCGTGCAAAGGCGTATGGTAAAATATACTCCATGAAACTTCACAAAGGATGACTTCTCCTCGCAGCCTACAAAGGATTCCAAGTTTCTGCGTCCTGCAAAGCACTCTAGAATAGACAACACATAGTCCTTTTGTGGGGTGAGTGAGTCAATCTGAGTGGGTGTGAATGTATTAGTCCTTCACAACAGAATTAACCCCTTCTCTCTCTCCTTCTCTCTCTCCTTCTCTTTCTCTCCTTCTTCTTTCTCTCCTTCTCTTTCTCTCCATCTCTCTCTCTCCTTCTCTCTCTCTCTCTCCTTCTCTCTCTCTCCTTCTCTCTCTCCTTCTCTCTCTCTCTCCTTCTCTCTCTCTCCTTCTCTTTCTCTCTCCATTAGTTTCTTTTTCAAATATTCATCTGGTTTTTGACTGCAGTTATGCTTGGATCCTTTCCAGAGCTGAATTGCCATAAAAAGACAGGATAAATGGGCGTCATTGAGACACTGAATAATTGCACTCTGAGACTTCTAGAATGGTGGAACACACAACAGCCACTCAGCAGACGGCTACATCACAAACATGTGATGTGGGATTTGCTGATGGTTGTTAATTGTGATGGAGCATGTTGGATGGGTGACTCATGTCCCGGGGTTATCGTTGGTGTGCGTGGGCCTTCACTCATTGTGCTGGTCCATTTTAAATCATATCTTAACTATGGTTAGAGGGGAGCCTTAAAAATGAATGAGACCCCAGACTTTCACAGTTTTGTGATGTGAAGTCATCTTTCCAACAGAGTGAAGACCACTGTTTAGTATCTCAAACACACACACACACAAATACACATACACACATCCTTTTGTGCTGCCATATTGAAATCTGCATGGTTTTAAAAGAGCATCACTATGAGTCTATGACACATAAAGGCCACCAGATTATTAGGGGACAGTGCTGTGTGTATTGTAGAGAGGACCAGACCAGCTGTCCCATAATGCTGTAATTGTATGTCCTAACATGTGGAAGTGGACATCAGCCAGAAGCCTGACAGACACTTTGGACTTTTTTCCAGAGACTTTGATTTATCCTATTATACCAAGCCCCCTCTCTGTCTTTCTGCACCTCATTGAGGAGCACCAGGAGGCAATTTGGCTCCCATCCCTCTGGATGAAACAGACCACCAACACACACACGCGCATTCACGCACACATAAACCAACACACACGCATGCACACACACACAAACCCACACACACAACCCGCAAACACACACACCTCGCCCCATTAGCAATGACATGTGACGCTGCGACATGCCAAATGAAGCTCAACAATTGATGTCAGAGCCTTACAAATTAAACAAATGGGGGAGCGCCATGGTGTATTAGGCACCCCAAAACCCCCTGATGAACAATCACACAGCCAGAAGAGGCACAGTGAGGCACACGACCAGCAGGACAACATTGCCTTCCTAAGTGCGTCCCAAATGGCACCCTATTCCCAATATAGGCCCTGGTCAAAAGTAGTGCACTATATCGATAGGGCCCTTGCCTGCTCCCTCCCTAAATAGAGCTCAATGCACAAAGACACAATGCTGTCTGGCAGAGGGAGTAGGCTGGGAATCAATGGGCAGAGGAAAACGATCTCTACATTAATTGCCAATGTGGAGTCGTGAGAATTAAATAAACTGTACCAATTCTCTGAATCGATTTGATTGGTGCATCATTCTGCTATGGTCGCTGTCTCTGCCACAATGGAAGGGGTTCATTCTGAGCCCAGGCATTAGCTCGGGAAGCTAACGCAAGTCTTCATGTCTCAGGCAAGGTTAGTCATCACGCGAGGATGATTCACTGACTGAACCACCTCTGTTAAACTGGTGACATTGATCCTGTCTCAGTGCCCATGGTTCAGGGTGAGGAGACAGGGGAGGGCTCCAGGTGTCACAGCCAATCAATGTCTCCGAACAGAGGGCTCAGCCAACCATGCTGTCTGCCTGTGTCGTCATCTACCTCACACACACAACACTCACATGCACTCACACAGGCACACACACACCGGGGGTAAGAGGGGGAGACGGAATGGCCTGGGGGAGGATCCATGTCTCTGAGTGTTGGTAATCCATATGCAAACACATTGTCCATGAACGTGCTGGCTGAGAGGTGAAACGTCCTGGGAGCAGGAGAAGATGAGTCACACGGCCCAGGGCCTTTATACGATTCACAGCACCTGCACACACTCTATGCCAGACACAATCACATCCAATCACACTCTCACTATCACACACACACACACACACACACACACAAAAGGACATAAGAGACATAGAAAATACACCCAGAGACAAAATCAGACCACACACAAGGGTGCATGTCCGCACTGCAAGCTCTTTCAAATCTCCACATCCTAGCTACGCACACACACACACACACACACAAACACAAATATTGCAATGTGGAAGGTCCATTTTGTTTTCAATAACTCCAAGCCTTTTCCTTGATGCTACAGCAAACAGACCTGATGTGTGACGTGAGTGTTTTGCTTTCTGAAAACATGGCATAATAGGTGTGGAATTGTGTTGGAAATAAATGCATTACATCCCTTCTATGAGAAATCCCTCATCATAACCCCACACGAGCCTGCCTGTGTCCGTCTGTTTCTCTCTGTACGTGTGTGTGGTGAGGAAACGGGAAATAGATGGAATAGCTAAAAGGGGTTAAGTGCCTGGGTTACCCATCCAAGGAGTATTAGATGAAGGCCCTCACTTTGATGGACACCAGCACCAGGCTCCCTGATGTCCCAAAATATTAGGTTTCTCTTCTAATAATGTTGGAAATATTGCCTACTGTCATGATTAATCTGGGCGGCTGCTGTGGTT
The DNA here is from genome assembly GCA_030435695.1 of Brachymystax lenok tsinlingensis. NCBI lineage: Eukaryota > Metazoa > Chordata > Actinopteri > Salmoniformes > Salmonidae > Brachymystax > Brachymystax lenok. The sequence continues at coordinate 37,862,509 of CM059790.1, read as the reverse complement.
GATTGCAGGCGACGCGGTCACAGCACAGTGGCTGTGTTAGTTTCCACACTCCGTCAGCTTCACTCCACACACAGGAGCAGCCCTGATAGCAGCTCCCTAACACACTAACTAGAAGTGACAACAGAGAAGGAAACCTTTATTTTATTTCAAACAACAAAAGACCAAATAGCAAAACTTAGGCTATGTACGTGCCCAACTCTTTCCTCAAACATGTTTTTTTTTTCTATTTTCATTTTTTTTTTTTTTCTGTGTGTAAAACAGAACAGTGAGTAGTTTGCATTGGTAGAGGCAGGCAATAAACCACAGTGCTTGGTAGAGGAAGAGAAGAGATGGAGAAAAAGAGAGAGAGAAAAAAAGAGAGCCGGAGGGAGAAAGAAAGAGAAGAGAAGAGAAGAGAAGAGAAGAGAAGAGAGAGAAAAAGAGAGCGGGAGTGAGAAAGAAAGAGAAGAGAGATAAAAAGAGTGGAGGTATTTGCAGATGTGGAGGAAGGCGCAAAAACATTTGTCAAATCAAAGGCTTGAATTATTGCACAGAGTTCTCCCAGTTTCACATGCCACTTAGAAGCCCCATTGTCCCTAACTGGAACAAAAAACCCTTTCTTCTGAGGGGTGAAAAACAACTCTAGCCCTTCTCATAATCAAATCTGTATGTCCCAACGGACCAGTGGCCCCGACTTTCAGACATTCTTTGCATTGGCCATGGTAAGAACGCACTGTTTGGCCCAACAATGGCAACATTGATTTTAGCCGTGCTGAGAATTTTGGTTGAGCTGTAAAAACTGGACGATGAAGGAGGGAGGAGGGTGGGGGGGGGTCATCCCTCCCCTGACAGTAGCCAGTAGCCTCTCAAACCCCTGACCTCCGACCTTTGGTCTCAGCCCTGATTCAATCAACTCTAGTCATCTTCAGCCCAGCAATCATTACCCCATCATCATCATCCTCCTCTCTCCCAGGACATTCATGCATGCAGATTCTTCCGTGCCATGACAGCATGGAACCCTCCCACCCCCATACACCCTCCCAACCCAAAACACTCACTTCCTGTCCCTCTGTTGTCCTGTCCGACTATGCCGCCACAATCAACGCTGATATAATTTGCGCTGTCGTCTCGGCTACAATCGTACCCTTGTTTACCACACAGCGTTTACAGCCAGACTCAGAGCCGGTGTTTTGGGGGAAACTGATGGTACATTGATGTCCTGTTGCCATGGGAATGGGTCCGTGGCGGGCGGCGTAAAGTCATGACCTTCCGGTTTAGTGGCATAGTAACTTATTGAGTTGATACAAATTACCCTGATGGTCTATCTACCCGATTTAGCTGCTGCTTAGTGAACAGAGGTCAAACTAGTCCTTTCATAGGCAGGCTTTTGAAGTCTCTGCTAGCTGTTACCACTGTGAGACTTTAGCACTGAGGAGGACCCATGGAGGGGGAGGGAATGTGGAGGAGGGGGGGTTCTGTAGAACAATGCCCCCCCCTCAGAGGGAGCCTGACTCTGGTGGTAACTTCAAAAGAGCTCCTGGAGTCAGAGTAGTCTTTTTGCTGGAGCTGGACACAGCAGAAATTGTTTATTAGGGTAACACCTCCTCAGGCAGACTGCCGCTGGGAGAAATAGAGGGAGACTGGGAAATCATGGGGATACTGGGAACACTGATGTACACACACAGATAAATCCACAAATACAGTATACACACATGAAAACACATGCAACTACACATCTGATCAAACATAGCAGTTTATCCAGGCCCATGCTTATTTTACAAATACACCAAATCTATTAAAATATAAAATGATTACAACCGAACTGGACATTTAACATTCATAATCACATTGTCAAACAAATATAATGATATACTAATGCTATCCATAATTTATTGCCAATCAGTCTCGCCAGCCAGCCACGGTTGCTTCTCTCTCTGAGAGAGGCTCATTCAGTGTTGTCCAAGGCAGGGAGATGGATGTCTGAGAACCCCTAAGAGAGCCAGATGGTACGTTCCCAACAATAAGGTGTGGGCTTCCTTTGGGAAAAATACCCATCTTCCTGTATGACACTAATGCATCATCATCAATTCCGTATTGTGTATGTATTATATAATAGAATCAGAACCCAAATAATGTTATCACAAATATTATATTTCCTTTCTTTGTTATATCCTTTTATCGTATTTTATCTTATTCAGATTATATGCTCTGACAATCAGTCTCACAATGTTTCAATTTAGATGTGAACTTATGTTGACTACCAACAATGGCTTTCATCTCTTACAACATCAAGACTACTATATCTGTTACACAGAGTAAAAAAGAGGTAACAAACTAGCCAGCATTTAAGTCTTGTATGCATAGGAGAAGCTCAGAGAGAAATTAAGTACCAATCATTCCTAATCGGTTTCTTCATTCCAGTGTAGTATTTGAAGCTCAGGCCACCTCTACCAACTCTCACATATCCAAAAGCACTCATTCCCTCCAATTTTCCCACTTTAACAGAGAAAGCGAGGAAGGGAAGAAATTGAATTTGTTGACAATTGCTACCGATCACCTTTAAACGTATTTTAATTGATAATGGCCAGGGAGTGTTGAACTTTAAATAGACATTCTAATTATCGGTTTTAAGAAGCAGGGGTTTTTGGGGAAATGTTATGGCATTTGGAAAGGGATTAATGGCTGAGCGAGGCGCCTGCCACCCTGCAGCTAAATGACATTAAAGAGATAGGGAAATGAGTGGTGGAGCTGAAAGCAGGGAGCAGACCCACTAGTCACTGGAGCCAGGCCAGCCAGGGAGCCCACAGCCCAGGGCACATGCTGGGGGGAAAACGAGGAGGGGGGGTATATTCCCTAACCATAGACGGAGGGAGGGATGGATGGATGGACAGACCTGACAGACACGCCTGTTAAAATCATATGACGAAATATGGCTGTGATATTGAAACCTGCACTAAATACATGTTATTTACATTGCAAGTACAGTACACAAGACTAAATCAGTGGCATTGCTTCCTTGCAGGTGGGTGCTAGTCCCTGCATGTCATTAAGTCCTGTAGCTACCTAACATGAGCTGCCTAGCATGAGCTACCTAGCATGAACTGCCTAGCATGAGCTACCTAGCATGAGCTGCCTAGCATGAGCTGCCTAGCATAAGATACCTTGCCTAGCATGAGCTGCCTAGCATGAGTTGCCTAGCACAACGGCAGCTTATTACAATGTATACTTCATTTTTTTTGTAAATACTTGTTAGAATATTGTTTACAACACACACAGATTTAATTTATTGTTTATTTTTGTAGCATAAGCTACCTAGCATGAGATTTTTATAATGGCGCCGGAGGAGATGGCTGCCGTTGTAGGGGCTCCTAACCAATTGTGCTATTTTGTGTGTTTTTTCACGTTATTTGTACATAATGTTTCTTCCACCGTATCTTATGACCGAAAAGAGCTTCTGCATATCAGTTCAGTGATTACTCACATCGTACTGGACAAATACTTTTTCTTTAACAAGTCGGATGCAAAGGATTTACTTCAGACAACCGACAAGGCCCACATCCTCGCAATTATTGGATATTAAAATGGATGAGCTCCAATCAAGACTTTCCTACCAACGGGACATTAAAAACTGTAATATCTTATGTTTCACCGAGTCGTGGCTGAACAATGACATGGATAACATACAGCTGCCTGGGTTTTCGGTGTATCGGCAGGATAGAACAGCAGCTTCCGGTAAGACAAAGGGTGGCGGTCTGTGTCTATTTGTGCACAAAATCTAATATTAAGGTAGAGTATCTCATGATAAGCTGTAGACCACACTATTTACCAAGAGAGGTTTCATCTATATTTTTTGTAACTGTGTATTTACCACCACAAACCGATGCTCACACGAAGACCGCACTCAACAAGACAATTATCATCCAGAGGCGGCGCTCCTAGTGGCCAGGGACTTTAATGCAGGGAAACTTAAATCCATTTGACCTAATTTCAGAGGAAAAAAAACTCTAGACCACCTTTACTCCACACACAGAGATGCTTACAAAGCTCTCCCTTGCCCTCCATTTGGCAAATCTGACCATAACTCTATCCTCCTGATTCCTGCTTACAAGCAAAACCTTAAGCAGGAAGTACCAGTGACTCACTCAATACGGAAGTGGCCAGATGACACAAATGCTAAGCTACAGGACTGTTTTGCTAGCACAGACTGGAATATGTTCCGAGATTCTTCCGATAGCATTGAGGTGTACAGTACATCAGTCACTGGATTCATCAATAAGTGCCTCAATGACGTCATCCCCACAGTGACCATACGTACATACCCCAACCAGAAGCTTTGGATTAAAGGCAACATCCGCACTGAGCTAAAGGGTAGAGCTGCCGCTTTCAAGGAGTGGCATTCTAACCTGGACGCTTAATCCAGCTATGCCCTCCGACGAACCACCAAAGAGGAAAAGCGTCAATACAGGACTAAGATTGAATCGTACTACACTGGCTCCGACGCTCGTCAGATGTGGCAGGGCTTGCAAACTATTACGGACTACAAAAGGAAGCACAGCCGCGAGCTGCCCAGTGACACGAGCCTACCAGATGAGCTAAATAACTTCTATGCTCGCTTCGAGGCAAGCAACACTGAAGCATGCATGAGAGCACCAGCTGTTCCAGCTGTTCAAGCAGACCACCACCAGCTGTTCAAGCAGACCACCATAGTCCCTGTGCCCAAGAAAGTGAAGGTAACCTGCCTAAATAACTACAGACCCGTAACACTCACATCTGTAGCCATGAAGTGCTTTGAAAGGCTGGCCATGGCTCACATCTACACCATTATCACAGAAACCCTAGACCCACTCCATTTTGCATACCACCCTAACAGATCCACAGATGATGCAATCTCTATTGCACTCCACACTGCCCTTTACTACCTGGACAAAAGGAACACTTATGTGAGAATGCTATTCATTGACTACAGCTCAGCGTTCAACACCATAGTGCCCTCAAAGCTCATCACTAAGCTAAGGACCCTGGGAATAAACACCTCCCTCTGCAACTGGATCCTGGACTTCCAGTCGGGCCACCACCAGGGGGTAAGGGTAGGTAACAACACGTCTGCCACGCTGATCCTCAACACAGGGGCAACTCAGGGGTGCATTCTCAGTCCCCTCCTGTGCTCCCTGTTCACCCATGACTGCATGGCCAAGCACGACTCCAACACCATCATTAAGTTTGCCGACGACACAACAGTGGTAGGCCTGATCACCGACAACGACGAGACAGCCTATAGGGAGGAGGTCAGAGACCTGGCAGTGTGGTGCCAGGATAACAACCTCTCCCTCAACGTGATTAAGACAAAGGATATGATTGTGGACTACAGGAAAAGGACCGAGCACGCCCCCATTCTCATCGATGGGGCTGTAGTGGAGCTGGTCGAGAGCTTCAAGTTCCTTGGTGTCCACATCACCAGCTTCCTGCCATTCAGGACCTCTAAACCAGGCGGTGTCAGAGGAAGGCCCAAAAAATTGCCAAAGACTGCAGCCACACTAGTCATAGACTGTTCTCTCTGCTAACGCATGGCAAGCGGTACCGGGAGCGCCAAGTCTAGGTCCAAAAGACTTCTACCTCCAAGCCATAAGACTCCTGAACAGCTAATCAAATGGCTACTCAGATTATTTGCATTGTCCTCACCCCACCCCCCATTTTTACGCTGCTGCTACTCTCTGTTTATTATCCATGCATAGTCACTTTACCTGTACCTACATGTACATATTTCCTCAATTACCTCGACTAACCGGTGCCCCCGCACATTGACTCTGTACCGGTACCCCCTGTATATAGCCTATCTACTGTTATGCTATTGTTGCTCCTTAATTATTTGTTTGTTTTCTTATTTATATATATTTTTTTAACTTCAGTTTATTTTAGTAAATACTTTCTTAACACTTTTTTTTTCTTAAAACTGCATTTTTGGTTAAGGGCTTGTACGTAAGCATTTCACCTGTTGTAATCGGCGCATGTGACAAATAAAATTCGATTTGATTTGATGAGCTGCCTAGCCACTCCTAATAAAGTCCTAATGGGGTTCACTAATTCATCCTAACCCTGTCTCAGTGGCCTCCAGTCGCCACGCTGGGTGTTCCAGACGGTGTACCCCGGCCACTGCAGGCAGCCCCTCAGGTTCCCCTTGGATCCTGTGGCTCCCCCAACAGCCCCTCCAGCCCTGGTCAGGGGGCCTCTGGCAGCTCCAGCCTGGAGGGCTGATGGATCGTGAGTTAGGGCAGACTGGAGGGGCTCAGGCCAGGCTCAGGCCAGGCCCAGGGGGTGCGTTACACGCTCTAACAAGGATGTTCCAGGGGGCGACCCCTGAGGATATCCCCACACATGGGGGTAAATTAAGCCCTCAACACAGAGAGAATGAACAGAGATGTTACTGTGTTACTCTGTGACTCTCTGAGTTTCTGGGTCTCTGGGTCTCTCCCCTCAGGACAGGTTGGGTTCTCTCTCAGGGATCCCAGGTTAGGTCCTGTGGAGAATGAAGCCATAGGTTTAACCTGAGGCTCTGTGGAGAATGAGAGGATGAGAGGATAAGAGGAGAGGAGGATGGACCTGGGGACGAGTCTGTCACACACAGAAAGGAGATCTGTCATCAGTAATCCAGTCAGGATCAGCGGAGGCCTATTCATCTATGAATGTCATTAAGGAACTAAATGAGAGAAGACTTGGTTAATGAAGGTGTGTAAGACTAGCGGTGGGAGTTGAGGTGTGTGAAACTAGGGGTATGTAGGAGAGAAAAAGATAGAGAGAGAGTGAGATATGTGATACAGGGACAGACAGACAGACAGAGAGAGAAAGAGAGAGAGAGAGAGAGAGAGAGAGAGAGAGAGAGAGAGAGAGAGAGAGAGAGACAGAGAGACAGAGAGACAGAGAGACAGAGTCACAGGATCTGTACCTTGATGGACCTAGTCTCACAGCTGAGTGTGTCTGTCTGTGTGTCATTTGGGCTGTGGGGAGGCTCTGTCTGTCTGTCATTAGGGCTGCTGTGGGGAGTATCTGACTGACGACTGACTCAGATTATCATATCAAAACGCTGCCTGTGCAGCACTGAGTGAACATGTTTAATGCTCCGCTCCGCCGCAAGTAAACAAAAGCCAGAGTTGTGCTTGTTCACAATGGCTCTTTAATTCACCCCAGTCCAGCCAGGAAACGGACACACGTACGCTGCATGTTTCCCCAGCTAATTGCAATACCGCCAGGGTAAACATTATTCTCCACTTTACATTTCTCAACTGTACACTGGTCCCAACCAAAGCACAGCCAGGCCGTGTGAACTGGCTGTCGTGCTTTGTGTGTAACAGAAATCAATTATTTGTTTTTATGAAGCTTCAAAATATTTATCAACTCTATAGTATCCGGGATTGGAGGCCTGACAGAAAACAAATAAGAGTTTGTATCAAAGCTGAACAGAGGGACCGACTCTCTCTGTCTCTCTATCTCTGGTGATGGTGCTGAGAGTACGATGGGAAAGAGAGGCCTGTCATTGATTGCAGAGCACACATCAAACAAGGAACGCACTGGCTAATTCCTCACATACCCACCAGGCGCTGTCATGAAGAGCTATCTAAATGGGAGCTAAAGAGGCTTCCCATTGAAGAGGAGCTACAGGCTTCCTATTGCAGAGGAGCTAGAGAAGCTTCTCATTGCAGAGAAACTAGAGACGATTCCCATTGAAGGGGAGCTAGAGAGGCTTCCCACTGCAGAGGAGCGAGAGAGGCTTCCTATTCCAGAGGAGCTAGAGGCTTCCTATTGCAGAGGAGCTAGAGAAGCTTCCCATTGCAGAGGAGTTAGAGAGGCTTCCTATTGCAGAGGAGATCGAGAGGCTTCCTATCGCATAGGAGCTAGAGAGGCTTCCTATTGCAGGGGAGCTAGAGAGGCTTCCCATTGAAGAGGAGCTACAGGCTTCCTATTGCAGAGGAGCTAGAGAGGCATCCCATTGAAGAGGAGCTACAGGCTTCCTATTGCAGAGGAGCTAGAGAAGCTTCTCATTGCAGAGAAACTAGAGACGATTCCCATTGAAGGGGAGCTAGAAAGGCTTCCCACTGCAGAGGAGCGAGAGAGGCTTCCTATTGCAGGGGAGTTAGAGAGGCTTCCTATTGCAGAGGAGTTAGAGAGGCTTCCCATTGCAGAGGAGTTAGAGAGGCTTCCTATTGCAGAGGAGTTAGAGAGGCTTCCCATTGCAGAGGAGTTAGAGAGGCTTCCTATTGCAGAGGAGTTAGAGAGGCTTCCCATTGCAGAGGAGTTAGAGAGGCTTCCTATTGCAGAAGAGTTAGAGAGGCTTCCTATTGCAGAGGAGATAGAGAGGCTTCCTATTGCAGAGGAGTTAGAGAAGCTTCCTATTGCAGAAGAGTTAGAGAGGCTTCCTATTGCAGAGGAGATAGAGAGGCTTCCTATTGCAGAGGAGTTAGAGAGGCTTCCTATTGCAGAGGAGATAGAGAGGTTTCCTATTGCAGAGGAGATAGATAGGCTTCCCATTGCAGAGGAGTTAGAGAGGCTTCCTATTGCAGAGGAGTTAGAGAGGCTTCCTATTGCAGAGTTAGAGAGGCTTCCTATTGCAGAGGAGTTAGAGAGGCTTCCTATTGCAGAGGAGATAGAGAGGCTTCCTATTGCAGGGGAGTTAGAGAGGCTTCCCATTGCAGAGGAGTTAGAGAGGCTTCCTATTGCAGGGGAGCTAGAGAGGCTTCCTATTGCAGAGGAGATCGAGAGGCTTCCTATTGCAGGGGAGCTAGAGAGGCTTCCTATTGCAGAGGAGATAGAGAGGCTTCCTATTGCAGAGTAGATAGAGAGGCTTCCTATTGCAGAGGAGTTAGAGAGGCTTCCTATTGCAGGGGAGTTAGAGAGGCTTCCTATTGCAGAGGAGTTAGAGAGGCTTCCCATTGCAGAGGAGTTAGAGAGGCTTCCTATTGCAGAGGAGATCGAGAGGCTTCCTATTGCAGGGGAGCTAGAGAGGCTTCCTATTGCAGAGGAGATAGAGAGGCTTCCTATTGCAGAGTAGATAGAGAGGCTTCCTATTGCAGAGGAGATCGAGAGGCTTCCTATTGCAGGGGAGCTAGAGAGGCTTCCTATTGCAGAGGAGATCGAGAGGCTTCCTATTGCAGGGGAGCTAGAGAGGCTTCCTATTGCAGAGGAGATAGAGAGGCTTCCTATTGCAGAGTAGATAGAGAGGCTTCCTATTGCAGAGGAGTTAGAGAGGCTTCCTATTGCAGGGGAGTTAGAGAGGCTTCCTATTGCAGAGGAGTTAGAGAGGCTTCCCATTGCAGAGGAGTTAGAGAGGCTTCCTATTGCAGAGGAGTTAGAGAGGCTTCCCATTGCAGAGGAGTTAGAGAGGCTTCCTATTGCAGAGGAGTTAGAGAGGCTTCCCTTTGCAGAGGAGCTAGAGAGGCTTCCTATTGCAGAGGAGTTAGAGAGGCTTCCCATTGCAGAGTTAGAGAGGCTTCCTATTGCAGGGGAGTTAGAGAGGCTTCCCACTGCAGAGGAGTTAGAGAGGCTTCCTATTGCAGGGGAGTTAGAGAGGCTTCCCATTGCAGAAGAGTTAGAGAGGCTTCCTATTGCAGAGGAGATAGAGAGGCTTCCTATTGCAGAGGAGTTAGAGAGGCTTCCTATTGCAGAGGAGATAGAGAGGTTTCCTATTGCAGAGGAGATAGATAGGCTTCCCATTGCAGAGGAGTTAGAGAGGCTTCCTATTGCAGAGGAGTTAGAGAGGCTTCCTATTGCAGAGGAGTTAGAGAGGCTTCCTATTGCAGAGGAGTTAGAGAGGCTTCCTATTGCAGAGGAGATAGAGAGGCTTCCTATTGCAGGGGAGTTAGAGAGGCTTCCCATTGCAGAGGAGTTAGAGAGGCTTCCTATTGCAGGGGAGTTAGAGAGGCTTCCTATTGCAGAGGAGATCGAGAGGCTTCCTATTGCAGGGGAGCTAGAGAGGCTTCCTATTGCAGAGGAGATAGAGAGGCTTCCTATTGCAGGGGAGCTAGAGAGGCTTCCTATTGCAGAGGAGATAGAGAGGCTTCCTATTGCAGAGTAGATAGAGAGGCTTCCTATTGCAGAGGAGTTAGAGAGGCTTCCTATTGCAGAGGAGTTAGAGAGGCTTCCTATTGCAGAGAAGTTAGAGAGGCTTCCTATTGCAGAGGAGCTAGAGGCTTCCTTTTGCAGAGGAACTAGATAGGCACAGACACACACAGACACACACACACACTCAGACACACACACAGACACAGACACACACACACACACACACACACACACACAAACACTCAGGGCTTAAGTACCTGTTAGTATGTATGTCACCCACACTCCTGTTCCAGAGAGTGTGTGGTGTGTGGAGGGGGGCTGGAAGGTGGTAATGTTATCTTGTACCCTTCGAAGTGAACGTGTGGGACAAGCGATAAGTTAACAGACAACAGAGAGGCTGGTCTATGGGGAGGAGTGTCGTGATAATGAGCTTCCTCCAGTCTCTCCCACTAATCCAAGATAACGCCAAAGATCAAACCCATGCAGACTCCACTCTCCCAGCACACACACACACATACAAAAACTGACATACTGCCACATACACACACACACGCACACACACACATACCCACACAGACACACGCACACACAAACACACATACCCACACAGACTGCAGGTATATACCATACTCATGTTGATACAGAAATAGGGTTTGATACGAGGGTTCATTTATCAACACTGCTACGTTTGAAAAATTATAATTTTAGCAATTGTTTTGCTTTTGTGCGCATGGGTGCATGGAAATATCTCAATTTAAACATCACTCAAGCAGTTTGTTCCATTCCATACTGCTTTAAGTGGCTGAAAGTTAATTTTTCATACTGCATCAATATCTTATCCACACATTAAATCTACATTAAACTAGAAGTTTTAAATTGTGCGTGCGTATGTTTGCACTTGCTAATGTTCTGTGTGTGCACATTGGCCTCAGTGTTTGTCCCTGACCCTGTTAGCCCATCAACCCAACACACGCATAATGCAGAGGAACGAGATCTCCTCTTCCTAAATATTTACAAATTGTTTTCCCAGGGCTGAAGCTGTGGGGCCGCCACACAAAGGCTGTTGATCCCAGTGACACACACCCTTATGGTGTTGCACATGCCTGCCATTAATAAACAAATGAGGACTCAACCCGCAGGTCAGGGTGCTCAGCTGGCCCATTTGTGTCGGGCCACGACTCTGGGCTCGACAGGGCCGTCACGTCTGCCGTCATGTCAAACGCCCCTAACCTTGTCTTTGTGGAGGGGTGGGGAAGAGAGAGAGAGACACGGGGGCATTCAGAGAGAGGGGGAGACCCATACCCCCCTACACCCTCCACCCCCACACACACCACATACAAAAGGGTGGTCAGACAGTCACAGCATCCTCCCTCACATGTAGCCTTAGCCTGCTGATTAGTGTGAGTGACAAAGTGGCGCGCCGAGTCCACTCAGGCCTTCATAATAAATCTATCAGGGACTAATAGAATAGCATCAATCCTCCCTCTCCCAATTTCTCTCTCTCTCCCCAGGGGTCACTGTGTCGAGGATGGAGCGGCCCCCCTCCCGGCCCACAGGCCCCCTCCTCTGGGATTGTACAACTGTTATTATTCAATTACGCTCTTTTCTTCCCATTTAAAAGACCATGATATCATTATCACTTAATGAATATATATAATTGGATCTTGGCCGCAGCGCTTCCCCCTCCTTGCCTGCCTGATGAATACCGTTCACTATTAATTCGCCCTGCACTCATCTTTCCCAGACGCATTTATTATGAACTCTGAGATGAGCAGGAGACTATGGTGGTGGTGATGATGATGATGATGATGATGATGGTGATGATGATGACAGAAGGAGTTTGTAATTAGCTCAGTGTTCATTCGATGCTTAGTTTTTTTAAGGATAATAAAATGAACCTGTAGTCTTGGTTGAGGGGTTCAAAAGCTGTGTGTCATGCCTCCAGGGTTTGTGTAAGTCTACAATAACTATGATGGACATAGGAGAGGGAGGGGAGATAGGAGAGATATGGAGAGATATGAGAGATAGGCGAGAAAAGGAGAGAAAGGTGATAAGGAGATAAGAGAGATTAGGAGAGATAGGAGAGATAATGAGATATAGGAGAGATAATGAGAGATAAGGAGATAAGAGAGATAAGGAGAGATAGGAGAGACAGTGAGATATAGGAGAGATAATGAGAGATAATGAGATAGGAGAGATCAGGAGATAGGGGAGATAAGTAGAGATAGGAGAGATAAGAAGACAGGAGAGTTAGGAGAGATAAGGAGATAAGAGAGATAAGGAGATAGGAGAGAGAAGGAGATATGAAGAGATAAGGAGATAGGAGAGATAGTGTAAAGATCTGTGGAAAGGCTCAATAATGTCTCCACAACATATTTGTTTTATTTTCTTTAAAAAAATCCCAATTTGAATCTGTAACGTATTCCCCTAACATATCCCCTTAACAATCTCTTGCCTGGACAGAGTCCCAGCGGTATTAAGACCCCTAATAGCCACAGTCATGGCTATCAATATCCTCTCAATCTGCCACAAAACAATGAGAAGGGGGATAAAGAGGGTGATGAGCACCACTAAAAACATTGATTTAGCATTCATCCACTTCATTTGAAGGGGGGGTCTGTGAAAAGGCAGAGAGGGGTGTTTAGCCCCCCCATTCAGGATAATAAAATGAAACTGTAGTCTTGGCTGAGGGGTTCAAAAGCTGCGTGTCATGCCTCCAGGGTTGGTGTAAGTCTACAATGACTATGATGGACATAGGAGATGAGGGGAGATAAGGAGAGATATGGAGAGATAGGAGAGATAGGCAAGATAAGGAGCGATAAGGAGAGAAAAGGAGATAAGAAGAGATAAGAAGAGATTAGGAGAGATAAGGAGATAGGAGAGATCAGAAGATAGGTGAGATAGGAGAGATAAGAGGATAGGAGAGTTAGGAGAAATAAGGAGATGAGAGAGATAAGGAGAGATAGTGAGAGATATGAGAGATAATGAGGGATAAAGAGATAGGAGAGATCAGGAGATAGGAGACTTAGGAGAGATAAGGAGATAAGCGAGATAAGCGAGATAGGAGAGATAAGGAGATAGGAGAGATAAGGAGATAGGAGCCGATAAGGAGATATGATAGATAGTGTAAAGATCATAAGTGAGACGAAAGGATAAAGAGCAACATGAAAGGAGAGATTCAGAGTGGATTTGTGCTCAAAACATTAATACATTGTATCTGTGGAATGGCTCAATAATATCTCCACAACATATTTTTGAATATGTAACATATTCCCCTACCATATCAGTCTCTTGCCTGGACAGAGTCCCAGCGGTATTAAGACCCTTGGGGAGATCAATATCCTCTCAATCTGCCACAAAACAATGAGAAGGGGGATAAAGAGGGTGATGAGCACCACTAAAAACATTGATTTAGCATTCATCCACTTCATTTGAAGGGAGGGGCCGGGGGGTAGTCTGTGAAAAGGCAGAGAGGGGTGTTTAGCCCCCATTCAGGTTTTTGCCATCTCATTGAAAACCAAAAGCAACCGTCCCTCCCCTCAACATTGTCAGAGGTAAATGTGGCATGGCGGGACTGTGGGGTGTATATGTGTGTGTGTGTGTCTCTGTGTGTGTGAGAGTGTGCGTGCGTGTGTGTGTGTGTGTGCGTGTGTTTGTGTGTCATTAATCCTAGTTAAGCAGACAGTGTTGGCAGAGTGGCAGAGCCCCAATCCAGCTGCTCCCCCCGTGGAGACACTTCACAGAGACCCCCTCTACCTACGCCCTGTTCCCCCCTCTACCCCCGTCCTCCCTCTCTACCTCCCTCCCTCCGTTCCCCTCTACCCCCTCCCCTGTCCCCCAAACCCCTCAGGTCCTCCAACAGGAGCAGCTCAACCCCCCGCCCCTATCCACCTCTCTCATTCACACACCCCTCTCACATCCCCATCATACATCAGTCCAAATTAAATGTACATTAGGCCCTCCTCTATCAGAGGACTAGGCGGTGTGGGGCTCAGGCAGAGAGCAGACATCATTACTGAACACATGACCGTCATTCATTACCCCCTATACACATCTCTGGATTGTACCAAAGTTCATGCATACCTAAGTGCAAGTTTGTGTTAAAAATTAAACACTCTTTTAGGACAAAGGACTTTCTGAACTGTTGACTTTGAGAGGGTCTTTCTTACCCAAACCATGATGTCTCAAGTCACTGGAGAGTAGACAGGGACTTTCTACCCTCCCTCTCTCTGTCCTCCTTTTCTCTCCCCTGCCTCATCCCCTGGCTCTCTCCTCTTCTGATCAACCCTGTCTCTCTCCTCTTCTCTTCTGATCAACCCTGCCTCTCTCCTCTTCTCTTCTGATCAACCCTGCCTCTCTCCTCTTCTCTTCTGATCAACCCTGTCTCTCTCCTCTTCTCTTCTGATCAACCCTGTCTCTCTCCTCTTCTCTTCTGATCAACCCTGTCTCTCTCCTCTTCTCTTCTGATCAACCCTGTCTCTCTCCTCTTCTCTTCTGATCAACCCTGCCTCTCTCCTCTTCTCTTCTGATCAACCCTGTCTCTCTCCTCTTCTCTTCTGATCAACCCTGTCTCTCTCCTCTTCTCTTCTGATCAACCCTGTCTCTCTCCTCTTCTCTTCTGATCAACCCTGTCTCTCTCCTCTTCTCTTCTGATCAACCCTGCCTCTCTCCGCTTCTCCGGGTAGGCACAGAGGATGCAACGGCAGGTAGCCTAGCGGTTGGGCCAAAAACCGAATGGTCGCTGGTTTGAATCCCTGGGATGATTAGTTAAAACATATTGAGCAAGACACTTAACCCTAATTGCTCCTGTTAGTTGCTCTGCATAAGTGTACAAAAAAATGACTTTATTGGTCAAATAAAATTGTATTAATCACAGTTTACAGCAGGTATAAAAGGTGCAGTGAAATGCTTATGTGCTAGCTTCCTCAACAATGTAGTACATTCATCAATATGAATAATAACAATAAACATAAAGTAACATAGATCTCAGCAACTCCTCGTTCAGACAAAATGTTAAGGGAGCAATATGGACATCTTGTCCTCCTTATGGAGAAGGAATACATTTGTCTGAAATGCTTTCCACTTTCTACCACTTTCTGTTGCGTCGTGTTGTGTTGCCTCCTCCTTTTATGAGTGATACATTGTTTACTCTCCTCCCCTCACTGGTGGGGATATATTTGCGTTGTGTTGTGTTGTGTTGTGTTGTCTCTTCTCCTCCCTCCCTGCATGAATGACATATTAGCGTTGCCTCCCCTCACCGGTGGGGATATATTTGCGTTGGAGAGCTCTGAAAGCAGCTGGAGAAGGAGCGACTGCCTGGGTAAAGGCACCTGAGTGCTCAGCGCTTCTCTTTAATTGCTTCATTATCGTCCACGCTAATCCCTCTCCAATTTCCACACTCTCATTTTCACCACTCATTTGTCCCGGTCCCTCTCCGGCTTTCTCTCCTCTCCTCTAACATAGGGCTGCATCTCAAATGGAACCCTATTCCCTATGCAGTGCACTACGTTGTGGTCAAAAGTAGTGCACTAAATTGGGAGTAGGGTGCCAATTGAGATGCAGACAGACCGCAGCGGCTGCAGCATAGGTACCTATTTGCTTTCCAAGGCAATGATAACAATTGATGCTCCACTCGGCTCCGATGCTTGTTTCATAAACCTGTTTTAGCCGGCTAAACAAGGAGAGTCTGATAAACAGAGTACAGTCGAGGTGCCAAGGCAGCGAGTCTCAGAGCATCACAGAACCATTTGTCTCTGTAATTATGCTTTAATTACAGCTGTGTATGCTAATACCCTAAACATTTGCATAGAACATAAGATATACAACTTCCTGCATCTCTTTATAGGAAGAGCTATAGGCCTGTAAGGGACGAGAGTTTCTGTATGTTTATTGTGATGGGACAACATTCTGTTTAATTACATTGGGGAAATGTTTAGATAAAAAAAACAAGGGCATATTTATTGTTGTATTTTATGTTTTCATTGTGTTAGGTAATCATGTAGCAATGTTCCAACATCACAGTAAATCGTATACCTAATAGCTAGAACACTGGAACTGGAAAAACACAGAATACTAAAGTGTTTGTGATGGCAACAATATGTGAACAAACGCTTAGATCAGTGATCACTTACAAATCACCCGGCATAGCATTAAAACACTGTTACTTGTTGTTCTATCCAGTCTATTTCTATGACCGTGTCTGACATCACACTGCTGTCAGCCTCTGTCGACAGCTCTGCTGCAGCTCCACTGAGGCGTTCAGACACACTTACTTTAACTACATGCCAACGATCCATTAACATACAAATGACCTGCACTTAACCCATGATACAGATACCACCAAATGCCACCAAATGCTAAGGATCTGCCATTCACGGATAAATAACCCGATATAGACTGATATGACGCGTGCAGAAACTCCTTTATGTGCCATTTTGGCTCAAATCAAAGTAATTTAATTGGCTATTATCTGATGGAGATAGGGAGAGACGAGGATGGTGGTGGTGGTGAGGATGATGGCTACCACTTCTCTGATGGAGATAGGGAGAGACGAGGATGGTGGTGGTGGTGAGGATGATGGCTACCTCTTCTCTGATGGAGATAGGGAGAGACGAGGGTGGTGGTGGTGGTGAGGATGATGGCTACCACTTCTCTGATGGAGATAGGGAGGGACGAGGATGGTGGTGGTGGTGAGGATGATGGCTACCTCTTCTCTGATGGAGATAGGGAGAGACGAGGGTGGTGGTGGTGGTGAGGATGATGGCTACCTCCTGTCTGATGGAGATAGGGAGAGACGAGGGTGGTGGTGGTGGTGAGGATGATGGCTACCACCTCTCTGATGGAGATAGGGAGGGACGAGGGTGGTGGTGGTGGTGGTGATGATGATGGCTACCTCTTCTCTGATGGAGATAGGGAGAGACGAGGGTGGTGGTGGTGATGATGATGGCTACCTCTTCTCTGATGGAGATAGGGAGAGACGAAGATGGTGGTGGTGGTGAGTATGATGGCTACCACCTCTCTGATGGAGATAGGGAGGGACGAGGGTGGTGGTGGTGGTGAGGATGATGGCTACCTCTTCTCTGATGGAGATAGGGAGAGACGAGGGTGGTGGTGAGGATGATGGCTACCTCCTCTCTGTGTGGTATGTGGGGGAGTTGCTCTCTGCTATAATTCTATAGCATAGGTCTGTGACTTAGTCACCCCGCACCGCAACAACAAGTCTGTCACATGAAACTTCTGACCACTGTTACTGAGACTTCTGGGAACAACACTATCACAGTCAGCTGAACAGGACACTTTTTCCACCAAAACATAGCTTTACGGGAAACTAGAGAATTTCCGTTGTAAAGTAAGGAGCATATCCTCTAGTTTGACACTCTATTCAATAGAAATGGCGCTGTGTGTTATATGGAGAAGCACCATCTGGATGGCGTTGTGTGTTATATGGAGAAGCACCATCTGGATGGCGCTGTGTGTTATATTGAGAAGCACCATCTGGATGGCGCTGTGTGTTATATTGAGAAGCACCATCTGGATGGCGCTGTGTGTTATATGGAGAAGCACCATCTGGATGGCGCTGTGTGTTATATGGAGAAGCACCATCTGGATGGCGCTGTGTGTTATATGGAGAAGCACCATCTGGATGGCGCTGTGTGTTATATGGAGAAGCATCATCTGGATGGCGCTGTGTGTTATATGGAGAAGCACCATCTGGATGGCGCTGTGTGTTATATGGAGAAGCACCATCTGGATGGCGCTGTGTGTTATATGGAGAAGCACCATCTGGATGGCGCTGTGTGTTATATGGAGAAGCACCATCTGGATGGCGCTGTGTGTTATATGGAGAAGCACCATCTGGATGGCGCTGTGTGTTATATGGAGAAGCACCATCTGGATGGCGCTGACTGTTATATTGAGAAGCACCATCTGGATGGCGCTGTGTGTTATATGGAGAAGCACCATCTGGATGGCGCTGTGTGTTATATGGAGAAGCACCATCTGGATGGCGCTGTGTGTTATATGGAGAAGCACCATCTGGATATTTAGATGTACAGTCTTTGTGCACACTTACATCTAATTTCACAGCTGATTGATTATCAAATGGAATGTGGACAGGTCATAGCAAGCGCAAAATGCTCTCTAAGATATGGTCTCTCTCTCTCTCTCTCTCTCTCTCTCTCTCTCTCTCTCTCTCTCTCTCTCTCTCTCTCTCTCTCTCTCTCTCTCTCTCTCTCTCTCTCTCTCTCTCTCTCTCTCTCTCTCTCTCTCTCTCTCTCTCTCTCTCTCTCTCTCTCTCTCTCTCTCTCTCTCGTGGCGGTTTTGAGGCAATCCCCCACCCCCGACCTCACCATAACAGCAACACCACACAAGCCCCTCCATGGGACGTGTTAGACATTGTTAGACACAATCAATATCTATTTGGTGACCTAACCCGTCTGGCCAGGCAGGAAATCTAGCAGCGTATGAAGTATTTCATCTGGGCCGACCCTGACCTGTGACCTCTGACCTGTCCGCTGCTCGGGCCCCAGCTAGCAATCCTATAGTCTCCTCAGGGCATCCAGCTCCATCACAGCCAGTAAACACGGGCAGGAAGTTGTTCCACACTTGTCACAATGTTGGTGGCAACTGACACCTACCTCTCTTCTTCTCTGTCTCTCTCTTTCCAGCCTGGTTTATTTTTCTCTCTGTGTCTCTTTTCTCTCTCACACACACTCACAAATGGTATAGTTGACTCTTGCTGTGTCCTAGATCGTAGGCCAGCTATTCCCCTCTGCTTTACCCCATTCAAAATTGTAATCAAGTATACAGTTTACATTATGGGGATATTCTAAATTCCAAGCACAGTTTCCTGGCATTTCCAAGTATTTCACTATCAGTAGCCTTGTTGTTTCTTTCATGATTTGTTGAATCAAGGGAAATTGAGATAGCAACGCCAAGGAGGAAAACACTAGCAAACACTGAAGAAAAACAAATCCTGTTTTCCTCCAGGCTCATCTGTCTGACAGCCTGCAGTTGAAGAAAGGAGGGAAAGAAAAAAGAAGAAACAAAAACTGGACAAATCTGGCCTGTCCTCCAATCCCTCATTCACCCAACACTCATTCATCCTGGGTGCACCTCTTAATTTGGTCCTGCCAGAGAACGGGAAACAAGAGACGTTCACCATCAGAAATAAATGATCCTACCAGGGAGGGGCCACAACTCAGCACTAGCGCCACCAGTTTCTTCAGCTACACAACACAACCACTCTCTGTTCTGTTCTCCTCTAACTCTTGTGTGTTTCAGTGGTATAACAGGTTTGATTCAGTAATGGTTGCTCTGATTGGCCTTCTGCTAGAAAATATCACAGCATCAATTATGCATCATCTTGATCATTATCAGGGCTCGTATTCATAAAGTGTCTCAGAGCAGGAGCACTGATCTAGAATCAGGTTTGCCTTTTAGATCATAATAAATCAGATTACATGGACAGTGATCCTAGATCAGCACTCTTACTCTGACACACTTTATTAATACGGTCCAGATGTCCCGTTATAACACATTAGGGACATGCTGAAGTGAGAGACGAGGGTGTGTATTGTGGAGACAGTAGGGACAGTGTGTATTGTGGAGACAGTGGGGACAGTAGGGTGTGGTGCGGTGTGTATTGTGGGAACAGTAGGGTCAGTGGGGACAGTGTGTACTGTGGGGACAGTGGTGACAGTAGGGGCTCTGTGTATTGTGGGGACAGGGGGGACAGTGGGGACAGTAGGGGCAGTGTGTATTGTGGGGACAGTCGGGACAGTGGGGACAGTGTGTATTGTGGAGACAGTGGGGACAGTAGAGTGTGGTGCGGTGTGTATTCTGTATTCAGTGTGTATTGTGGGGACAGTGGTGACAGTAGGGGCTCTGTGTATTGTGGGGACAGGGGGGACAGTGGGGACAGTGTGTATTGTGGGAACAGTAGGGTCAGTGGGGACAGTGTGTATTGTGGGGACAGTGGTGACAGTAGGGGCTCTGTGTATTGTGGGGACAGGGGGGACAGTGGGGACAGTGGGGACAGTGTGTATTGTGGGGACAGTGGTGACAGTAGGGGCTCTGTGTATTGTGGGGACAGTAGGGACAGTAAGGATAGTGGGCACAGTGGGGACAGTAGGGACAGTGGGACAGTCAGAATAGTGAGGACATTAGGGACAGTGGGGACAGTCAGAATAGTGGGGACAGTGGGGACAGTAGGGGCAGTGGGGACAGTGGGGACATTGGGGGCAGTAGGGACAGTGGGGACAGTTGGGACAGTGGGGACAGTGGGGACAGTAGGGGCAGTGTGCATTGTGGGGACAGTGGGGACAGTAGGGACAGTGGGGAAAGTAGGGGCAGTGTGCATTGTGGGGACAGTAGGGGCAGTGTGTATTGTGGGGACAGTGGGGACCGTGGGGACAGTAGGGACAGTAGGGACAGTGGGGACAGTAGGGGCAGTATGTGTTCAGTGTGTATTGTGGGGACAGTGGTGACAGTAGGGGCTCTGTGTATTGTGGGGACAGTGGGGACGGTGTGCATTGTGGGAACAGTAGGGTCAGTGGGGACAGTGTGTATTGTGGGGACAGTGGTGACAGTAGGGGCTCTGTGTATTGTGGGGACAGGGGGGACAGTGGGGACAGTGTGTATTGTGGGGACAGTGATGACAGTAGGGGCTCTGTGTATTGTGGGGACAGTGGGGACAGTAAGAATAGTGGGGACAGTGGGGACAGTAGGGACAGTGGGGACAGTCAGAATAGTGGGGACATTAGGGACAGTGGGGCCAGTGGGGACAGTGGGGACAGTCAGAATAGTGGGGACAGTGGGGACAGTAGGGGCAGTGGGGACAGTGGGGACAGTAGGGACAGTGGGGACATTGGGGGCAGTAGGGACAGTGGGGACAGTTGGGACAGTGGGGACAGTTGGGACAGTGGGGACAGTGTGCATTGTGGGGACAGTGGGGACAGTAGGGACAGTGGGGACAGTAGGGGCAGTAGGGACAGTGGGGACAGTAGGGGCAGTGTGTATTGTGGGGACAGTTGGGACAGTGGGGACAGTAGGGGCAGTGTGTATTGTGGGGACAGTGGGGACCGTGGGGACAGTAGCGACAGTAGGGACAGTGGGGACAGTAGGGGCAGTGTGTATTGTGGGGGCAGTTGGGACAGTGGGCACAGTAGGGACAGTGGGGACAGTGGGGACAGTCAGAATAGTGGGGACAGTGGGGACAGTAGGGATAGTGGGGACAGTGGGGACAGTCAGAATAGTGGGGACAGTTGGGACAGTAGGGATAGTGGGGACAGTGGGGACAGTCAGAATAGTGGGGACAGTTGGGACAGTAGGGATATTGGGGACAGTGGGGACAGTCAGAATAGTGGGGACAGTGGGGACAGTAGGGATAGTGGGGCAGTGTTTATTGTGGAGACAGTTGGGACAGTGGGGACAGTCAGAATAGTGGGGACAGTGGGGACAGTGTGCATTGTGGGGACAGTGGGGACAGTGGGGACAGTAGGGACAGTGGGGACAGTAGGGGCAGTGTGTATTGTGGGGACAGTTGGGACAGTGGGGACAGTGGGGACAGTCAGAATAGTGGGGACAGTGGGGACAGTGGGGACAGTAGGGGCAGTGTGTATTGTGGGGACAGTCGGGACAGTGGGGACAGTAGGGACAGTGTGTATTGTGGGGACAGTGGGGACAATGGGGACAGTAGGGGCAGTGTGTATTGTGGGGACAGTGGGGACAGTGTGTATTGTGGGGACAGTAGGGGCAGTGTGTATTGTGGGGACAGTGGGGGCAGTGTGTATTGTGGGGACAGTGGGGACAGTAGGGGCAGTGTGTATTGTGGGGACAATGGGGACAGTATGTGTCTCAGAGCAGGAGCACTGATCTAGAATCAGGTTTGCCTTTTAGATCATAATAAATCAGATTACATGGACAGTGATCCTAGATCAGCACTCTTACTCTGACACACTTTATTAATACGGTCCAGATGTCCCGTTATAACACATTAGGGACATGCTGAAGTGAGAGACGAGGGTGTGTATTGTGGAGACAGTAGGGACAGTGTGTATTGTGGAGACAGTGGGGACAGTAGGGTGTGGTGCGGTGTGTATTCTGGGAACAGTAAGGACAGTGTGTATTGTGGGGACAGTAGGGGCAGTGTGTATTGTGGGGACAGTGGGGGCAGTGTGTATTGTGGGGACAGTGGGGACAGTAGGGGCAGTGTGTATTGTGGGGACAATGGGGACAGTATGTGTCTCAGAGCAGGAGCACTGATCTAGAATCAGGTTTGCCTTTTAGATCATAATAAATCAGATTACATGGACAGTGATCCTAGATCAGCACTCTTACTCTGACACACTTTATTAATACGGTCCAGATGTCCCGTTATAACACATTAGGGACATGCTGAAGTGAGAGACGAGGGTGTGTATTGTGGAGACAGTAGGGACAGTGTGTATTGTGGAGACAGTGGGGACAGTAGGGTGTGGTGCGGTGTGTATTCTGGGAACAGTAGGGACAGTGTGTATTGTGGGAACAGTAGGGTCAATGGGGACAGTGTGTACTGTGGGGACAGTGGTGACAGTAGGGGCTATGTGTATTGTGGGGACAGGGGGGACAGTGGGGACAGTAGGGGCAGTGTGTATTGTGGGGACAGTCGGGACAGTGGGGACAGTGTGTATTGTGGAGACAGTGGGGACAGTAGAGTGTGGTGCAGTGTGTATTCTGTATTCAGTGTGTATTGTGGGGACAGTGGTGACAGTAGGGGCTCTGTGTATTGTGGGGACAGGGGGGACAGTGGGGAGAGTGTGTATTGTGGGAACAATAGGGTCAGTGGGGACAGTGTGTATTGTGGGGACAGTGGTGACAGTAGGGGCTCTGTGTATTGTGGGGACAGGGGGGACAGTGGGGACAGTGGGGACAGTGTGTATTGTGGGGACAGTGGTGACAGTAGGGGCTCTGTGTATTGTGGGGACAGTGGGGACAGTAAGGATAGTGGGCACAGTGGGGACAGTAGGGACAGTGGGACAGTCAGAATAGTGAGGACATTAGGGACAGTGGGGACAGTCAGAATAGTGGGGACAGTGGGGACAGTAGGGGCAGTGGGGACAGTAGGGACAGTGGGGACATTGGGGGCAGTAGGGACAGTTGGGACAGTGGGGACAGTGGGGACAGTAGGGGCAGTGTGCATTGTGGGGACAGTGGGGACAGTAGGGACAGTGGGGAAAGTAGGGGCAGTGTGCATTGTGGGGAAAGTAGGGGCAGTGTGTATTGTGGGGACAGTGGGGACCGTGGGGACAGTAGGGACAGTAGGGACAGTGGGGACAGTAGGGGCAGTGTGTGTTCAGTGTGTATTGTGGGGACAGTGGTGACAGTAGGGGCTCTGTGTATTGTGGGGACAGGGGGGACAGTGGGGACAGTGTGCATTGTGGGAACAGTAGGGTCAGTGGGGACAGTGTGTATTGTGGGGACAGTGGTGACAGTAGGGGCTCTGTGTATTGTGGGGACAGTGGGGACAGTGTGTATTGTGGGGACAGTGGTGACAGTAGGGGCTCTGTGTATTGTGGGGACAGTGGGGACAGTAAGGATAGTGGGGACAGTGGGGACAGTAGGGACAGTGGGGACAGTCAGAATAGTGGGGACATTAGGGACAGTGGGGCCAGTGGGGACAGTGGGGACAGTCAGAATAGTGGGGACAGTGGGGACAGTAGGGGCAGTGGGGACAGTAGGGACAGTGGGGACATTGGGGACAGTGGGGACAGTGGGGACAGTGGGGACAGTTGGGACAGTGGGGACAGTGTGCATTGTGGGGACAGTGGGGACAGTAGGGACAGTGGGGACAGTAGGGGCAGTAGGGACAGTGGGGACAGTGTGTATTGTGGGGACAGTTGGGACAGTGGGGACTGTAGGGGCAGTGTGTATTGTGGGGACAGTGGGGACCGTGGGGACAGTAGGGACAGTAGGGACAGTGGGGACAGTGTGTATTGTGGGGACAGTTGGGACAGTGAGCACAGTAGGGACAGTGGGGACAGTGGGGACAGTCAGAATAGTGGGGACAGTAGGGATAGTGGGGACAGTGGGGACAGTCAGAATAGTGGGGACAGTTGGGACAGTAGGGATAGTGGGGACAGTTGGGACAGTCAGAATAGTGGGGACAGTTGAGACAGTAGGGATAGTGGGGACAGTGGGGACAGTCAGAATAGTGGGGACAGTGGGGACAGTAGGGATAGTGGGGACAGTCAGAATAGTGGGGACAGTGGGGACAGTGTTTATTGTGGAGACAGTTGGGACAGTGGGGACAGTAGGGACAGTCAGAATAGTGGGGACAGTGGGGACAGTGTGCATTGTGGGGACAGTGGGGACAGTGGGGACAGTAGGGGCAGTGTGTATTGTGGGGACAGTGGGGACAGTAGGGGCAGTGTGTATTGTGGGGACAGTCGGGACAGTGGGGACAGTAGGGACAGTGTGTATTGTGGGGACAGTGGGGACAATGGGGACAGTAGGGGCAGTGTGTATTGTGGGGACAGTGGGGACAGTGTGTATTGTGGGGACAGTGGGGACAGTAGGGGCAGTGTGTATTGTGGGGACAGTGGGGGCAGTGTGTATTGTGGGGACAGTGGGAACAGTAGGGGCAGTGTGTATTGTGGGGACAATGGGGACAGTAGGGGCAGTGTGTATTGTGGGGACAATGGGGACAGTAGGGGCAGAGTGTATTGTGGGGACAGTGGGGACAGTAGGGGCAGTGTGTATTGTGGGGACAGTTGGGACAGTGGGGACAGTGTGTATTGTGGGGACAGTGGGGACAGTAGGGGCAGTGTGTATTGTGGGGACAGTGGGGACAGTAGGGGCAGTGTGTATTGTGGGGACAGTGGGGGCAGTGTGTATTGTGGGGACAGTGGGGGCAGTGTGTTTTGTGGGGACAGTGGGGACAGTAGGGGCAGTGTGTATTGTGGGGACAATGGGGACAGTAGGGGCAGTGTGTATTGTGGGGACAATGGGGACAGTGGGGGCAGAGTGTATTGTGGGGACAGTGGGGACAGTAGGGGCAGTGTGTATTGTGGGGACAGTGGGGACAGTAGGGGCAGTGTGTATTGTGGGGACAATGGGGACAGTAGGGGCAGAGTGTATTGTGGGGACAGTGGGGACAGTAGGGGCAGTGTGTATTGTGGGGACAGTGGGGACAGTAGGGGCAGTGTGTATTGTGGGGACGATGGGGACAGTAGGGGCAGTGTGTATTGTGGGGACAATGGGGACAGTAGGGGCAGAGTGTATTGTGGGGACAGTGGGGACAGTAGGGGCAGTGTGTATTGTGGGGACAGTCGGGACAGTGGGGACAGTAGGGACAGTGTGTATTGTGGGGACAGTGGGGACAATGGGGACAGTAGGGGCAGAGTGTATTGTGGGGACAGTGGGGACAGTAGGGGCAGTGTGTATTGTGGGGACAGTTGGGACAGTGGGGGCAGTGTGTATTGTGGGGACAGTCGGGACAGTGGGGACAGTAGGGACAGTGTGTATTGTGGGGACAGTGGGGACAATGGGGACAGTAGGGGCAGAGTGTATTGTGGGGACAATGGGGACAGTAGGGGCAGAGTGTATTGTGGGGACAGTGGGGACAGTAGGGGCAGTGTGTATTGTGGGGACAGTTGGGACAGTGGGGGCAGTGTGTATTGTGGGGACAGTCGGGACAGTGGGGTGTCGTGCAGTGGCCTGTGTGACTCGCCTGATGTCATCCTAATTTTACTATGAAACCAGAAGCCTGCCATCCTCCTCATGTGAGGGATGAGTAAGGAGCCTAGAATACACTGGCGACCTGCCTGTCCTGTCTTGTCCTGTCTGTCCTGCCTGTCCTGCCTGTCCTGCCTGTCCTGCCTGTCTGTGTAGCTGCTTCTGTCGCTGGAGCATGGTGAATGGAGTCACACACAAACTACAGATATGAATGCACACCCCTGGATACATACGGTACAGTACAGAACCCACTTACACACAGCAGGGAAGTTCTGTTTGGATCAGAGAAAGAAATGCACACTACAGACAGACAGACAGACAGACAGACAGACTGAGTGTTGCAGGCAGAGTTTGGGGCAGGCTACACACACAGTGTATAATGACAGTGTTTATGGTGTCCCGCTGTCCCATGCCCCTCCACACACACACACACACACACACACACACACTATACACTGGTAGAGCAGGCCATGACAACAAGCATACGGACAGATAGCTATCCAGCCTAGCAGACACAGTGAACAACTCAAAAGGCAGAGTGAACTTTAGACTCCGGGTGACTCTGGGTGACTCTGTGTGACTTCCCAACAGATGCCAGGCCACTGGGACACGGAGGCTGGGCAGACAAGAGCCAGGAGATGGACACAGCAGGGGGTCGGACAGTAATGCTCAGAGACTGTACGTTGATTACTTTTTTTTAATTCCAAACAGTTTTCCACATTGATTCAACATCATCACATTGAATTTTGGGGTTGAAATTACGTGGAAACAACGTTGAGTCAACCAGTTTTTGCCCATTGAGTAGGATTGTTGGGCTTAAAAAGTGAAGAAGGGTCTCACGTCACATGAATAGGCCTATCAGTCAGGAGAAAGGGCAGTGTCCTGTTAGGCCTACATCTAAACACAACAGTTAGTTGACCACATGCTGCGATTATCAGAAGAAATTTGGCATGGCGAAAATACATCAAAACAACTCACCTCTCAGCAGCTGTCTTCCCATCAGAATGGGATGCAAAGGCTTAATTTGATTGTATCAGAATAATTCCGCTTGGACAACACTCTATCCTGTCTGGGAGATTAGCCGAATGAATTCCTACCAGATGACTCTGGTTTCAGTAAATGCAATTTAAGACAACTGGACCTTCTTGAAAATGAATCAAATATTTACAATGGGTTAAATGAGGGATGATAACCGTGGGTCATTAGAGTGTATAGAAATAAGAGATAACTACATAACAGCTAGGCCTACTGTAGAATTGTTGTGGGAACTCAAATAACTATGCCATCATTTTGGAAATAGGTCCAGATTAAAGGAGTAGTTCACCCAAATTACAAAGTGATATATTGGTTTCCTTACCCTGTACGTAGCCTATGGACAAGGTAAGACATAATCCACGCTTTGGGTTTGTTTACCTGGCCACTGTATACAAATGCTAACGCTTTAATAATAAGTTAGCATTAATAAGTTAGCATTTGGAGACAGTGTATCACCAAACAGTGTGATCAGTGAATCGCTAGGCTTGTGGAGAGTTTTTAAAAATTGGGTTTCTTATTCATTGTTAATTGTTGGAGTGAATATAAAAGCCTCTTGGTTTCCATTCAGCTCCATTCAATTGACATTCCTGATGGGAAAGCCCAGAATTCCTAATGAGCTTCAAAACATTACAGATACAGGCAGAAATCCAGAGATCGCTCGGAGCAAATGTCCCAAACATCCCCATTTCGCTCTCTGCAAGAAACCCTGTCAACATCCCCAACACGACACCAAGGCATACAGAAGAGAAATGAATGGCAAACTTGAAATATATCTAACTTCCTTAATATTATCCTTCACTGGCTTTCTTTGCATCTAAACCATGTACATAGATGAATGACCCAGCAAGGAATTCCTGCAGCACAGCTCAATGAAATGGGTTATGCAGAGCAAATGTAATATGTGGTTTTGCTCAGACAATACTGGGGTTTGAGGGCTCTGCTGTGCCCTGGGGCTGAGGATAAAGAAGAGCAACACAGAAGAGAAAGGAGCCTTTGTGAGCTTCCTAAAGTTTGAAGGCCCCTTGCAGGATGTAGCAAAACAGGGTCCTAATAGATGTGCCACTGTAGGGCATGGTAAGAAACAACAGCAGTTACTGCTAAGGAGACACAGATACAAAACTAGAAAGATGTCATATGTGGAGCTTATGTGGAAAGGAAACTCCCCAAACTAATGCCTGGGATTTAGCTCATTAGGTTACCCAGTCTTGTGGATTTGAACCCTGGTCTTTCACACAAACACATTTCAAAGTGGAGCTAAGGTTTGTTAAGGCACATAGTCTCTGATCCCCAGTAACATCAAGGCAACCGACGGTAAAGCACTGGGTGCTGCATGACGCTGGGCGGACACACAATTACCAATGGTTTCTCCGATTGCATTTAGACACATTAAGCACTTTGTAAACATTTGATAAGATTCAAAGAAGGGGGGTGGTTGTTCCAAATGAGATTACCCCTGTAACGCAAGTCATCTGATAGGAATACTTCTAATTTCTAGAATAGATTGTTTTCATGCAGAATTCTAACATGATAATTGAGTTTTCTGTTCTGAGCTCCACTCCCTTGTCCAGTCACATGGACACATTAGTTGGATAGCAGGTCCTTTGGTTCACTCTGGTTCATTGTAAGAGATTTGTAGGAGATTACAGGGTCTAAGACGAAGAGACTGCCAATTTGCAATTTGCCACCGCACTTTGATGATTTTATTATGTGTTGAAATAATACAAATAGTCTGATTCTGCAGTTTAACCAGAGGCCACTCACTCAGTGAAAACAGCACAACTAACCAACAACACCCGCAGACTGTCATTATTTACAAAGCACGGACACACACTGAAGCACGGACACACCACGGACACCCAAGTCATAGACTGTTCTCTCTGCTACCGCACGGCAAGCGGTACCGGAGCGCCAAGTCAAGGTCCAAAAGGCTCCTTAACAGCTTCTACCCCCAAGCCATAAGACTTCTGAACAGCTAATCAAAGGCCTACCCAGACCTCTTTTACGCTGCTGCTACTCTCTGTTTATAATCTATGCATAGTCACTTTAACTCTACCTACATGTACATATTACCTCAATTACCTCGACTAACCCGTGTCCCAGCACATTGGCTCTGTACCAGTACCCCCTGTATATAGCCTAGCTTGTTATTTTACTGCTGCTGTTTAATTATTTGTTACTATTATTTTCTATTTTTTTTGTCAAGACTTATTTTTATTTTTTTCTTAACTTCTTAAAACATTGTTGACTAAGGGCTTATAAGTAAGCATTTCACTGTAAGGTCTACACCTGTTGTATTCGACGCATGTGACAAATACAATTTGATTTGATTTGAGACAGAGATTCAAGAGATTTTCATACTACACATATGACGTATATGGGCTTGGAACTATAGGCTACATACGGTATGTATGAGTCCAATGCAATCTGATAGCATGGCTTTACCTTATGCCATCTGATAACTAGCCATCTGACCTCAACAACTCTCAAAGATCCACTAGGATAAACATACACCACCACGCCTTCATCTAAAGAGATCCTCCTTATTGCTGGACGTCCTCATATAAACACTCTTGTCAGTGTGTTTATATGTACATGTAACTGACCTGCTTAGTTAAATAAAGGTTACATTTTAAAACATTATAATAATTAAAAACCAATTGCGAATCGCAATGAACTCCATGCAAACGAACCATAGCTGACATTTATACAGCGAAACACTACATAGTCCTTTCAATTTACAAACCTCTCGCAGCATCTGAGATAAAACAGTCCTTGCTTCCAGCTATACCGATATTTGCTTTTAGGACTATTGGAATGTGTTCATTGAATTTTCCTGTACGCCTATTTGCAAGTTAGTTTATTCAACCTGTATAATAATTACATTTTACCATATTGGCAGGTAGTTCATTCAACATGTCTTATTGATTATCTTTTGTGTGGATCCTTAGTAATCGAACCATTTAGATAATATGTCAGTTTACTATGGTGAATACATCATAACACAATTCATCAAGGAGGATCGACTTATACTGTATACACAATATATACATATTTAACTTTGTTTTACAATATAACACAATTCTTTCTCTGCCTTCTCTCCCTGTAAAAAAGCCAGCGATCTCATCCCACTGATAATGTCTAGAGAGAGAGAGAGAGAAAAGAGAGAGTGAGACTGCTGCTCTGCTGTAGAAATCAATCTCAGGCTACCAATTACCAAATGTCAATATCTTTAAAAGGGAATCTACACTAAATTAGTGACTGCTAACGGCACTGTCCTAGCTGGTGAATGATGTAAAGCTGTGAGTGGTATTTAATCTGTATCTCTTTCTTTATTCTCTCTCTCTCCTTTCTCTCTCGTTCTGCATTGCTACTGATGTTAAGTTAGCTACAGTAAGTGACCGGCAGAATGATATCCAATGTGAGACACTGCCAGATAACGCTACCCTTCAAGCACAGAGAGCAGAGCAGTCACACTGTGTACAGTGCATTCGGAAAGTATTCAGACCCCTTGACTTTTTTCACATTTGTTACGTTACAGCCAAATTCTAAAATTGATTAAATAGTTTTTTTTCCTCATCAATCTACACACAATACCCCATAATGACAAAGCAAAATCTGGTTTTTAGACATTTTTACGAAATTATACAAAAAAAACTACTTAAATATCACAGTAACATAAGTATTCAGACCCTTTACTCAGTACTTTGTTGAAGCACCTTTGACAGCGATTACAGCCTCGAGTCTTCTTGGGTTTGACGCTACAAGCTTGGCACACCTGTATTTGGGGAGTTTCTCCCATTTTTTTTCTGCATATCCTCTCAAGCTCTGTCAGGTTGGATGGGGAGCTTCGCTGCACAGCTATTTTCAGGTCTCTCCAGAGATGTTCGATTGGGTTGAAGTCCGGGCTCTGGCTGGGCCACTCAACGACATTCAGAGAACTGTCCCGAAGCCACTCCTGCGTTGTCTTGGCTGTGTGCTTAGGGTCATTTTCCTGTTGGAAGGTGAACCTTCACCCCAGTCTGAGGTCCTGAGCACTCTGGAGCAGGTTTTCATCAAGGATCTCTCTGTACTTTAGTCCATTCATCTTTCCCTCAATCCTGTCCCTGCTACTGAAAAACATACCCACAGCATGATACTGCCACCACCATGCTTCCCCGTAGGGATGGTGCCAGGTTTCCTCCAGACGTGAAGCTTGGCATTCAGGCCAAAGAGTTCAATCTTGGTTTCATCAGACCAGAGAATCATGTTTAGGTACCTTTAGGCAAACTCCAAGCGGGCTATCATGTTCCTTTTACTGAGGAGTGGCTTCCGTCTGGCCATTCTACCATAAAGGCCTGATTGGTGGAGTGCTGCAAATATGGTTGTCTTTCTGGAAGGTTCTCCTATCTCCACAGAGGAACTCTGGTTCTTGGTCACCTCCCTGACCAAGGCCCTTCTCCCCTTATTGCTCAGTTTGGACGGGACGAGCTCTAGGAAGAGTCTTGGTGGTTCCTAACATCTTCCATTTAAGAATGATGGAGTCCACTGTGTTCTTGGGGATCTTCAATGATGCAGACATTTGTTTGTACCCTTCCCCAGATCTGTGCCTCGACACAATCGTGTCTGGGAGCTCTACGGACAATTCTTTCGACCTCATGGCTTGGTTTTTGCTCTGACATGCATTGTCAACTGTGGGACCTTATATATGTGTACCTTTCCAAATCATGTCCAATCAATTGAATTTACCACATGTGGACTCCAATCAAGTTGTAGAACCATCTCAAGGATGATCAACAGAAACAGGATGCACCTGAGCTCCATTTTGAATCTCATAGCAAAGGGTCTGAATTCTTATGTAAATAAGGTATTTCTGTTCTGTTTTTTTTCACACATATCTAAAAACCTGTTTTCGCTTCGTCATTATGGGGCATTGTGTGTAGATTGATGAGTAAAAAAATATTTAATTTTAGAATAAGGCCGTAACGTAACAAAATGTGGAAAAAGTCAAGGGGTTTGAATACTTTCCCGAATGCACTGTATGTGGCCATATGCCTTGACGCCTTCACAATGCACAGGTTGAGAGGCTTCACTGTGCTTAGGATTTTTTTATAACTTATACATAACAAATACTGAATATACAACATTGAAAAATAATATCTAAGACAACCAGGAAGTATTAGAAAGGTAGTTCATGTATCATGGTATCCTATCAGAATAAAAACAGTGTTTCTTGTCTTTTATAGCATTGCTTTCATTGTAAAGAGAGGAGAGAAGAACACTAACTTTTGTAAAACTGCATGTGTGCTGGAAAATCTGAAGGATAAGATGTATACATTGCCACTGTCATACTGCTTGAGGTAGAATAAGGCAATGACTAGAACCCTATTAGAAAAGATTGTGCAAAACAATAAAGGCCATTGACATACCCGTGCAGTAGACTAAGTACATCTTGACAGCCATTCATATGCAAAAAGGAAGCATTTTATTTTGGTCACAATGCTCAAACACACCAAACATTGTAGTCACACTAAATAACGTATTAAAAATTCAAAACAACCAACGCCTCTCACTTTTGTGCCAACTGACTCATTCAAATTTAGACCATCCATGTAACCTACTCTACTAAACAGACAACAGGCTATCTGCTATGATCTTGTGGTGGACAAGAACACAGTCCACTAAAGTCCCATAAGTCACAGTCGCAGTGAGAGACCATTTTTAAATGCATCCTTAGTGCTGAAACCCCCTATTGTGTTGGTGTGAGACTGGACTGGACCAAGGGTGCTCTCCCTCTCCATCAAATCAAAAAGCAATCCTCCAGCTGCACACTGAATGGTCGAACCACTAGAGTGCATACCAAATGGCACCATATTCCCTACATAGTGCACCACTTTTGACCAGAGGGCTACGGGCAAAAGTAGTGCACTAAATAGGGAATAAGGTGCCATATGGGACTTACACATAATTACATGCACGGGGGGACTTGTGATCTTTTTAATTATTCTGTACTTCATTTCTATCCCACCATTCAAAACGCAACATGAAAATTGATTGCCTTGAAGATCCATCTTTATAATCTCTCCTGGGTTCATAAATTATCCAATTTTTGGGGCATAGAGGGGACAAGGCATGGATGTGGAGACACAAGCGGATCTCTTTCATAGCCTATATCCGCCATCAGTAGCCCCAGCCCCGGCCCTGGCTGTGAAGTGTTGGGGCTAATTAAATCCACTGCTCTCTTTGGGGCTGAAAATGGCGTAGAAAAAAATGAAAAGAAGTACACTTGTTATCTTGTGAACCCCTCAAACATATAAAAGATAGAAATCTCTTGAATGTCAGCGACGGAGATGGAATTAACAAGGGATCGTTTTATTGTTGCAGAAGGTCGTTAAGGCTGCAGATAGACCGGGGTAATTATGGAAATGATCTCCCCGGCTCTGCGAAATGTTTTCGTGCTTCCATACGGACTGGAGAGCCGTTCAATCAGCCGCTCTCGTGGGAAAGTTCAGCCATAACTGCAAGTGTATCAGCAAAATCAAATTAAGCAAAGAGATTCCATTAGTATTTATAGCCTAGAGGCATTTGTAAAAGTACAGAGCCAGTGAAGTTATGTGAGACTGAAGAGAGGAGAATTATTGTTTATCGCAAAGCCCATACCTAAGACACACACATGGGTAATAAATTGAAGCCATTGATTGCATCTTTAAAGAGAAATCTGGAGGGATGTGTAAAATATTGATGTTCTTGTGCGCGACTATGGACTCAAATATTTATATTGTTATTGATATGTATATGCAATATGGATAAGTACATGCATGTACATATAGATAAACATTCCATAAATACATCTACAAAATCTCTGAAACAATATTAAACAAACACGCCTTGGGACAGTGGGCATTTGTCAGTCTTTCTTTTACGTATTTTGAATCATGCATGATTAGGCTGTTTATGTTTTTCACCCTGATGTTCATTTATATTTATGTTTTCACCCTGATGTTTATTTATATATTTTTTCACCCTGATGTTCATTTATATTTATGTTTTTTAACCCTGATGTTCATTTATATTTATGTTTTCACCCTGATGTTCATTTATATTTATGTTTTTCACCCTGATGTTCATTTATATTTATGTTTTCACCCTGATGTTCATTTATATTTTTGTTTTCACCCTGATGTTCATTTATATTTATGTTTTCACCCTGATGTTCATTTATATTTATGTTTTTCACCCTGATGTTCATTTATATTTATGTTTTCACCCTGATGTTCATTTATATTTATGTTTTCACCCTGATGTTCATTTATATTTATGTTTTCACCTAATGTTCATTTATATTTATGTTTTCACCCTGATGTTCATTTATATTTATGTTTTCACCCTGATGTTCATTTATATTTATGTTTTCACCCTGATGTTCATTTATATTTATGTTTTTCACCCTGATGTTCATTTATATTTATGTTTTCACCCTGATGTTCATTTATATTTATGTTTTCACCCTGATGTTCATTTATATTCATGTTTTTCACCCTGATGTTCATTTATATTTATGTTTTCACCCTGATGTTCATTTATATTTATGTTTTCACCCTGATGTTCATTTATATTCATGTTTTTCACCCTGATGTTCATTTATATTTATGTTTTCACCCTGATGTTCATTTATATTTATGTTTTCACCCTGATGTTCATTTATATTTATGTTTTTCACCCTGATGTTCATTTATATTTATGTTTTCACCCTGATGTTCATTTATATTTATGTTTTCACCCTGATGTTCATTTATATTTATGTTTTCACCCTAATGTTCATTTATATTTATGTTTTTCACCCTGATGTTCATTTATATTTATGTTTTTCACCCTGATGTTCATTTATATTTATGTTTTCACCCTGATGTTCATTTATATTTATGTTTTCACCCTGATGTTCATTTATATTTTTGTTTTCACCCTAGTGTTCATTTATATTTATGTTTTCACCCTGATGTTCATTTATATTTATGTTTTCACCCTGATGTTCATTTATATTTATGTTTTTCACCCTGATGTTCATTTATATTTATGTTTTCACCCTGATGTTCATTTATATTTATGTTTTCACCCTGATGTTCATTTATATTTATGTTTTCACCCTAATGTTCATTTATATTTATGTTTTTCACCCTGATGTTCATTTATATTTATGTTTTCACCCTGATGTTCATTTATATTTATGTTTTCACCCTGATGTTCATTTATATTTTTGTTTTCACCCTAGTGTTCATTTATATTTATGTTTTTCACCCTGATGTTCATTTATATTTATGTTTTCACCCTGATGTTCATTTATATTTATGTTTTTCACCCTGATGTTCATTTATATTTATGTTTTCACCCTGATGTTCATTTATATTCATGTTTTTCACCCTGATGTTCATTTATATTTATGTTTTCACCCTGATGTTCATTTATATTTATGTTTTCACCCTGATGTTCATTTATATTTATGTTTTCACCCTAGTGTTCATTTATATTTATGTTTTTCACCTTGATGTTCATTTATATTTATGTTTTTCACCCTGATGTTCATTTATATTTATGTTTTCACCCTGATGTTCATTTATATTTATGTTTTCACCCTAATGTTCATTTATATTTATGTTTTCACCCTGATGTTCATTTATATTTATGTTTTTCACCCTGATGTTCATTTATATTTATGTTTTTTCACCCTGATGTTCATTTATATTTATGTTTTCACCCTGATGTTCATTTATATTTATGTTTTTTCACCCTAATGTTCATTTATATTTATGTTTTCACCCTGATGTTCATTTATATTTATGTTTTCACCCTGATGTTCATTTATATTTTTGTTTTCACCCTAGTGTTCATTTATATTTATGTTTTTCACCCTGACGTTCATTTATATTTATGTTTTCACCCTGATGTTCATTTATATTTATGTTTTCACCCTAATGTTCATTTATATTTATGTTTTCACCCTGATGTTCATTTATATTTATGTTTACACCCTGATTGTTATTTATATTTATGTTTTTCACCCTGATGTTCATTTATATTTATGTTTTTCACCCTGATGTTAATTTATATTTATGTTTTCACCCTGA
This sequence comes from Brachymystax lenok tsinlingensis, assembly GCA_030435695.1. Taxonomy (NCBI): domain Eukaryota; kingdom Metazoa; phylum Chordata; class Actinopteri; order Salmoniformes; family Salmonidae; genus Brachymystax; species Brachymystax lenok. Next base: position 37,826,633 of record CM059790.1, on the reverse strand, counting down.
TGTTCATTTATATTTATGTTTTTCACCCTGATGTTCATTTATATTTTTGCCGAACTGCAGAACAAGATCTAAAGTTCATCAAAACAATGAAAATTACGCTAATTTGATTTACCTTGATAGAAACTCTTCAACAGCCTTGAAAATGAAAAGTTTAGCCTTGTCTGACTTGACCAATCATCTCTTGAACCAACATGACATTTGACCATATTAAGCCTGTACACTCATTATAATTAACTACATTAGTTTATCAAAGCAATAGAGATCTAGCATCACCATGCACCGGAGGAGGAGCTACCTGTAGAGGAGGGGCTACATGTAGAGGAGGGGCTACCTGTAGAGGAGGGGCTCATTGCAATGGATGGAATAGAATCAATGGAACGGAGTCAAACGTGTGGTTTCCATATGTTTGATGTGTTTGATACCTTCCTATGATTCAATTCCAGCCATTGCAATGAGCCCGTCCACCTATAGCTCCTCGCACCAGCCTCCTCTGCCATGCACCTAAAACAAAACTAAACATGACATTTCCGTTTTAGGATTTCCCAGGTAAGGAATACTAGGCAAATTATATTTTATAAAGCAACAAGCAACAACAACGGGAAATGTGTAGGCAAAAGGCCTACAGTATTGCAATCTTATTGAAAGTGATTTAAATGTTGTTGGTTTGATCTCATAATGGAAACAACTTTAGCAGTCTATTCTCACAGTCACAAGGGAATCGGCTCCTCAGTGGCACCATGGATCTACCATTACAGGCCCCCAGTGACACCCCTCAACAGTCGATCACAGCACGCGCTTTCACATCCAAAGATTTCCCCTCATCATCCCCAATCCCGGTAATTTGGTTTTGGAGCTAGCAAGGTAAATTCGGTTAAAACATGGCACTGCAGAGAATCTGATAGATTATTAGATGCAGCCACCTCTTGGAGAAGGTAATTTACTGTTATAGATATATGTGTGCATCAATACGCAAGACGAGATTGAGTTCAAGTGTCAGTACAAGTGCCATGCGGAATACACTACATTACCAAGCTATAGAATGACAGTTTCCTTTAACATAAATTACAGTTAATGGGAGTTGTCGTTTTATCTTTGGCTACCTTGTAAAGGCTTTAAAGAGGCACTGTCTCCAATGTAAACATTCAAATGGCCTGGACATAAGACAACATGCAGTAGGAGTTTAGCAGAGTCTCTCATTCGATGTAAAATCAAAGTGGCTCTATAGATTAGTGTTGATAGATTCCATTTCTCAGGTTTCAATCACCCCATTTATAAATATAATCAGATGAATATAGCCCTACATTCACAGGAGGCAAACTGCAACGGAATAAACACCAAAACGACACCACTAACCCAATAACTACCAAAACGACACCACTAACCCAATAACTACCAAACCGACACCACTAACCCAATAACTACCAAACCGCCACATGTGGCCATGGCCAACTTAGATTTGATTTACATTATTTAATTTTGACTTCCTGAGGGCGCCTGACTTGCTATAGTCTGGAACCAAAACCTAGTGGGCAGGACAGGGACAACACAACAATAGAAATTAAACATGTTCGAGGCCAAGAGGATATCTTGCACTTGGGAATTATTTATGTTACATGGTAAATAAAAGTATTTGTTAATTTTCAATGAATAATTGTCTCCAGATCACACAGTCCAAAACAGCATGCCTGCATTTCAATATTAGATACTGCACTGTCTCTCTTAACTTTTTATTAAAAAAGAAATCTGTTAAAAGTATTAGATTTCAATGTATTTTTTATCCGTCTACAGGCCTGTTCTAGTTAGCAGCATTTGTATCCAAAGTGGTGCGATGAGTGACATTGCGTATTACATGTAATTTGTGCTGTTTACAACCTACTGTACTCAAATAACACTTTCTGGTAGTGCTAATGTGCAACTTGAGCCCTCATCTAAATGTCAATAAAATCTACAAACCGGGTGACATTGCACATACTTAACAAGACACATTGGCATGTTAATCCAGCTTACATTTAGCAGGAGGTGTCACTTTCCCACCCTCGCACCATTCCACATCACGAGCCTTCATGGGGAACTCCGAGCATCGAACACTTTCGAATTCGAACTAATGATGAGTCTTTGGAGAGCAGAGAGACTGCAACCATTCCGTTGGTTTTACTTGATAGGCTACTATCTTGGAAATGTGGGACGATAGCAGATGCATTATGAAAACAAACCAACAACATTTCAATCAATGTCAATAAGATCTCCATGTTGTTGCATGTTAATACGTTGCCTGGATAATCCATTAAGCAATTATTCGATGTTGAAAACACGATCTCGACACATGAAGTTAGCCTATATGTAGCCTATAAATGTGAACCATTTCAATGCAAATTGAAGTTTATGTCTAATGGATATAATGCGTGTGGGTTAAACATAGGCCTACTATTCTTATCAAAATATGTAGGCAAACTAATGAATGACAATCTCACTAAAAAGCCCATGACAAATGTCCCCTGAAATATGTAATTAATGTGCTTTTGAGAAATAGGCCTAAATATTGAATAAACTAAAAATAATTGTATAAATAACGTTAAAACAATATTCGCCTAAAACGCTTCACATACAGACTGTAATATCCTCAAGATGATAACAGTATATGCCTAATCTTTGTACACCAGTAATTATGAAGTGTAGGCTACTAACATATCTCACCAGTCTCTCACCGTGTTGGAGTCTATATCACCTATTGGACCTTGTTCAGCATTTAGGTGAAAAGGTGAAATTTAGATACTGCATTTGAAGGCACCTTCAATAATCTATAGCCAAGACTTAAAGTAAACTGTATGTTGATTAGGTGTACACAACTCTCATTTTTCTTGAATGTATGGGTTAGGTGTTGATAGTCGCATCACTGTATGGTCGAAAACGTTTTTTTATTTAATAATGAAAAAATCGTTACAAACATCTAGCAATGGCCTTGTCAATTTTTTTGCATAACACGAAAAACAAAAACATTGATTTTCCAATTTTACTGCACAAACATTTCGGGGGGGAAAATACTATATTTAATAAATAACAGATTGTCCGCTTATTTTTTTAGGAAGGACATTATCGAAATATACTGAATAAGAGCAATATGAAGAAAATGAATGCATCGAAAGTATAGGCATAATGACACTGTATCCTGTTATCATGATCAATTGATAATTTATTCATAGCCAATCCCTTTCATATCCATCACCAGTGCCAGCTCCACATCTCAGGTGTTCAAACTCAGGTGTCCATTCGATAAATCATCTATAGACCTATAGCCACCAGGCAGTGATATTGTCCATGTTGTTTCCTCTTGGCTTTTAACCGTATCTTCCTGTCATTTTGTATTTTGGATACCAAAGCAATTATGTCGTTATTCTGGCGCATCTGCAGAGCGCGACACACATTCTCTGTTTGGCCCCTTTGTGCATTGTTGTGACTGCACGAGGCTCCAGGATGATTCTACAAAAGGGACGGTTAAAAATGAGCTACATCATATTGTTTGACAGAAAGTTGCAGGTTGATAGAGTGGATTCTTCAAGGGGGTGAAAATGGCGAATTCCCAAAAAACGGCTGAGATCCTGCCTTCTGGTGGGTATAGCCTTGAGGGAATCACGGCGTCGACCGTGAAAAATCTAATTAGAGCTCGAATTTAAATGAAAAGTCATTTTTTAAACTCAAGTATGACGTGGACACTTCCCTCTTCCTAGATGAAAAGAACAGTTTTACAGAGAATGGCTCATTTTTATTACATGTGGCGTGCTGATCATTCTGCGACGTAAAATAATTTACATAATATAACATAATTAAAAGCGCGCTAACAATGCCATTAATTTATCATACCGTTTTACTAACTTTCTGACCCAACTACTCTCCCATAATTAATTAAATGAGTTGCCTCAAAAAATCTGTTTTCAAACGAATAGTTTTCACGTTAGGTTTTTGTTTAAACCATCTTGATTAGGGTGGTTAAACTCATCTCAACCTTACATTAAAAAAAATCACCAAACAGACACATAGGGCTGATGATGCCAGGATCCTTAGGTCTTAATCCGCAACAGCTCCAAGTTTTACATAACTTATTTACTGGAAGGAAAGGGTTTAAAATAATGAGAAAGCATCCTTTGATTCTGCAATCACCACTAAAGCGATGATGCGTCCGTTGACCAAGAAGAACGCACTGAATCTTTTGTCAATGATTCGCGTTCCTCTGTGGACAATAACACATTATTCGATATCTAGGGCGTTTATGCTGTGTTCCTTTTTTAAAAAATGTATTCAGTAATAGTGGAAATAGTGCAGCATTATGTCTTATACAAGTATCGAGGATTAATATATGTTCGTGCGTAATTAATATGTGGCCATGCGTAATTATACGCCCCATTATTGGTTTCAAGTGCAGCCGCGTCTTTCCATCCGTTCCCATTCTAGGAATCTATTTTCCTTCAGAGCACACATTCTCTCGATCTCCCTCTTTCTGCCACACCTTTCAATTTCATCCTCATCTCTTTTTATTTAAGCAATTTAATTAGGCAGAAATTCTATACCGTTTTGCTATCTGGGAGGTATTTGTTTCTGACCTTCCTGCGGTAATCACATTGCAACGCAGCGACGCGGTGACTGTATCCGCTCTGTCACCGTCCTCTAATGGTTGATGGTGGAGAGAGTTAGCTTGTTATTCTAAAAGGTTTTGTCGGGCTAAGCCGTGCAAGTGTGCTTAAATGTACATTTAATTAACAAACTGCAAAGATATAAAAGCGGATTTGTGAGGCTTCAAAAGATCACAGGGAGGACGGGTTCGATCTTCTTTCACCTAGTTACATTGTCGGTCTTTCACAACACGCTGCACCTCGGATTTAAAGACGAAGGAGCCTTTTAGGATAGCCTACACCTGTTTCTAAACGTTTCTGAGATGCCCAAATCTAAAATAACATAACATAGTAGTACTCCCCCAACAAACAATATGATTTATATATAAAATACACCGTGAAAAATTAAACAAACATGTTACGCAAACAGTTGTAGTGTCAGTGTTAGCTAGATATAGGACTGAATGGGTGAGCTGTGATTTCATCTGCTAAGTAGCCCGGTATTGATAGACTCCACATCACACAGGTCACCGGGTGCATGCCTGAGCAAGAGATTAGCACAATGCATGTCTAATCGGGGGGCCTTGTCCCTTTTCACTGCGACACCATTATTAACGATATGATTTAATTAACCCGACTTTTATTCAAACAAAAGGAGCAGTCACGTCAAAGGTGCAGCACTAGGCACGAGCCCCCTATGCCAGGTAGAATTAAAGGATAGAGAGAGAAGAAGACCGTGGAGGTCGCGGCCGCGAGCCGCTTGTTTTTAGATTAAATGTGATCCAAACCCTCAATAACAAAATACTGGCTCGGGAATGAGGAATTGAATGATATCAGAATGTATGTAATATTAGATACTCAAATTGTAAAATATGTATTAGTAAAGGCCCATTTTTGATGTACCTAGCCTATAATATCCGAGGAAATTGTTAGAAACAACAGAGCTATAATTTGGACGATTTCTAGCAACGTAAAATATATAAAATATAATGGTTATAATATTGAACAATTATCAAATTAAAATAATCATAATGTTTGTATTAATATAGGCCTAATTGAGTTGTTATAATAGATGTATTTGTTGACCTAAATAAAGATGATATGATCTACCTAATACTGTTTATAAGCAAATAATCTAAGTATTTGTGGTGGTGTCTGAGGGAGTTTTGGTTAGTGGTAGCGAGATCCTCACAGTACAATGCCAATGTGCACAGATTGTTGTTTACCTTTTCATAGGAGGCCAGAAGAGGAGCTTTGAACTGGGCAGAATAGAACTTGTCTTGGTTAACTGCTACTCCGTTCCCATTGTAAAGTAATTTACACATTTTTGTTAGTTCTAATAGAGGGGTGGTGAAAATAATTACTTCTGTTGTCAATTAAAATATATTTTCATTACGACAGGAGGTGTTTCAGACGGAATCAATAGGAAGTTATATTGCTTTGTGGCACATATATAGAGAATCTAAGATAGGAAGATACCACTGTTTTATTTATTCACAACAAAGCAACGGCAGATTTTGTAAATTAGCAATGAACATGTCCTATTTTAAATAGATAAACACTGCTATGTGTCTGCTAGACCATCATCAGCCTATTTGCAGGCTATTATCAGAGCAGGGATGGTAATGATACTTCTCCTGACCCCCTCCACTCCACTCCACTACAATGACATCGGACAACATTTCTCACACAACGCAGGAAACGTTTAGACTTCTGTATTCGTTTCTACATCCTTTCTTGTGAACAGCCCACATTCACCGCGCACCTTCATGGTTGTGAATGGCGCCTTTGCATTCACCCGGTCCCGCATTTCCTACTTTTTCATATGCTAACACTTGCAATGATTAGGTCGTTAACACCTCTGGCAAAACCCGTTGACAATTATTTATTTATTCTTTTCCATGGTTGTTTTCAGTATGCTTCTCACCTTTGACAAATCCACGGAATTAATCGTTTGAATATAGCCTTACATTCCATGGTGAAACTTACACAATCCATCGTGAAATTTTAACTAGATTTTTGTTAGTATAATAGTAAAAAATAATACTAATTAGGCTATGTCTTTCACCAAAAGGTCTTATGCCTAAAGTAAGAATTACACGTGAAGTCATTTGGGTACGGAGCAGGCAACTAAGAATTATAGACTCTATTTTCCAATTTAATAAAAAGTATTATATCCCATGCAACATAAAGACGAGCACACAATAATAACTAGAAGATATTCAATTAACTTAGCTGTCGACGTTTTCATTCAGCCGCTTTCAACACAAGCAATTTGTTTAAGCAAAGTTAAGATTTGGTTTTAGTGCAGCGGCGAGATATAATGCGCATCAGATCTTTCAATCATGTAGGCCACTTTTCACCCACCCCAACCCCCACCCATCCACTACTGTTAAATGGTCTATGACGGACGAACACAGACAGAAAGTAGTGGAAAGCAGCATTACTGTTGTCCCTTTGTTGACAAATCCATGAAACAACTTCAGTTTGCATGGTTTAGCAGGGGGACGTCTGACGTCACCCAATCACGTGGCGCCACTGATAGTATATCTTAAACTGGAAAAGTAATCTATCAGACAGTCCTTAAAACCGGCTTTAAAAGCATGTGTCATCTTGACTTCGCACTCTTAAACCACTCTTACTAGGAAATTGCGATCGAAGGACACCGAGGCTTGAAGCGCACACACCAAAACCCTTAAGAAGACTACTAGGCTACTTGACTGGAGAAATATTTTCTGAAGTTTAAGTTTCTCTGGCAGGCCGGTCTGACCTGCTTTTAGAATCCGGCGACATCCGATCTGACCGCAACGGACGGGCCGCGCGCGCACCCTCACCTAGATCCCTGGTTGTTCTTCGGTAAAGTAAGCTGTGATGACCCTGTCTGGTGGCAACAGTGCCAACGACATGTCCGGTCAGACGGTGCTCACTGCCGAGGATGTGGATATCGACGTGGTCGGCGAAGGCGACGAGGGAATGGAGGGAATGGAGCGAGACAGCGACTGCGACAGCCAGGGGGGCATGCACGACCGCTCGGAGGAGGTGGAGGAGATAGAAGTGAAGGACAGGTCCGGGAGTCCCTGCGAGAGCGCCGGGGAGGGAGAGACCAAATCGGACGGCACTGAGAGCGCGTCGGGTGCCATGAGCAGCAAGCCGAAAAACAGTCTAGTGAAGCCCCCCTACTCCTACATCGCGCTCATCACCATGTCAATACTCCAGAGCCCGCAGAAGAAACTCACACTCAGCGGGATCTGCGAGTTTATCAGCAGCCGGTTCCCGTACTACCGAGAGAAGTTTCCAGCCTGGCAGAACTCCATCCGCCACAACCTGTCGCTGAACGACTGCTTCGTGAAAATCCCTCGGGAGCCGGGCAACCCGGGCAAGGGGAACTACTGGACCTTGGACCCCCAGTCGGAAGATATGTTTGACAACGGCAGCTTCCTCAGGAGGAGGAAGCGATTCAAGAGGCACCAGCCAGACATTCTCAGGGACCAGACAGCCCTCATGATGCAAAGTTTTGGGGCTTACAGTATTGGGAATCCTTACGGACGTCACTATGGAATTCACCCAGCCTACACCCATCCAGCGGGGATGTACCCTTACATGCACCCAGTAGGTCCTATGCTTCCCCCGACTGTCCCTCTCTTGTCCTCCGCTGAGCTGAACAGAAAAGCCTTCAACTCTCAGCTCAGCCCCAGCCTACAGATGCAGCTAAACAGTCTGAGCACCGCGTCTATGATAAAGTCCGAGCCCTCCAGTAGACCGTCTTTCAGTATAGAAAACATAATCGGGGTATCCACTTCCTCGAGTGCACAGACTTTCATGCGGCCTCCGGTGACTGTTCAGTCGGCGTTGTTGAGCGCACATGCCCTAACCAGGACAACAGCAGCTATTGCACCAATTCTTAGCATGCCATCTAATATCATGTCGGGACAGTTTTTACCCTCAGTTACGGCAGTGTCCAAATGGCCTCAATAGTCTCAATAAAATACTCACTTTTCTAGAGACTTGGGGGGAAGACTGTACAGCACGAAATAGGCATGCAGCACTGGAAGATGTCCACCAATCTGTAGCCATGTAAAGACTAAACAAAGAGAGAACAGAAAAGGAATGCTATCTGTACAGGTAATATTTGTACATATTTGTAAAAATAAATACTTTTACTTGTTTGACTTTTACTTGTTTTATTTCGTTGTTTGAACTGTACAACAATTGTAGTTATAGACGAGCTTTCCTGATATTATTTTATATTTTATTTTGTAACTGGTAGCTAGCTCACTGTTAGTTTAAAATATTCAACACTTTTGCTTTGATTTTTCATACATGATACAACATGTTCTTATTCTAAGTCTGGACAAATGGTCTGTTTATAAATTGAAATATATGTATTCTATGTAGCTCTATTGTGTTGTAAACTGGAATAATTTGTTAATAAATCTAAAGAAAGAAGCATTAGCAGTATTCATTTTCTTTATGTAGCTGTTGAATTGTCTGATAGGCCTGCTTTGTGATATTTATTGAAACGTCTCGAATTGAAACCATTTTAATAGCAGGAAATCATCGGAAAAGTCCCTGGGATATGACAAAATATCAGTACAGGTTTTGTAAACAAATAGATATAAATGTTACCACATTAAACAATCAAAACAATATTACAAACCAGGTGCATTTAATTTAAGGCCAATAATAAAGGTAGGCCTCTGAAACTCGAAACTTGAATATTTTTATTGGTATGACAAATAAGTGAGAGTGTAATGACGTGTTTATTACCGCGAGAAAGTAATGACTTAATCAACTAAAACACAGGTAATTTCCCAAAGGCCTAGTTCAAATGTAATATATCCTTAATATAAAATATGGCTATTGATATTACAAATTAGGAAATGTTTACTTTAGTTTAGTATCAATTCATTATACATTTAAATTTACAGTTACATTCAACTGTTTTAAACTTATTTTGTTGTTAATTATGATATAATCTTGTTTTCATTTGGCATGACAATAACTAGGCTACATCATTATAGCCTTTTTCTGCTAGTACCTTATGATGACTTATTTACACATGTCAAAACAATTAAATTGATTTGATTTTGAATACCATATAGGTCTAAACACTAATCAGGAATTAGGCTACTTATAAGGCCACAGAACGCAGGATTCTGCCTCATTATTTTATTACAGACAAAACTTAAAAACAAACATGAAATCATTAGAACTGGTATGAAAATGATTTTGGTGGATCAAAATAGTAAAATACTTTATTATCAATAAGCTGTTACTAATGTTTTCACTAACATTACTAACATGAAAAAGAGAGTGGATTCACTCATGAGAAATGTTAGATGCAGTGCAGATGCTCTTTAGCCTGACTGGTAAATGCCGGGAAATTATGGCATTGTATTACAAGAGAAACCGAAGAGATATAAAATATGTGTGCATGTTGCTACTATAAAAGTAACACTTAGTTTCACAGTTGTGTCTGGCTAATCAGTTTTACACAAACAGCAAATGGTCGATGGTGTGTGTGGCCGGTGGCGATGTACAAGGGTTAGGGGGCTATTTTTAACTGATACTCATGGGAACAGAGAAAGGACTCTCTTCTTGAATTCACTTTCAGTCTGAAGAAGCTGCTGAGGCAGTGCTTCTCAATGACACTGGTTAACGGGGTGCCCATTCTACGACTGGCTCCTTATTCCTTCAGATGAGACTACATTTTTATGCGCATTGCTCGGATGCCTCGCGTCAAAGCACAGTTTGATATCACATACTGCCTGCCGGTGATTTACAGGACGTAGCGATGCAGGGGCTTCTCTTTTAAATAAAGCCCAGACATAGATCAATATGATAGCGAATAAGCATTTATAGCCAGGCCTACTGGCTTGCTAGGACAAATAATGTATTGAAATGTAGACCTTCGGACCTCTTTGTGAGGGGATATGTGTAAAGGGAGCTAGGCCTACGTTCACTTCGATAGTCTGTTGATCCCATAGTATCTTAATGCAAGGTCTAGTCGAAATGAGTGAATGAATGCTGCTGATCAACCGACGGTTGTTAATTAAAATGTTTACATTATTTTTAATTGTCAAGCTGGTTGTTTTCCAACAAAACTATGACTAGCAAATGTGGGTATATGTGTCTCATAATTACTACAATATTCTCTATTATGTCTTAGGTAAAAGCAATACATGATAATTGAGTAGACATTATAACATTTGCTCTCTAGCAAAACAAAAACATCAGAGAAAATATATGCCTACATGTAGTCTATATTGCCATGCCTTTACGGTATTCGTTTGGTAAGAATATAGCTTTATTCAATGGAGACATTCTGTTCAAACATTCTGTTAATTTACTGTTCAAACAATGTACTGTAGCCCACAATAACACACACATTACCGTGTAACAGCAATGACTTGTCAAAATCGCTAGGTGGCGTTTATAGACACCTTTATTCTTGTGCAAAGCGATTTAAACACAGAGAAACATAAGGCCTAAATATCCTTCCAGGAGCATTACATGGGTGACTATCAGACATCTGCTGGCGTAAGTGGGCTAATACTGAGTGGTTTGGGTCGATCTTATTTATCTTGGAGTAAGGACACTGTGAAATTGTTTAGATTCAACGGGTTTTAATTGTGTGTCTATTTTAGGAGCAGCTGGTGGGAAAGAGTTGACTCTTTAACAAGTGCAAGGTTATAATAGATCCCTGCTGTTTATATACCTGACGTCAAGTAATAACCTTCGATGGGTATTGCAACTGTGGACATCCGGAGCTCCTCGAGTTATTTCCTAGGTAGCCTATCAAGTTCTGCACATTCACAGAGACACACTGACGGGGCTGCAAACTCATTTTGACATATCACAATCCTAAAAGTAATTGGCTGCATAATGTAAGCCTAAATATTAGGACAAAGTTGATACCTTTACATTTTATTCTTGTACAGTCTCAAGTCGCTTGGACGGACTGTTGTGTAGGGTATGTAAGTCGTTTCATATTGTGCCCAAAGACAGAATTGCCTTTCCCATAATACATTATTTGAAATGGAACGAAATGGGAGCCCGTGTGAAGGTAGGCTATTTTGACTTGAAATAAGACAAAAAACAAACAAGCATAGCCTATTTATGGAAAAGAATAACGAGAACATTGTATTAATAACATTCTGATTGGTATAACATTTTTTTTATATAGGCTATAGGCCTCGATCAAATACTGTGTTGGATGAAAATGACGCATTCATCACAAGCCTGGTTTAGCCATTTGAAGGTTTTAAGATTTTAATTTAGGCATATAGATAGATACAGGCCAGTAGACTACTATTTAAAAGGTGGTGAGGCTAATAATCATACTGACATATGACACATCTTCTAAAACGAAATGACTTACAACAAGCGAAGGATGATGACCTGCGCTCAAATGTTTGGACGCATTTCCGTTTTAAGGAGGCCTAAAAAGCCTACAGCACAGGGGGATACCTAGTCAGTTGTACAACTGAATGCCTTCAACTGAAATGTGTCTTCCGCATTTAACCCAACCCCTCTGAACCAGAGATGCGGGGGGCTGTATAGAGCTCTGTTGAAAGTTTCTGGGCTTTGTAGATAGCGCGGCGCTCACACCCACACACAACGCTGACCTTTGTAGCTGCACCTGCTCTCGAGCACTGCACAGGTGGGTTGTATGGATAGTGAGAACAAGCGGTTCCCACAACCCCCGAAACACACTCAACACTGAAAGCACAAACAGCATGGACCACCACAGAGGTTCTCATAATCGACTTGACATAACAGACATAGTTTTGAATTAATACAGAAGGTACATTTGGGCTGTAAACGAAGTCTTAGCTGATGCTGCTCTTGCAGCAGAGAATTGCAAGGCATTTTGAGTGAAAAATTGAATAATATTAACGCAGTGCCTATTCTTCATTTTGTTAGACACGTTTTTTGTAAATTGATGTTTATGCCCAGTTGTGTCATGTGTATAAATGTGTCCTAAATGTTTGTTTTTCATATCTACTATGCCAACAATACATAAAACAAAGAACACAAGACAATTAGGATAAGTACACAAAGAAAGAGGGGCCTTACTGGCCTTTGTCATCTGGTTGACAGCAAACACATTGGATTCTCACAAAAAAAGTAATTCTCTAATTTGGACCTCAAATATTGCAGATGATATGACACATTCCCATAATGATCGCTCTATTTTCTACTGCCTATACTCTTTGTTAGCTATAGAACGGGTTTCAGTTGGGAATGTTCATTTTATCTGGCCTTTATTTTTACAAGGAAGAATACTTCATTCATCCATTTTCCAGATGACACATTGCTTATTTTACAGGTGACGCATTCCCACAATAATCTCTCTGTGTTGTAGACTTATTGCCCACTGTTTCTTAAAAAAATAAGAATACTTAATTGATTAATTTCCCTTGTCCAAGGACAAGTGTTTCAGTTGATCCAAATGCAATTTACTGTGTGTGTGTGTGTGTGTGTGTCTGTGTGTGTGTAATGAAATTTACAAATACATTTCAATAATTACCTCTGATCTATGACAAACGGTCAATAATGAACTGTGTTTATTACCTGTGCAAATAAAACAGAATGGTTACATATTATTATTATGGTTGCATACCTGGTTGTTGCTTTAACTTCCCCTGCCATTGTGCTATTACAATGTTGTTATTGTCAAAGTACTATGTTAGATTTACTTAGCTACTTACTTAATTCATCTCTTCATCCAGTAAAGTCCAGAAGCATTATCAGTCCTTGGTCAGCCTGATGATGAGGAGGATGATGATAATGAGGGTACTTCATTCTTTTATCTCCTTCTCCACAACCGTTCCCCACTCTATATAGGATTGGTAGAAAACATGGGTAAAGAAATAACCATACGGACAAGGCTTACGGTGCATTGACAACTAAGGCACAAGGCTGCATCCGTCATCTTCTTCTCCTTCTCCACATCAATTCCCCACTCTGTTGGACTGGTAGAAAACATAGCTAAAGTAAGAACCATAGACTCCAGTGGCATTCGCACGCAAAGCACAAGGATGCATTGGTTCATCTCCTTCTCCACAACCATGGCCCTCTCTATTCCATTGTGGCACATGTGTTGGTGTAAATAAAACTATTATCAATCAATCTATCTATCTATCCATCCATTTCTCTGTCCATCTATCTATCTACATTCATGTATCATTCCAAACGAGAAGGTAAAGAAACATCCAAAGACTGGGTCTGTGACTGAAATGACATTCTATTCCCTATATAGTGCACTAGTGAATAGGGTGCCATAGTGGACATAGTGCATTGTCAAGCAAGACGTGGAAAGCCTTCATTATAGCATTATAGCAGGGGTGACAAGCCAGGCCAGATCATAGACAGTAAATGTAGATACAGCAGTTATTGAATATTTAAAAGGCGCAGAGATTAAGCAATAAATGACAAAGTAAAGCTGGCAGACCAGGGTATTAATAACTAATGGCCACCAATGAGTTATAGGCTTCTCATTGTAATGAAAGTGTCATTGCAAATCAGCAGTTGTCCAAGGTTATTATTATTTATAAATAATTGATGCATGAACCACAAAGAAGTGACGTGTTTCATCCAACAACTTCTCACCCCTCGGAATGGAAACATAGACATGGTTGTAGATGTCACCGGACTGAAAGGTCATACAGGATGTGCCTCTGGGCAGATAGACAGTATACTGGGGGTGACAACAAGCACCTTGGTGATACATGATATTGTGCTACAGTATTTGCATATTCATAAACTACCTCCTATTGCTGTCACATATTGTTACCTCTCTTGTTTTTAATCCTTCATAGAGAATCATGCCTTATCATAGCACTCACTGAAGTCTCAGACTATAGGCATTATTTTATCATGTGGGTCAAAATAATGGCTAAAATTATTGTCTACTAGTTAATGTAACCTCAAACCAACTGCTTAAGCTTAAGCCCATGTGGCCAATTCCTTTTATTTAACTAGGCAAGTCAGTTAAGAACAAATTCTTATTTACAATGACGACCTACCCTGGCTAAACCCTGACGATGCTGGGCCAATTGTGCGCCGCCCTATGGGACTCCCAATCACGGCCGAATGTGATACAGCCTGGATTCAAACCAGGGACTGAGGTGACGCCTCTTGCACTGAGATGCAGTGCCTTAGATCGCTAAGCCACTCAGGAGCCCCTTAGAAAAAAAAGGGTTTCAAAAAGGTTCTTCAGCTGTCCCCATAGTGGAACCCTTTTTGGTTCCAGGTAGAAACCTCTGTGGAAAGGGTTTTTACATGGAAACCAAAAGGGTTCTACCTGAACCAAAAAGGGTTCTTCAATGGGTCCTCCTATGGGGACAGCCGAAGAATCCTTTTAGGTTCTAGATAGCAAATTATTTCTAAGAATGTATAGGCCAGCCTACTTGTGGAAAAACTGGTTCCCTCAATGTCTAAATCACATATTTGAACAAATAGCCAAAGTAGCTAAATCCTTCACTATCATTCTTCTTCCGTCACTATTTGTGCATATTGACATATCATGTGATAATGTCGGTTTCGGTTTATTCCGCTTTTGATTGAAATCGAATATTCTCTATCGTCAGCATCATCCATCTCTGACCAAAAAGGAACCGAGAGGTACCACGACACGTCATCAGCCGGCGCATGCGCTGACGTGTTCAGGAAGTGTAAACAACAATCCTGCACGGAAGCGGCAACATGCATCGATAATTATAGCATTTAGTTGCCAATAATAAAGCTGTTTTATAGTATCGGTCATGGAGAACTGGAGCCTTGTGTCCCTTTGTGTTCTGCTCGGTCTTACGGCAAGATGGGCTGTATCCTTGAACTCTTATTCAGGTAGGAAGTGGACCATCGCTAGCTAGCTTTATGCTAATGTTGCACCTGCAGGGCTCACTGACAGCCCTCTGTTTCATAGCTACATAGTTAGCTAGAAATCCTAGCTAGCTTGCATTGTAAACTTGTCAAATTGTTGATTTTGAATGGTAAAATGCAACTGGTATTTTGGTCAAATTATTATGGACATTAGCTTGCTAGACAGACAAACACGAGTCAGCTTGCTAGCTAGCCACTGTTCAACAGCAGGACTTTAATCCCTTCCTCTGCATATTTGCTATACCTAGCTAGCTATTATTATTCAGCAGCATTTTCACTTTCTTATTTCAGGGGCAGGCAAACCACCCATGTTCGGGGACTACGAAGCTCAAAGGCACTGGCAAGAAGTGACATACAATCTGCCTGTTCATGAATGGTTGGTCTATGCAGCTGTCTAATAGCCTATGGTCCTGTCTTGCATCTTTATGACTTTTTATATAGTTTCTAAGCAATAGTTAGGATAACTTAATGTTGTTTTCATCCTTCAGGTACTTCAACACTACAGACAACAACCTAAACTACTGGGGTTTGGACTATCCCCCTCTCACAGCGTACCATAGCCTGCTCTGTGCACATGTGTAAGTCTGAGGGCACACACACAAACATCAGGATCATGGGTTTGACTGCGGTGGCTGCCTGTACGAAAATGTATGCACACAGTACTGCAATATATATTATGAATGTTATTATTATTATCATCATGTTGTGCTTTCCTGCAGGGCCAAGCTGATAAACCCAGACTGGGTGGAGTTGCATGCGTCTCGAGGTTATGAAAGCTATGGACATAAGTTGTTTATGAGAGCCACAGGTAAGACTACTGACAGATAGGTTAAAGAACAGTACACATCAACACTACTGACAGACGGGTTAAAGAACAGTACACACCAACGCTACTCACAGACAGGTTTAAGAACAGTACACATCAACACAACTCACAAGACGGGTTTAAGAACAGTACACATCTACCCCCCCCACCACTGACTGTTGGTTGAGGGACGAGCATCACATAGGAGTGAGACAACAACGAAGAGCATGGTGATTCATTTGTGGGACTGAATATATGTATCTTTGCTCAGTTCTTGTTGCAGATCTGCTGATATACATTCCTGCTGTTGTTCTTTACAGTTTTTACCTCAGTGAAGGATCAAACAAAAAGAAGGTATGGCAGAATTCTGACATTTACATTCCCTCTATTTGATGTGCTAAACTAAAAATAAGTGCAGTCTCAGTTTTGAGAATTACAAAAACAAAGATACTGTATTACAATGGCATTACCTGCCCGTATCACTATAATGTGTGTTGTGTTCTCTTGCTTAGGTCTGCACAGTCCTCTGTATCCTGCTCTATCCAGGCCTTATTCTAATCGACTACGGACATTTCCAGTATCCTTTAAAAACCCAAGCTGTTATATATATCACTGGATCATATTATTCTCATGTAAAAATCATGACCATCTCTTGTCATCCCATGTACAGTGCATTCAGAAAGTATTCAGACCCCTTGACTTTTCCCACATTTTGTTACGTTACAGCCTTATTCTAAAATGAAATAAATACAAATTTTCCATGAAATTTAAACACAATAACCCATAATGACAAAGCAAAAACAGGTTTAGAATTTGTAGCAAATTTATTACAAAAAACAAAAAAAGGCCTTATTTACATAAGTATTCAGACCCTTGCTATGAGACTCGAAATTGAGCTCAGGTGCATCCTGTTTCCATTAATCATCCTTGAGATGTTTCTACAACGTGATAGGAGTCCACCTGTGGTAAATTCAATTGATTGGACAAGATTTGGACACACCTGTCTATGTAAGGTCCCACAGTTGACAGTGCATGTCAGAGCAAAAACCAAGCCATGAGGTCAACGGAATTGTCCATAGAGCTCCGAGACAGGATTGTGTCGAGGCACAGATCTGGGGAAGGGTACAAAACCTTTCTGCAGCATAGAAGGTCCCCAAGAACACAGTGGCCTCCATCATTCTTAAAATGGAAGACGTTTGGAACCACCAAGACTCTTCCTAGAGCTGGCCTCCCAGCCAAACTGAGTAATCAGGGGAGAAGGGCCTTGGTCAGCGAGGTGACCAAGAACCCGATGGTCACTCTGACAGAGCTCCAGAGTTCCTCTGTGGAAATGGGAGAACCTTCCATAAGGACAACCATCTCTGCAGCCCTCCACCAATGAGGCCTTTATGATAGAGTGGCCAGACGGAAGCCACTCCTCAGTAAAAAGCACATGACAGCCCGCTTTGGAGTTTGCCGAAAGGCACTTAAAGGACTCAGATCATGAGAAACAAGATTCTCTGGTCTGATGAAACCAAGATTAAACTCTTTGGCCTGAATGCCGAGCGTCACGTCTGGAGGAAACCTGGCACCATCCCTACGGTGAAGCATGGTGGTGGCAGCATCATGCTGTGGTGATGTTTTTCAGCGGCAGGGACTGGGTGACTAGTCAGGATCGAGGGAAAGATGAACAGAGCAAAGTACAGAGAGATCCTTGATGAAAACTTGCTCCAGAGCGCTCAGGACCTCAGACTGGGGGCAAAGGTTCACCTTCCAACAGGACAACGACCCTAAGCACACAGCCAAGACAATGCAGGCCTGGGTTCGGATCAAGTCTCTGAATGTCTTTGAGTGGCCCAGCCAGAGCTCAGATTTGAACCCAATCAAATATCTCTGTAGAGACCTTAAAATAGCTGTGGAGAGATGCTCCCCCTTCCAACCCGAGAGAGCTTGAGAGGATCTGCACAGAAGAATGGGATAAACTCCCCAAATACAGGTGTACCAAGCTTGTAACGTCATACCCAAGAAGACTCGAGGCTGTAATCGCTGCCAAAGGTGCTTCAACAAAGTACTCAGTAAAGGGTCTGAATACTTATGTAAATGTGATAAGTTTTTCTTTAAATGTCTAAAAACCTGTTTTTGCTTTGTCATTATGGGGTATTGCATGTATATTGATGAAGGAAAGAAATCTATGTAATCTATTTTAGAATAAGGCTGTAATGTAAGAAAATGTGGAAAAGGTCAATGGGTCTGAAAATATTTTCAGAATGCACTGTACGTTCAGCCAGTGTGAATATAAATAATGAGATGAATCATGGTAGAACCAGTTTGATAGGAGACCTGGACTTGTATGAATGAGGAATAGCAGAGCATCCGGTAGCAGTACCATCATGACTATGTATTCTTTAACTGAGCGTCAGATATAACAGTATAAGCCTGGGGCTGGCCCTATGGGGTGTGGTGGGTCTGAGTTTGGGCTGGGACGTGCTGGGCTCTCTGGTCTTCGTCCTGTCCCTCAACTACAAACAGATGGAGCTCTACCACTCCCTACCCTTTTTCTGCTACTTACTGGGCAAGTGTTTCAAGCAGGGCCTGGCAGGCCGAGGGTGAGTTAGCTGACTTAGACTTACACCCCTGGCTAAGGAGGTTTGTTTAAATGGGACTGTGTGTGTGGCGAGATGATAAAGTGGGGTCTGAAATTATTGACACCCTTGATAAAGATGAGCAAAAATGACTGTATAAAATATATAAATTATAAAAATACTGAGCTATATTGTATGCTGAAAACAATTGGGAATTTATATTATTTTATACTAACACAATTGCTCAAAAAGGTAGGGGTCAAAATTGACACCCATTTTTAATACCATACCTTGTGAGGATAACCACACTGAGCCTTTTTAAAAATGTTTTATGAGCCGGAGAACCCATTGGGAGGGATATGTGTGGCCAAGAGCTCTATTTTCTTGTCTTCTGTCCAAAGCACCGGTTCCAATCCAAATGCCAATGTTGTTTAGCAAACTCCAGGCATTTACATTTGTTGGATGACATGAAAATGAAGCTCTGTGGCCACGCACACCAGTGGTGGGTTTGGCGTCTAAATGAGAATGTATGAGCAGAAAAGAACCCCATACCTACTGTAAAATATGGTGGTGGATCTTTGATGTTATGGGGCTATTTTGCTTCCACTGGTCCTGGGGCCTTTGTTAAGGTCAACAGAATCATGAACTTTACCCAATACCAGGACATTTCAGCAAAAAACTTGGTTGCCTCTGCCATGAGGCTGAAACTTGCCCACAAGTGGATCTTCCAGCAAGACAATAACCCCAAACACACATCAAAATCCAACAATAAATGGTTAATTGCCACAAAATCAAAATTTTGCAATGGCCATCTCAGTCTCCGGACTTGAAACCCATTGAAAACCTGTGGTTTGTTTCAAGTTTTAATGTCACATGGACAAGTAATGTGAAATGCCTTTCTTGCTAACTCAAAACCCAACATTGCAATAATCAATAATAATGTATTACTAGAAAATAATCACAATAGAAATAAGAATAATAAATATGAAATACACTAAGTGAGCATACTATATACAGGAAATATTTAAAAAGTCAGTTCCAATACCATATATACAGGTTCAGGGATAGTCAAAGTCACCATTATTAGTCAGTTGTACAACCGAATGCCTTCAACCGAAATGTGTCTTCCGCATTTAACCCAACCCCTCTGAATCAGAGAGGTGCGGGGGGCTGCCTTAATCGACATCCACGTCTTCGGCGCCCGGGGAACAGTGGGTTAACTGCCTTGTTCAGGGGCAGAACGACAGATTTTTTTTCCTTGTCAGCTCGGGGATTTGAACTCCGGTTACAAGTCCAACGCTCTAACCACTAGGCTACCTGCCGCCCCTGGATACTGGAGTGATGGAAGTAGATTTGTATAGGGGTAAGGTGACTAGGCAAAAGGATATATGATAAACAAAGTAGCAGCAGCTTGAATGTGAGTAGGTGTGCATGTGTGTAGGGTCAGTATAAATGTACAGTACCAATCAAAAGTTTGGATACCTACTCATTCAAGATTATTTTTACTATTTTTCTACATTGTAGAATAATAGTGAAGACATCAAAACTATGAAATAACACATAGTAGTAACCAAAAACGTGTTAAACAAATCTATTTTATATTTGAGATTCTTCAAAGTAGCGACCCTTTGCCTTGATGACAGCTTTGCACACTCTTGGCATTCTCTCAACCAGCTTCATGAGAGAGTCACCTGGAATGCATTTCAATTAACACGTGTGCCTTGTTAAAAATATAATTTGTTGAATTTCTTTCCTTCTTAATGCGTTTGAGCCAATCAGTTGTGCTGTGACAAGGTAGGGGTGGTATACAGAAGATAGCCCTATTTGGTAAAATACCAAGTCCATTGTTATGGCAAGAACAGCTCAAATAAGCAAAGAGAAACGAGTCCATCATTACTTTAAGACATGAAGGTCAGTCAATCCGGAACATTTCAAGAAGTTTCTTCAATTCCGGTCGCAAAAACCATCAAGCGCTATGGCGAAACTGGCTCTCGTGAGGACCGCCACAGGAAAGGAAGACCCAGAGTTACCTCTGCTGCAGAGGATAAGTTCATTAGAGTTAGCCTCAGAAATTGCAGCCCGAATAAATGCTTCACAGAGTTGAAGTAACAGACCCATCTCAAAATCAACCTTTCAGAGGAGACTGCGTGAATCAGGCCTTTATGGTCGAATTGCTGCAAAGAAACCACTACTAAAGAACACCAATAAGAAGGGACTTGCTTGGGTCAAGAAACAGGAGCAATGGACAGTAGACCGGTGGAAATCTTTCCTCACAAAATCTGTCCTTACAAACACTGCCGGGTTTTTGTGAGACGCAGAGTAGGTGAACGGATTTTCTCTGCATGTGTGGTTCCCACCGTGAAGCATGGAGGAGGAGGTGTGATGGTGTGGGGGTGTTTTGCTGGTGATACTGTCAGTGATTTATTTAGAATATTGCACACTTAACCAGCATGGCTACCACAGCATTCTGCAGCGATACGCCATCCCATCTAGTTTGTGTTTAGTGGGACTATCATTTGTTTTTCAACAGGACAATGACCCAAACACACCTCCAGGCTGTGGAAGGGCTATTTGACCAAGAAGGAGAGTGATGGAGTGCTGCATCAGATGACCTGGCCTCCACAATCACCCACCTCAACCCAATTGAGATGGTTTGGGATGAGTTGGACCGTAGAGTGAATGAAAAGCAGCCAACAAGTGCTCAGCATATTTGGGAACTCCTTCAAGACTGTTGGAAAAGCATTCCAGGTGAAGTTGGTTGAGAGAATGCCAAGAGTGTGCAAAGCGCTCAAGGCAAAGGGTGGCTACTTTGAAGAATCTAAAATAGATTTTGATTTGTTTAACACTTTTTTTGTTACATGATTCCATATGTGTTATTTCATTGTTTTGATGTCTTCACTATTATTCTACAATGTAGAAAATAGTAAAAAATAAAGAAAAACCCTTGAATGAGTAGGTGTGTCAACTTTTGACTGGTACTGTATGTGCATATTATGTGTGAGTCAGCAGATGATGGACTGTGTGTGTGTAGGGCCCTGTGAGTGTGCATAGAGTGCAAATATTGAAATAAAAGGTGAATAAAGATACAAGGTAAACTCTGTCTGTGAATTGAAGAGGGCAGTCCATAAGCGCAGATCAAGGAAGTATTCTGTATAGAGGAATGGTCTAAGATCCCCCCCCAAAACATTAAACATCAGATGATATTATATTCATCAATTCACTCTGAATCAGCATGATTGTTTTTAAAGTAATACCCAGAATCAACCATGTTCTGTAGCCAGTGGACAAAACATGGAAAGGGCTATGAAATGCAAATCAATATTTAATTTCAGAAGTGGTTAAAATTAGGTTAGGGTCAGGGTTAAGAATTTGGTTTAGGTTACAGTTAACGCTAGTCGGTTTGCAAGACAGAAAAGTCTGTATAGCCTATCCCACAAAACATGGCCCCATAAAGTAGCCTACATTTTCTCCAAAACAGAGTAGCAGAGTTACTGAGGCGAGGCAATCCGATTGGATGACTGTTTATAGTGTCCCCGCATTTGTTTATCTAGTAACAATGTACCAAGGGCTAATGGATAGCTAGATTAGATGGGCAGGGGAAGAAATGTCCAGATTACATTATGGCCATGCCCAAGCTCCTCGGCTGTTCCTGTGTGTGCAACTTTACCGCCACTACAGCTGACCTACTGTGAAAGACTTAGCTGACGCATGTTTTTCACAACATATATTGACCAACTTGGGATTTGGATAGTTCCACTCACAGCTGTTGTGATGAGAGAGATGTGAGATTCAGCCCATTAATACTGTTGACAATATGAATGATCATGTTTCACTGCTTTACAGTACATATCAACGTAGCCAGTTTTGGGTATCTTAGACAGTTTTGTAAGTTTAGGTTTTGGGTATTTGACAGTTTCAAAGGTTCAGTGTACTTTATCATTTGTTTTCTCATCCACCACCCACCCAGGCTGTTCCTGCTAGTCAAGATCGCTGTAACAGTCCTGGTGACCTTTGCCCTCTGCTGGCTGCCCTTCCTGTCTAACCCTGGCCAGGTCCTGCAGGTGGTGCATCGCCTTTTCCCTGTTGGGAGAGGCCTATTCGAGGTACGTACAAAAAGGTTTCAGTGTTCAAGGCAATTAGTCATACTATCAAGTCAAGTGGTTTCCCTAACATTCTGCGACGTGAGTCACCTAAAGATTGTAGAATGTTCTGGAGACCAACAGAGTAACCCAAACCAGGTTCTCCACCCACAGCCCAGTCTTGAGAGACCACACTATCTGCCAAGTCGAAATCAGTTGGTGTTAGAAAGACGAGGAGGTTTAAGGTAGTCAACAAAGTGCTGCCCTCGTAGACAGGAGTGGTACGCTGCGCCCCCTGTTCTTCACAGCCTACATGCTCTTACACACACACACACCACACAGACACACACACAAAACCTGCTACTCTCCATCAATTCCTCTGTGCTTAGCCAATTGGAAATGGATCCCCTGCAGGATCAAAGAAAACAGAGGAATAAAATGGTGAAAGGTCAGAAGATCAGGTTCGCTCTATCCCAAGGGGGGGTGTCGTAGTGACTGGGGGTAAAGATAAATCTAACACATTTACTGCCAGGGTCTTTTCAGCACATCATTGCAGGGCCATGTTTTAGCCGTGTGATGCGTGGTTCGGTGCCAAGGGACAACGCTATGCGTGTCAGAGTGCACCCATTCGTTGTGCAAAACGTTGGCAGCTAAACTGCTGCGTCCTTGAAAAGTGAACTTACACGCGTGTATGTACACACAGCAAGGCCACACAGGAAGAGAGGGGAGAAGAGGTGCAGAGGGGGAAATGAAAGACTGACGGACAGCGATGACTCTCACTGGGGACATTAGTTAGAGCATCGCAACACATTGAAAGCATGTCATGGTCGAGCTGCTGAGGTAACACCGTTACGGGAGGACGGTGTAGAGGGGGTCGGCAGCTCAGAGGCCAAGGCCAGCTGCTCTAGTTTTTGAAGCCTGCCCTGTGCCCGCCGTGTCCTGCACCCATTCCCCAAGGTGCGGTGATGTGAGAAGTAATTGAAAATTAAACAGTCAGCCTTGTGCAGACTCTTGTCACAAGGAAACAGAATCAATCAAATGTATTTTCTGGTACTGTCCATCGGTGGCTTGCTTTTGGAGTCAGGTCCAGAAATGGTTGTTATGTCATAATATCAGGGTTCAGATGGACCTGCAAACTGTATTGTTAGGGGATCTGAAAAAACACGATCAGTCAATGGGATATATCATTATACTCTTGGGTAAAGTATTTATTTTTAGGGCAATATCGGTAGAAATTTAACAAATAACCCCCCCCCCCCCCAAAAAGCTATGTGAGGCTGGCAGTATGCCTGACAGTTATTTGTTTATGGAACGATACAAACATAATACACAAAGTGTGAGTGACTCTATACCCCCCGGTGCGAGGGTCTCCAGGAGAAGCCTGCCTGAACTAATTGTGAAATTGTGCACGTAAGCAAAAGCCGGACTGGGACAAGCAGACAGGGCGAGAAGGGGTGGTGGGGGAGGTTGAGGGGGTGAGGAGGGTAAGTTCTACGTTTACCCACCGCGCAGAACTCTGACCGTCTGTTTTCCTGCTTCACAAAAATGGCACCAAATGCTGCAGCCTATGAAATTCCAAGCTGGCTTATAGGTGAGGAGTGCCGCCATCGGCACTTACCCACATATGCAGTCGAACCCCAGGTTCCTGTGTAGCCCTCAGCCAAGGCGGCGTTGGAGGACATTCCGATAGGGTCGTTATTTGGGGGCTACGGGGGTTAGGGGTGTTTGAGGAGAGATGGGGCCCTGACGTCTGCTGGATGGACAGCCTGCTGACTGGGCCTGTCTGTAACCTCCACACACACACAGCTGTGCTCTGAGCAGCTGTAGCAAGCCCAGTGGACCGCATAGAAATTCACCCTATAGAAGAGACCACACTATTACAAGACATGATAAGACTAGAGTGTGATCTATGCATTGTATTTTTACTTTGTGTCATATCACAGCCAGTAGAAGCAGCAGGGGACCTTAACATCTGATCTCAGAACAACTGCTAAGGCCTTAATTCACATTTCCTGCTAGCTACCCCAACCGCAAAGACCGTCATTAAGGCTGACAGTTTGGATCTGTTTCCCAATGGTCATAACTATGTCTTGAGTGGTGTGGTGGGTGGACACACTGTGACAGTGTTCTTCTATGGGGTGGTCTGAATGTGTCGAAGAATGCAGAAATTGTCGTAGTGTGATTATCTCTGAACATTTAACCCTGTGTCCCCAAGTTTACAGAAAGTGCATAGCTTCTAGTGACATCCCGTTCCCTAGCACCTGACGGGCGATTTATGAGACTGGTAATACTTTCAGAAGCGCTCCTGTACAAATACACTGTGGAATGCAAAGAAGGAATTCTTATTGCACTTGGTTGGGAAATGATTACTTGGAGCAATGCCACTTATTAGCCTTCTCTTCAAAACCAAATGCTTTTTAAAGCAGCGTACTGTCATACCATATGTGGTTTTCAAAATTTGAAACCCTTGTGATGAGTTTTATAACTCATTTAGATGATTCACATCGATAATAAACACTTCATTAACAATAAGGAATATGATCAATCTATTGGTTCTGCATCGTTATAGGAAGTGAGCTATGAAACTTAATTATTTTCTTATTAAAAAGTGTGTGTGTGTGGACAGGATAAAGTGTGTTGACAGGATAAAGTGTGTTGACAGGATAAAGTGGCCAACACGTGGTGCAGCTTGAATGTCCTGATTAAGATCAAGACCATCCTGTCCACTGATACCCAGCTCTACCTCAGGTAATCCCTCTCTCGCTCTCCATCTCACGCTCACTCTTGCAGAGTGAAAATAAGATTATCCCTTGAATACTGAGATACTGATCACTACCAGCTGCTATGGGCAATCTGACAACTATTGGAAATCTGCTGATGAGATTTCAGATTTGGAATGTCAGTAGAAACTATTTGAACCATTTCCGTTTGAGAAACAGCAGTTAGCTAACTTCTCTGTGTTGACATGAGGTGTAATTCCAGTCAAAGCTGATTCTCCTCCAAGGTCCTTATGAATGAGAAGATGCTACAGTCAGTCAGTCATAGAACCCTTGTCATGGTGGAACGTGCTTGAATAACCTGTGGGGCTATATTTAGGGGTGCTGTGTGCACTCTGCACAGGATGGACACGTTTCTGCCTGACTGTTAAGACCAGGAATTAACTGGGACTTCTAAGACTGTAGTGTATTTAAAACAAATTAAAACACTAGAGCTTTTTGGCCATGGGTGAATATAGCTATGTTTGGGGGAGGGATACCTTGCTGTAGAATGTGTCATAAAACATTGATCGTCTAATGATCGTTACAATAGAAGTGGACAAAATGGATAATGTATTTATGTATATGCTTGTTACTACTACGTTTCTGTAAAATGTCTCAACGGAAATGTCAGGATGGATCACCTGTGGGACGGTATCTGGGAACTGTATCCCAAAATCACTATGACTCCCCCACCTCCCTAGCACACCCCTCTTGCCCCGTGTTGGGGGTCCCGATACCCCTCTCCCCAGGGGCCCTTTAGGCCTCATACAGCTGCCCTACCCTACCCCTTCAGTCGGAGTGGAGGTACCTCCCTGGCCCCCCTCCTTTTCTGTATCTCTATCCCCTGTGAGTGACAATTGAAGGGTTCAACTAATGCTGGGGTGCCCTAAGCGGAGCCAGTATTTGGTACATTTCCCACATAGCTGGGGTCTTATGGTTTGACCAGGCTGGGTTAAAACAAGGCTGCAGCAGAGCAGCCGCACGGTTCAGTTTAACCCCGAGGGTTAGGTTTCAGGGCTGGGCCCTTCACTGTTTGGTCAGATTTATCATAGTCTTGTTGATAGATTACATAATTATTCTGTTATTGTTTTGTTTTCAGTTTGACCACCACTCTCCTGGCTATCCTACCTTCGTCTATAAAACTTTTAATGAAACCTACATTGTGGCAGTTTAAACTTGCCTTGGTAAGTGAGTATTTTTGTACAGTTTACTGATGTTTGATAACAGAGAATGATGCAATGCCAACCTGTGTAAACTGTCATTTCAGGTCAACTCCTCTCTGGCATTCTTCCTCTTCTCCTTTCAAGTCCACGAGAAATCAATCCTCCTGCCTGCCTTGTGAGTAGAGGGGAGGATTAGGAGTGTGTGTTCGCATGTGTGTGTGCCTTCCTGACTGCGGTTCCTAATCATTTACCTCACCGACTGTAGTGCAGTATATAAAAAGCAACAGGCAGCTGTAATCGCTAGGCTATCTAGGTTTTACTGCACGGTGGGATTTGGTTACAGATTTTGCTGATCTATTCATCTAAATTAGGCTGATTATTGCTTTATTAACTATGGAGTTGTATCTCCCACCTGTCTGTCCCTGAAACAATCAGTAATGCATGTCCAGGGCTTAGGGAGGAACGCCAGGCTGTAGAGAAGAGGAGGAGGGCATTGTTTGTAGTGAATCAATTATTGGGGCTATAGGAATGGGTGTAACTAGACATGCAAACAGGAATTGGAACCGGTTCAGGGAACAGAAGATATTTTTTTAAATTGTGGGAACAGAATTATAACTGGGAATGAAAGTGATCTATGCTGTTCTGGAACAGAACTTTAATTTTAAAAGCATACAAACCTTTTAACGTTCTTTTATGTTCCGGGCATTTTTTGGGGGTCCCACAAGGCACCTATGGCAAAGCCTTCACACACAAGCTTGTTAGCTAGATCTGGTCCAACGTTAAGCCAACTCTCGGAAGTGCAAAGACATTCAAAGTTCCTCTGTAGAATCTGCTACTCCGTAGGTATAATTCTATGAGCCTAATTCAGATAATGCATGTCATAAAAAGATGCCCAGCGCTTCAAGCCAAGGCTCCTCCTCCACCCTCTCTCATTCTCTTCCCACCCGCAAAATGTAATTAGCATATTGCACCCTACACTTGTCTGTCCATCGCGCATCTAAACAGCTATAGCCTAGACAGCTGATAGTGCTCATGCACTATCGGCTGCCTAGGCTAAAACAACTATAGCTTTCCCACTCCATAGCAAGCTGCTCTATTCGCAGTGTTTTGTGAAGTAATTCAATGTCGAGCTAATGTAAATAAATAAATAAAAAGGAATGATATAAACTGGTACTTTTTTTTGGTTCAACCCGTCCAGAACTTTATTTTGGAACAGTGGAACGAAACAGAAAAAAATAATGCTTCTGTTCAGAACGAAACGATTGAAAAACAATTTTGTTTCAAACTACTGCACTCGAAGAGTACTACTGTAATTAGAAGCTCGGGGAGCGATGGGCTGCGTCTGAAGGCACCCTATTCCTTATATGGTGCACTACTTTTGACCAGGGCCCATGTTGTTTGTTGTTAAATAAAGTGTGTATAATTTAAGTGTATAACCTTTTCTGTCTGCCTCTAGGCCAGTCGGCCTGCTACTGAATTACCTATTTTCTGTCTGCCTGCTACTGAATGACCTCCCTCTTTTCTTTCTGCCTCTAGGCCAGTCTGCCTGCTACTGAATGACCTCCCTCTGCCAGCCATCTGGTTTCTACAGGCTTCCACCTTCAGGTAGGAAGCTACAGTAGGGGAAACTATAGTGGACCAATAATAACAGACCAGGTTAAAGGTCATAGGAGAAACCGTTCGAAAAGTACAATCTTGTACATTAAATGTAACTTAATTTTTTTTTTTTTTTTAATCGCTGTTAAGAGGAAATTCTCAAAAAGTATAAAATGCTTTGCAAGATGAATTTGTGTTGATATTCTTTGGATGATTTTATTTGTGAAGAGTCAAGAAAATATAAAATGGAGTCATTGTAAAGGGAGCAGTCAGAGAAGAGAGGGGGTGAAGCTGACTACTAAGTTAGTAGTACTAACTTTCACCCCAGCTGTCTTAAATTCTTCCGGTAGTACTAATTGTTGTGTGCTTGGTTTAGTGTAGGGATATCTGTGGATTACACTGCATAGTCAACATACCTCTTCTCTAAGCATGTTTTGTATAGAGACAGCAGGGCATTCTATGAGCCTGTTGTCCTGTCTAACTGGCATGGCTCGCATTGTGCATCTCCACTCCACCCATTATTGAAGACATACACTACATGACCAAAAGTATGTGGACACCTGCTATAACAGCCTCCACGCTTCTGGGAAGGCTTTCCACTAGATGTTGGAACATTGCTGCAGGGACTTGCTTCCATCCAGCCACAAGAGCTTTAGTGAAGTCAGGCGATTAGGCCTGGCTCGCAGTCGGCATCCCAAAGGTGTTTGATGGGGTTGAGGTCAGGGCTCTGTGCAGGCCATTCAAGTTCTTTCACACCGATCTCGACAAACCATTTCTGTCTGGACCTCGCTTTGTGCACGGGGAATTGCCATGCTGAAACAGGAAAGGGCCTTCCCAAAAAACTGTTACCACAAATTTGGAAGCACAGAATCATCTAGAATGTCATTGTATACTGTAGCGTTAAGATTTATCTTCACTGAAACTAAGGGGCCTAGCTCAAACCATGAAAGACAAGCCCAGACAAACTTAACAGATTTGTCCATCAGCCTGCCAGATGGTGAAGCGTCATTCATCACTCCAGAGAACGCATTTTCAGTGCTACTCCAGAGTCCAATGGCGGCGAGCTTTACACCACTCCAGTCGACGCTTGACATTGCGCATGATCTTAGGCTTGTGTGCGGCTGCTCAGCCATGGAAACGCTTTTCATGAAGCTCCCGACGAACAGTTATTGTGCTGACGTTGCTTCCAGAGGCAGTTTGGAACTTGGTAGTGAGTGTTGTAACCGAGGACAGACTATTTTTACGTGCTTTCAGCACTTGGCGGTCCCGTTCTATGAGCTTGTGTGGCCTACCACTACGCGGCTAAGCTGTTGCTGCTCCTAGACGTTTCCACTTCACAATAACAGCGCTTACAGTTGACTGGGGCAGCTCCAGCAGGGTAGAAATTTGATAAACTGACTTGTTGGAAAGGTTGCATCCTATGACAGTGCCACGTTGAAAGTCACTGAGATCTTTGGTAAGGCCATTCTACTGTCAATGTTTGTCAATAGAGATCGCATGGCAGTGTGCTCAATCTGTCAGCAACGGGTGTGGCTGAAATAGCCAAATCCACTAATTTGAAGGGGTGTCCACATACTTTTGTATACAGTGCCTTCAGTATACAGTATTCAGACCCCTTGACTTTATCCACATTTTGTTACGTTACAGCCTTATTCTAAAATGGATTAAAAAAAAATCCCCAGCAATCTACACACACCCCATAATGACAAAGCAAAAACAGATGAAGAAATTTTTGCAAATGTATTAAAAATAAAAAAGAGACCTTACTTACATAAGTATTCAGACTCTTTGCTATGAGACTCGAAATTGAGCTCAGGTGCATTTTGTTTCCAGTGATCATCCTTGAGATGTTTCTACAAATTGAGTGGAGTCTACCTGTGGTAAATTAAATTAATTGGACATGATTTGGAAAGGCACACACCGGTCTATATAAGGTCCCACAGTTGACAGAGCATGTCAGAGCAAAAATCAAGCCATGCGGTCAACGGAATTGTCCATAGAGCTCAGAGACAGGATTGTGTCGAGGCACAGATCTGGGGAAGGGTACAAAACCTTTCTGCAGCATAGAAGGTCCCCAAGAACACAGTGGCCTCCATCATTCTTAAAATGGAAGACGTTTGGAACCACCAAGACTCTTCCTAGAGCTGGCTGCCCAGCCAAACTGAGTAATCAGGGGAGAAGGGCCTTGGTCAGCGAGGTGACCAAGAACCCGATGGTCACTCTGACAGAGCTCCCCTAGTTCCTCTGTGGAGATGGGAGAATTTTCCAGAAGAACAACCATCTCTGCAGCACTCCACCAATCAGGCTTTTATGGTAGAGTGGACAGACGGAAGCCACTCCTCAGTAAAAGGCACATGACAGTCTGCTTGGATTTTGCCAAAAGGCACCTAAAGACTCTCAGATCATGAAACCAAGATTGAACTCTTTGGCCTGAATGCCAAGTGTCACGTCTGGAGGAAACCTGGCACCATCCCTACAGTGAAGCAGGTGGCAGCATCATGCTGTGTGGATGTTTTTCAGTGGCAGGGACTGGGAGACTAGTCAAGATTGAGGCAAAGATGAAAGGAGCAAAGTACAGAGCATTCATTGATGAAAACCTGCTCCAGAGCACTGAGGACCTCAGATTGGGGGCGAAGGTTCACCTTCCAACAGGACAACGACCCTAAGCACATAGCCAAGACAACGCAGGTGTGGCTTCGGGACGAGTCTCTGAATGTCCTTGAATGGCCCAGCCAGAGCCCGGACTTGAACCCAAATCAAACATCTCTGGAGAGACCTGAAAATAGCTGTGCAGCAACGCTCCCCGTCCAACCTGACAGAGCTCAAGAGGATCTGCATAGAGGAATAGGAGAAACTCCACAAATACAGGTGTGTGTCAATACCCAAGAAGACTCGAGGCTGTAATTGCTGCCAAAGGTCCTTCAACAAAGTACTGAGTAAAGGGTCTGAATACTTATGTAAAATGGGATAGTTTAACATTTGCAAAATGTTTTTGCTTTGTTATTATGGGCTATTGTTTGTAGATTGAGGGGAAGGGTACAAAACCTTTCTGCAGCATAGAAGGTCCCCAAGAACACAGTGGCCTCCATCATTCTTAAAATGGAAGACGTTTGGAACCACCAAGACTCTTCCTAGAGCTGGCCGCCCAGCCAAACTGAGTAATCAAATTGTACCAAACAATTTAATACATTTTAGAATAAGGCTGTAACGTAAAATGTTTTGGAAAAAGTCAAGGGGTCTGAATACTTTCCGAATGCACTGCATATAGTGTACCTCTTGTTTGGGTAAATTGAAGACATAGTTGCATAATGTAGTCAAATGGTTGCTTAAGCACAGTTATTATAAGAGCATCTGAATGCACTGGGTTTGTTGGATTGGCGAAGTATGTATTACATTTTTTTTTTTATATGTGTTTTGCCAATGAATAGATGGGGTTTTGTTGGATTTAAGTAGGCCCTAGTACAGCTGTGTTTGATGCTACATTGTTCTTGTACTCCCTCCCCGTCCTTCCCTCCCTCTGCAGCATGCTGCCGTTGTTTCTGAAGGATGGTCTGTTGGTGCCGTACGTGGTCACCTCTCTGGCTTTCCTGTTCTTTTCTGTCTACCTGCTCTCAGCCCTTGAGCACTGCTCAGAGGACAAGCTGCGTCTGGGGCCCTACCGCCGCCTCCTCATCTGCATGCCCCGCATGGACCTCGGCAGAGTCACCAAGTGGAAAGTAAGTGTGGCCTAGTGGTGTAAACAAATTCCCTTTCACATTGCACTACCCCATATTCCTGTCATCATTCATTCATTAATTCATAGCAAGAAATGTATCAGATTGCAAAGCAAACTCTTTATTTGGATAGTACATATGTACATGCTCTACAGACTAATCAGTAACGTTTCAACTAACCCTCGCCCTTATCCTAACCTTAACCCTTATCAACAGATCGTATGATGAAGAAAAATCCAGACTATCCAAATAAAGTGTGACCCAGTTTGCTTTACCAGGAAGATAGTTGCAATGTGTCTGTTCTAGTAATCTTTTCTTTACCTTACACAAGTTAGTAGGGAGATGAGCTGATTTAGATTTGATGACAATTTGAAATACAGAGGCCACATCAGGCAAAAAATACATGTACCAAAATGACAGAGGATTATATACACAAAAAGTAAGACTTTCCATTGTGGTCCTCTATTAACTGGCGATCAGAAGGTTGTTGTCACAGTGATTTCATAGCAGCCTGTCTCTATGGTTGGTGTTTCTAATAGCCTTAAGTGGTATCTACATACTGGAGCACAGCGGCTCTAACCTGAATGGCATCAGCGTGAGAAGATATGGATATCTCTCCAACTGTATAAATAAAGATAATGTGCCACTGTACTGTAAGCTGTGTAGGCTGTCTGGGATGGGAAAGAGGATACCTAGTCATTTGCACAACTGAATGCATTCAACCGAAATGTGCGCTCAGGGAGCAGTTGTTGTTGGGGGTTAACTTCCTTGCTCATGGGCAAAACGTCAGATTTTTCCAACTTGCTGGCTCTTGGATTCAAACCAGCAACCTTTTGGTTAATGGCTCAGCGCTCTTAACCGCTAGGATACCTGCCAGATGAAAGCCACTGCCCGGCCTCAAGTATTATTTATCACTTATTTAAGTTACAGGCATCTCTGAAGTGCCTGGCCCTGGCCAGCTCTGCACCATCCCTTCATTTAGTGACATATGGGTGTCCCAAATAGCACCCTATTCCCAATAGAGTGCACTACTTTTGACCAGAGGCCTCATAGGGCTCTACATAGGGAATAGGATGGGCCCTGGTCAAAAGTAGTGCACTCTATAGGGTATGGGATGGGCCCTGGTCAAAAGTAGTGCACTCTATAGGGTATGGGATAGGGACGTAGCCAGAGACACCGCCACCAGACAGAGCTGTGAGATCAGAAGGAAGGTGTCTTTTTATAGAGTCATTAACACAGGTTTGCTTAGATATATTTATTTACACAAGAGGTGTAAATAAGGAGGCCCAGTGATGGGGCTAAGGTTTCATGGGGTTGGTCTCTTACGACACCTACCCTCACTGATCCCTGGGTCCGCAGGTCCCAAATAGACATGTTCATGTTGATCCTGCTACTAACGCTGTTTGCCTTTCTGTTCTGGACGCACCGGTCAGGGCTAAAATAAACATCAGCTTGCGATTGAGGGATGGTTGTGATTGAGGGATGGATGGTCATGTGAGGTCCAAAAAATGTTTTTTCAGTCTTGTCTAGTTTGAATATGACTTGGGCCAAGGAAATACTTTAATTAAACCCATCTAAAATAGATAATTAATCAAATTGAATCCCTTGTCAAATTCACTTAATGATTTGACTGGAATTTATATC
This sequence comes from Brachymystax lenok tsinlingensis, assembly GCA_030435695.1. NCBI lineage: Eukaryota > Metazoa > Chordata > Actinopteri > Salmoniformes > Salmonidae > Brachymystax > Brachymystax lenok. Next base: position 37,792,822 of record CM059790.1, on the reverse strand, counting down.
GGATTTTGAGCCCCACTTCTGGGCTGAGAGGGGGACTTGGCTCTTGGCTTATATCCTGTGATGGCTTAACTCCCTTGAAAAATAATGAACTGAACTCTCTGTCCATCTCTCCTGCAGTTCTATTTCTCCATCACGGCCATGGCTGGTTTGAGCTTTATGAGCGTGGCTCTGGCCCCTCCGGCCCAGCTGCCTGATTTGTTTCCCCTCCTGGTGTCGGTGTTCTCCTACCACCACTTCCTGGGCCTCCTCCTCTACTTCAACATCGTCCAGATCGTCGAGCCGCCACAATCTGTGAGGAAGAACCAGAAGAAAAGTAACTGAGTAATTATTAGGGAGGAAAAAACTGAACTGAGTGGTTGCCACCCAACAGAAAGAGAAAAACTAACTAAGCACAGTGCTTCAGTCAATGAGCAACAAAGACCAATAAGGCTCATGGACCAACTACCAGTCTAGGGCCAATCATTTAGAATCTTTATTCTATAGAGATAACCCTCCTGTCAACATGAATGGTTGCTGTTTTGTCAATGCCTAATTATGCATGGTTATTTTTTACTTGACTGGTTTTCAATATTTTCAGCGTTACATTTATTTTGTACCAATTGAGTATTTGTCTAAAAATATAATCACCTGAGATATGAATTCTTGATGAACTCTGATTTTACAGCCATATTGCCAGCACAGACTCAATCCGTCCGAAGCGGTTTCAATAAAATCCTCAAAGTGTCCATCTTCTCCAAGCTAGCTCAATCACTGGTGGTAACAGTGTTGCGGTATGTTGTAGCCAGACAATAATGAGCCAAACCATGTCTTCCAACCATTTAATTTAGCTTAAAAAAATATTAATTACAACACCTAGACACAGTTTTATTTTACTAGGTAAGTTGACTCAACACATTCTCATTGACAGCAACGACCTGGGGAATAGTTACAGGGGAGAGGAAGGGGGATGAATGAGCCAATTGGAAAACAAGGATAGCACAAAGGGCTATGCATTTCAACACAAAGCAGTGGCAGGTCAGACAGGCCCTAAAACAAGGATGATGGAAAATGACATCTGAACATAATGTCATAAAGCTGAAATACCACAGAAAAAGAAAAACAGTTCAAGCAATCTTTCCCCTCTCTGCCTGTGAGTTAATGACAGCCATTAAAAAAAATCCATTACTACTATAAATGTTATCGGGTCACTGAGGGCCGCTACTATGCTGTATATCTGCAGCCGCTGGCCTGGCCCTGCATCCTACAACGCCAGAGAGGGAAGGGTGGGACAACGAGAGGCCAGTGGCTTTAAAATTACTAATGTGGATCGACTGGGAGGAAGGTAGTCTCTAGACAGGGTTGCTTGCGGCAATGTACCGATGCTCCAGTTTAACACGTCTGTAGAAGTTTGTGTCAGTTGGGACAGGGAGGACGAGTCACGGGTAACGTCATTGCCGCATCCGCTTCATGCACCACAGTCAAATGAAGAGTGGTGGGCTGGCGAGACCCAGGGAGAGTGGGACCCTCTAGGAGGAAAGGGTTAGTGGGATAGAGGTCTAAGGTGATGGGGGTAAGAGGCAAGGTGGAGAAGGTGGGTGTAAGACCGCCAAGGGCCCCCCTCTCTCACCTCCAGAGGGACAGTATGAAAACATTAGTTTTGTTTATGGACGTGCTCGCTTTGTCCTTCACACGGCATCCAAGGCTGATAAAGTGAGAGTTACATGATCCACCGTGCGCAGAAATAGGAAATGTGTCTGTGCACACCAGCTGTTGCTTAGGTTGCTCAGGCTCTAAGAGGCCCTCGGCCTTCCCTGGCACAGCCAAATAAAGAGCCAAAGAATGAAGTGCGCGTGTGTGTGCACTAGCCTTAGAGCCTATATTCCAGTTTCCTTCTCCTTTCGAGGTAGCTAGAGGACATGGTGGGGGTGGATTTCATATAGCATCAGGTCTGATGGGACGAAGGCGTTCGCTCACTGAAAGAACATTTTCTCAGCACTGTATAGCGGCAGTTATTGTAGAGTCAACATTTGTCAGCGGTGAGGGCTCGGCGTAAACCTGTCTGATGTCTAAGGCTTTTTACTTTGAGACATTCCCCCCCAATGACTGACAGGCAGCATGAGACATCCCTCTGCCTCACAAATGACAGCTTGGATTCTATATTCATCACCCAGCCATCTCCGAAGAGGAAACATGTACACCACCGTGTGAGAGAGAGCAGAGCTGCTATTCCATTTGCCGTCGGTCTGTTGAGAGTTGAGTTGAGCGGCTCTAAGCAGAAACCTGCAAGGGGGTCGTCAGAGGGGAAGACGTGAGTGCAACCCTGCTGTCTGTTACAAAGTAATGCAATATCACCACACTCAATAGGAAGACATACTGACTCATGTAGGTCTACTAGGAGGAAATAAACAAGTAACGTGTGATGGCAATTTAACAATGTGTTACAGTATAATGGATCTTTAAACCTGATTCATAAAGGCAAAGCTATAGGCTCCATCTGAGTTGTTGTACCTTTATAAGGACATAATGGATTTCAGGAAATCAGAGGAGCTGCCAGTCTGGACAACACCTGTAGAGAAAATAATGGATAATTCAGAGAATAAATACAGTACTAACTTCTCTCAAAGCACTGCCATTCACAACCAGACAAATATGTAGGCTTAAGTGGTTTGATTTACTAGTGAAATAGATATTTGTTACTAAATATTTGCCTAATTGATTAAATGTTAATAATATTACCAGAGGGGGAATTTTTGTAAATAATCTTTCACTGGAGGACAAAATACAAAACGACTGAAATCATTTCTGAAGGAATTAGTCAGAGGCTGCAGCAGTGCAGCCCGGCTTCAGTTGTCACCAAAATCGCCTCTAATATAATATACATCACTGCTCTTTAATTACAGCTGTGTGTTTAATCAAAAAGCATAAAACTCCTCCCAAGCAGGTGGCATGCATCTGATGAGAGGATTTATGTTAGATCGTGGTGAGGCCTGGGCCTTAGCCCTGGGAACCACCCCAGCGCTTTGATTACATTTAAGGAATCCTGTCTTTAATACACCCCATTACTGCTGTGCTGACATACAAATCTTCCCCAACACGGACCCATCTATGGCCTGATCAATTTTTATACTGCTGAGCAGTCCCCTTTCCCCTCATTTTTTCCCACCTCAAAATTCACATTATATAGGATTTTCTTATGGAAAATGGCAATAAAAATCTGTTACCGCCCAGAAGATGTGCGTGTGTCAGTTGGTTGCCCATGACTAAATGCTTCTGAGAAAATAAAATGTATTTCTGTAGTAAGCAGATCTGTTTACATGTTATTTATTTTATGCTTCTAAGAAAATATATTGTGAAGTGCAACATTGATTTAGATCATAACAAATGTCTCTGTATGGGTCAGAGTGAGAATTTACGAATCCTTTGCACAACTCCTTTAATTGAATTTTCCAAATCTCCCACCACACACAAATAATCAATACCTTCTGCTGAGGGAAACTTGCCTCAGAATTATTATGGCCTTCTCTTTACAATTCTGTAGTCATCAGCACATACAGGCAGGAGTCCTCCCTACTGGGGTGTTTGTAATGCCTGGACAACCCTGTGGATTTATGTCTGCCTGAACCCTGATTGCTCACAAAAAGTGACTTCTCCAGAATGCTTACCGAAACTTTTGTTAAACTTAAATAATGGCCGCAAGCGCAGCTCAGCACCACGGCAGGAACGTTGAAGAAAGAAGAGAAAGGGATGCGGGTTCAGAGGTGTAGACGTCAAAGTTCATATTATTATTGTCGATTGACCCGACTGTCTTGGCAGTGTGTGGCCTGGCGCTGTACTGAGCTATGCTGTTTGAGGCGTTGCTTGGCCCCTGAGACAGCCCAAGATCTAAGAGCTGGTGTTCTCAACACGGCGCAGGTAACAGTGAGGCGAGTTTATTAGTCACATGCGCATGTAAATGTAGGGTACAGTAAAATTCCTAAGCTCCGAGCAGTGCGGGTCAAAAAGAGAAGTGAATGAAACAAGAATACAAATACAGTACCAGTCAAAAGTTTAGACACCTACTCATTCAAGGGTTTTTCTTAATTTTTACATTGTAGAATAAAAGTGAAGACATTAAAACTATGAAATAACACATATAGAATCATGTAGTAACCCCAAAAAGTGTTAAATCAAAATACATTCTATTTTTCAAAGTATCTACCCTTTGCCTTGATGATAGCTTTGCACTCTTTGCATTCTCTCAACCAGCTTCATGAGGTAGTCACCTGGAATGCATTTCAATTAACACGTGCGCCATGTTAAAAGTTAATTTGTGGAATTTCTTTCCTCCTTAATCCGTTTGAGCCAATCAGTTGTGTTGTGACAAGGTATGGGTGGTATACAGAAGATAGCCCAATTTGGTAAAATACCAAGTACATATTATGGCAAGAACAGCTCAAATAAGCAAAGAGAAACAATGGTCCATCATTACTTTAAGACAAGAACATGTCAATAACTTTTTGCAGTCGCAAAAACCATCAAGAGCTTTGATGAAACTTTCTCTCATGAGGACCGCCACAGGAAAGGAAGACCCAGAGTTACCTTTGCTGCAGGAGGACACGTTCATTCGAGTTACCAGCCTCAGAAGTTGCAGCCCAAATAAATGCAAGTAACAGACATCTCAACATCATCTGTTCAGAGGAGACTGCTTGAATCAGGCCTTCATGGTTGAATTGCTGCAAAGAAATCACTCCTAAAAGGACCCCAATAATAAGAGACTTGCTTGGGCCAAGAAACACAAACAATGGACATTAGACTGGTGTAAATCTGGCCTTTGGTCTGATGAGTCCAAATTTGAGATTTTTTGTTCCAACCACTGTCTTTGTAAGAGTAGGAGAACGGATAATATCCGCATGTGTGGTTCCCACCGTGAAGAATGGAGGAGGTGTGATTGTGCTTTGCTGGTGACACTGTTGGTGATTTATTTAGAATTTAAAAAAGGCACACTTAACCAGCATGGCTACCACAGCATTGTGCAACGATATGCCATTCCATCTGGTTTGCGCTTAGTGGGACTATCATTTGTTTTTCAACAGGACAGTGACCCAACACACCTTCAGGCTGTGTAAAGGCTATTTGACCAAGGAGAGTGATGGAGTGCTGCATCAGATGACCTGGCCTCCACAATCACCCAACCTCAACCCAATTGAGATGGTTTGGGATGAGCTGGACCGCAGAGTGAACGGAAAAGCAGCCAACCAGTGCTTAGCATGTGGGAACTCCTTCAAGACTGTTGGAAAAGCATTTCAGGTGAAGCTGGTTGAGAGAATGCCAAGAATGTGCAAAGCTGTCAAGGCAAAGGGTGGCTACTTGAAGAATGTCAAATATATATATTTTTTTATTGATTTGTTTAACCCTTTTTGGTTACTACATGATTCCATGTGTCATTTCATAGTTTTGATGTCTTATTCTACAATGTAGAAAATAGTAAAAATAAATAACACTGGGAGGGCCCAAGTGGACAGGCAGAATTTCTTTATCCTCCTGAGGTTGAAGAGTCACTGTTGTTCCTTCTTCACCATGGTGTCCAGGTGGTTTGAACGTTTCAGCTTCTCGAAGATGTGTATACGGAGGCACTTTACGTTTGTGACCGTCTCCACGGCGGCCCCGTTGATGAGGATTGGGTCGTGTCCAGCCTGGTTCCTCCTGAAGTCCTCAATCAGCTCCTTTGTTTTGCTGATGTTGAGGTTGTTTATCTGGTACCACGCCGTCAGAGTGCCTACCTCCTCTCTGTAAGTCATCTCGTCGTTGTTGGTAATCAGGCCTACTGTGGTTATGTCGTCAGCTAACTTGATAATGGAGTTGGAAATGTGTGAGGCCAGGGAGTACAGGAGGGGCATTAGGACGCACCCTTGTGGGGCCCCCGTGTTGAGTCATGCTCTAGTCACAAAGCAGACCAGGTCGCCTAGGGCTTTTCCTTTTACCAGGCGCTCTCTGGAACACTGGAGTGTAGACACTGAAAACAGGAAGCATAGCTCACACAACTCAGCAGGCGTTTTCTACTTTTCCAGCCACACAATATGACCCTTAGTTCTGTGAATTAGTTAACAGAGGGTCTTTGAACTGCATTGTTTTGACCCAAAATTGATTTCTTAACTACAACAACTGTGTTTGTTTGTTTTACGGCAGCCTATCAGCTTTTCCTGGAGAGTGCAGGCAGAATAATCCAATCACCAAATCGGATTTGTATTACATTGCATTCATTGTGGACTAACTGACTACATGAAAAGCTGACAGTTAATTAGAAGAGAGAACTTATCAAATCTATAAAATCAATCATTCTGGCGACCTCCTCGGGAGGCCTGATATTAGGTATTCTCATCTACTACCGTTGTAAAATACTATAATTTTACCCATCACCCCGTGAAACACATACCCAAACTTATACTACCCTCGAGGATGTAGGCTTACGTAAACAATCTGTCACGGCAGTTACCATATTCGACAGGACTGTTACACTTTAGATCAATTATAAAGTAATTGAGTGCACTTTTAAATCTAGCCTGATGGTCAGAACTGAGTAGTCAGAACTGCTAAATAAATAAAACTAACTATAAATGTAATGCAGGTTGAGAAGAATGCAGTCACCCTGACAAAGCAGTTAGACTTTAAGAGCGTCTTACACTTTTCCATGCATTTAATACATGAATGCAGGGCCTGAATGCCACAGCCAGCGAGTCAAAAACATTTTACACTGGGAAGCAGAACCATGCCTCAGTCAGCCTCCATGACACGATCACCATCATCGGTCTGGATTTCACGCTCCTTCCACAGCACAGATATGGGCCAGCGCTCCGCTCGCCTTCTCCTCTGCCTTGAATAAAAAGTTTGTTTACTTTAAAATGTGTCTCAAGGCAACAGAGGAGCTATTATCTTTCCCTAGCTATCTAGTTTGACGATGCGAACTTAGTTGTTGTAAGGGGGTTTATGCACAACCGATAAATTTCATGCTCCACCATGTGATAGAAAATGTGACGTTCCTCTGGTGTGGGGCCACAAGGCAACACATATGTTACGCTTCTTCACTGTAACTAATTAAAACAATTTTCAATGACCTTATCAGAAAACAAGCCCAACTTCCCTGACAATCCCCCTATTCATTTTCCACAAATCACCATTATGTGATTGGATCACAAGTATAGCTTTGCTGGAGGCATAATGTGTGCCTGAAATAATCAAATTAATTCTCTGCCTGGGAAATTGTGTTTGTCTTGGGAAAACAAAATGTTGTTTTTCTCTAAAGATGATTAGTTTTTCTATTGGAAAATGGAGACAGACAAACACATTGAATGAATACTGGATAAATAGGCCTAGTAGTAGATCAGATCAAAGCCTAGTAGCCCCAAGCCTGTCCATGTGACTGCATTCAAACCCATCATACTCCTGTCAACCAGCTCATATAAACATGTTGTTTTCTTAATATCCCCTCATTTAATGGGTAAATCAGTGATTGCTACATCCATATACCCATTGATTGAATATAATGTATGAATGCCTCATGAGCTTAGTTCATACCCCATCAGAAATCAAAATACAAGCTTGTTTTACTCCTTCGTTTGTAAACAAAACATGCCTTAAAACATGGGTTGATTTCATGGATGGTCAGTCCTTGCATCCATTGCTCTGTACATTTCAGAGTGGTTACATTTCTCTAGCCCTATCCCTCAGCTATTTAACAAAACCCTGGCTGGGTGATTGCTTTGTAGTTGTTTGAACTGTAGATTGCCCCTTTAAGGAATACTAATTACAACCCAATTCAATGCAGGAAATATCTCATCTGAATGTATGGACAAGGAAATGCAACTTAGTTTTATGGTGTTATAGGATTGGTCAAAAGGAGACACACACTGACTTTTTATTTTAGATTCTGCTAATGTTTTGGCCCTATTGACCTTCCTCAGAGCACATGATCTCATCATAAAATGTTCTTTAAGCTAAACTCAGCAATAAAAAAAACGTCCCTTTTTCAGGACCCTGTCTTTCAAAGATAATTCGTAAAAATCCAAATAACTTCACAGATCTTCATTGTAAAGGGTTTAAAAACTGTTTCCCATGCTATGAACCATAAACAATTAATGAACATGCACCTGTGGAACGGTCGTTAAGACACTAACAGCTTACAGACGGTAGGCAATTAAGGTCACAGTTATGAGGACACTAAAGAGGCCTTTCTACTGACTCTGAAAAACACCAAAATAAAGATGCCCGGGGTCAAAATCAAATCAAATGTATTTATGAAGCCCTTCTTACATCAGCTGATGTCACAGAGTGCTGTACAGAAACCCAGCCTAAAACCCCAAACAGCAAGCAATGCAGGTGTAAAATCACAGTGGTTAGGAAAAAAACTCCCTAGAAAGGCTAAAACCTAGGAAGAAACCGCTCATCTGCGTTAACGTGCCTTAGGCATGCTGCAAGGAGGCATGCAGATGTGGCCAGGGAGTACTGTGAGACGCCGAAGACAGCGCTACAGGGAGACAGGATGGACAGCTGATCGTCCTCGCAGTGGTAGACCACGTGTAACAACACCTGCACAGGATTGGAACAGGTAAAGGATGGCAACAACTGCCTGAGTTACACCAGAACGCACCTTCCCTCCATCACTGCTCAGACTGTCCGCAATAGGCTGAGAGGCTGGACTGAGGGCTTGTAGGCCTGTTGTAAGGCAGGTCCTCACCAGACATCACCGGCAACAACGTCGCCTATGGGTACAAACCCACAGTCTCTGGACCAGACAGGACTGGCAAAAAGTGCTCTTCACTAATGGTTGGATTCAAGTTTATCTTTTAAGGAATGGTCTGGGGCGGTGTCACAGCATCATCGGACTGAGCTTGTTGTCATTGCAGGCAATCTCAACGCTGTGCGTTACAGGGAAGACTTCCTCCTCCCTCATGTGGTACCCTTCCTGCAGGCTCATCCTGACATTACCCTCCAGAATGACAATGCCACCAGCCATACTGCTCGTTCTGTGCGTGATTTTCATGTCAGTGCTCTTCCATGGCCAGCGAAGAGCCCAGATCTCAATCCCATTGAGCATGTCTGGGACCAGTTGGATCGGAGGGTGAGGGCTAGGGCCATTCTCCCCAGAAATGTCAGGGAACTTGCAGGTGCCTTGATGGAAGAGTGGGGTAACATCTCACAGCAAGAACTGGCACATCTGGTGCAGTCCATGAGGAGGAGATGCACTGCAGTACTTAATGCAGCTGTAGGCCACACCAGATACTGACTGTTACTTTTGATTTTGACCCCCCCCTTTGTTCAGGGACACATTATTAGTCACATGTCTGTGGAACTTGTTCAGTTTATGTCTCAGTTGTTGAATCTTATGTTCATACAAATATTTACACATGGTAAGTTTGCTGAAAATAAACGCAGTTGACAGTTTTTGCTGAGTTTACAAGTGTCTACCACACTTGGTAGAAATTAATATGATTGTGTCGCTAAAGTATTGTTTATCCTAAACACGTACATTGTATTACATAATTCGAGTAGCAATTACCTTGAAAACAGCTCTGGCCAGCACCATTCACGCCGAGGCAGGACTCTGCTTTGGATGCTGAAAATATGTTCCAAATCTCATAACAATTTTGAACAACAACACTGACAAATAGAAAGTAACAAACAAAATATCTGGCAACCATTTATTTGCTCTAAGTAACCCCTGGCCACAACTAACTAGTCATTAGTAACTAACTAAATCTAATTTACAAACCAAACTAACACATTTGTTACATAAATTCTAGGGACTATTGCTTTTTCAGTGTATTATTTTACTTAGTTCCACTATAGCTAGGGTTGGCAACAGGTGGCCCTCGGGCCAAAACCGGCCTGCGAGTGATTTTTGTTTGCCCCCCCAAAAGTTTTTGAAAAATAATCATAATAAATTGGTTGCTAGGTAAAAAAAGGAAAAAAAAAAGACAGTAAAACCACCAGGAATTCAGCTCAAAATCAGTTTAATTCAGTAAATCTAGGTGGGCATAGGCCCAACAAACTTGGGAGCCAGGCACACCCACTGGGGAGCAAAGCGCAGCCAATCAGAATTAGTTTTTCCACACAAAAGAGCTTTATTACAGAAATAAAAACTCCTCAGTTTCATCAGCTGTCTGAGTGGCTGGTCTCAGACGATCTCGCAGTGAAGAAGACCAATGTTACGGTTCTGGGCTGGCATGGTCACATGTGGTCTGCATTTGTGAATCCAGCTGGACGTACTGCTAAATTCTCTAAAATGACGTTGGGAGGCGGCTTATGGTAGAGAAATTAGCATTAAATTCAGTAGAAACAGCTCTGGTATGCCAATTGCACACTCCCTCAAAACTTGATACAACTGTGGCATTGTGTTGTGACAAAACTGCACATTTTAGAATTGCCTTTTATTGTCCCCAGCACAAGGTGCACCTGTGTAATGATTATGCTGTTTAATCAGCTTCTTGATATGCCACACCGGTCAGGTGGATGGATTATCTTGGCAAAGTGCTCACTAACAGGGATATAAACATATTTGTGCACAAAATTTGAGAAAAATAAGTGCATTTGGAACATTTCTGGGATCTTGTATTTAAGCTCATGAAAACAACACTTTACACATTGAGTTTATATTTTCGTTCAATATAATTATGTTCCGGCCTCCCTGACCATCTGCTTCGACAAAAATCCTCTTGCTGCTTAATCTAGTTGCCTACACCTGCACAATAGCTTATTGAATGACCCTTGTCATCATACCATATACTGTACGGTTATACTAAGTGGTTAAATCCCCACTCACCAAGTTCTCTGTGCCTCCTCAGTTCGGTCTTCAGGTCAGCAGAGCCTCTAGAAAAGAAACTCTTCAGCTCACTGCTGCCCTCTGCAGCCTGATAGCAAAAACAATACATCACTTTGCTCAGATCGATATGAAAAGGGTGAGCAGCTCCTTAACATCAAATATAAACTGCCCCTACAGTGCATGCAATGACCTGACAATGCCAGAGCAAAAATCAAGATTAAGGCTATCATATACTGGAACTCAAACTGGAGCTATGATGGAAGCACTAAATGTCCTTTTTCATCGATAGGGAAATTTGACAAATTTGTTTTTACTCACCACTATTTTCTCCAGCTCTTGCCTTGCCTTGATAAATGCTCCAACTGATGCTTCCAGTTTAGAGCTGATGGCATGTAGTCTGGTCCAAAATAATTAAAGGTCCAAATGAACAGTGTTAAATACATTCAAATCGTAGGTTAGAGATATAGGATTATACTACTGCTATAGTTAAAACTCAATAATATCCCATAATGACAGCACGTCTAGTCTATCAAATACATCATGACCATATTTGAATGGTAACATTTAAATAGATCCCTCTTAAATGACTGCACTATAAAATTCAAAACTAATGCTTGTCTTGATGGATAGAATGGACTCAAAATGGGTATGCTTTGGGGAAGGAAATTGCCCTTGTCTTAAAGTACTCTTATCCAACTATTTTTAGTGCTATGTAAATCACTGATAATTCGGCCAATGATGAATCCACTTCGTTGCATGTTTCCTGTCATTAAATTATGATTCGTCATAATGACCATCAGCCAAGTGTGGCATTTGAAATATATCCCCCTTCTTAATAAAAAGGGAGACATCTTCAACAAACAGGATGTTATTATATACTGAACAAAAATATGAACACAACATGGAAAGTGTTGGTCCCATGTTTCATGAGCTGAAATAAAAGATCCCAGAAATTCTCCACACTCAAAAAAAAAAAGCTCCTCTCACGCGACAGCGTGTTCCAGTTCCCGAAATGTGTCATGATGCATGAGACAAACGGTGTTCACACCAGATACTGACTGGTTTTCTGATCCACGTCCCTCCCTTTAAAGGCATCTGTGACCAACAGATGCATATCTGTATTCCCAGTCTTGTGAAGCCATAGATTAGGGCCTAATGATTTTACTTCAATTGACTGATTTCCTTTTATGAACTGTAACTCTGTAAAATCTTTGGGTTGTTGAGTTAGTTATATATCTAGCTTAGCAGTATTGCTGTTGTGTACATGAAAAGAGACATTGTGATATTTACAGTACTCACATTTCCACTTCCGTCTGTGGCACCTGTGGTTTATGGGAATTAGCAGTTTTTCCACTGGCTTTACCTGTTGATGAAGTACAAAATGTCACAATGGTATGCAAATTCACGAACATTTTATATAGATGTTGAACAAGCTATACATTTAAATACTGTCCATTATTACTATTTATAAACTAGGTGAATCGAGCCCTGAATTCTGATTGGCTGACAGCTGTGGTATATCGGACCGTATACCACAGGTATGACAAAACATTTATTTTTACTGCTCTAATTATGTTGGTAACCAGTTTATAATAGCAATAAGTGCCCTCATTGTGTCATACCTAAGAACAGCCCTTAGCCATGGTATATTGGCCATATACCACACCCAGCCGTGCCTTATTGCTCCAGCATACTACCTCTTCTTTTACATGTTACTCTTTTATTGTTGGTATTGCATAATGTACTGTATTGTTGAGGGAGCTAACAAGCATTTCACTGCACCTTTTATACTGGCTGTAAACTGTGTATGTGATAAATATTTGTTGATTTTATGAGGTTATTTCTTTGTCATGATGTGATGCCTTACTGTACCAGCTTGAGGAGCTGCACTTGGACTCATCTGGCAGGTACCAGTCAATGGGGAGTAGTTTCTGTCTGGTGCAGGTCTCTTGGCTGGTGTCTGCTTTGTGCACAGACACACAAATAATACATTTACCCATTACATGTTCTCCTGGTTATGCTTATTAGCACTAACGTTATGATGCAGAACAGAACTCACTTCCAAAAATTGCCAGTTCAATTCAGCTAGCAACAGTAAGTTAGGCTCAAATTCCCTCATAACAATCACTTCTACATTAACTCACGTTGTCCTTGTCCTCCAAACGGAGTGTTCTTTTGACTCTGTGAAAGACAGTGAAGATAATTTTGAAATATGAAAGAAAGTGTGTATTACAGACTATAGTACTGTTATGTTAATTAGTACCCCGCCCCAGGCTGGCTTGTTTAGCTAACGTTAGCTACTGTAGCGAACTAGCTAGTTTATCGAGAACAACAACTACTTCCAAATCAAACTTTCATTTGCACAGTTATTACATTGTATGATTAATTAATAATGTTGATAAATGTGTAGTTATCTAACAAAGTAATAGATAGTAAGAAACTTACGGCATTTTTTGTTGATAGTTGACAAACAACTTCGGAGAGGCCCAGTCCAATGGTTTCAAATTTGCCGCGTACACAGCGTTTGCAAGAGAATTTGAGTCCTCCGGAAACATGAGCAACACGAAATTCTTACCTGCCGGTCATAATTACACCTGTTATCTTTAATATCAAAGTATTTGCATATAGTATTGATAAAAAAACGACGTTATCATTAAATACACCTCTTTTTAAATATATGTTTTAAATTGTTTTATTTAAATTATAAGTGAAAATATATGGGAACCTTTCACATTTCTTGTTCCTTCCGATATCCTTTTCTCAGTGCGTCGCGAAATGTTTGTGTACATAGCAACTAAAATACCGTTATTTCTGGTCCAAACTGTTGAAAGCAGAATTTTTTTCAACGAGTTACACATCTGTACATATTAAGAGCGTTTTATTTGTTGCATTTTAGTTGTTGCTGTTCGACTTGAATTATTACGACCCGCCATAATTGTTGAGAATCTGGCTGCTGCTGTCAGTGCTGAGTTCTCTGTCTGTCTAAGTTAACCGATTAGCTAACGTTCGATAGATAGCTAGCTTGCTGTATAGCTAGATAACTAAACGGTGTGATTGACATATATTTCCTACAGAATGTCTCTACAGGCATCTTCTCAGTCTATCGGGATGCAGAAATGTACTGATGAGGAAACTTTCTACATGCACTGCAGAGCCGCCTACCTGACTGTATTTAGGTCTAGTCTGGCCAGTATCACCTCCAAACATCAGCTATGCCGTGGTAAGTAAACGTTCTCATCACATATCATCATTAGTTTTAGAATCAGAGAGCAATAATTTGTGTAGCTGCTAGCGTGCTACTGGCTGCAGTAGCAATTATCACGTTCACATACAGTCAGTAGCTAAGTCAATTATGCATATCAGTGAATTCTTCCACCACCTCATAATACTACCTGCTTAGAATGTATAACCCCTCTGAATATGCTACATCTAGTGGAAGTTACACTCCACTAAATGTTGTAGCTACTGAACAACAAGCCATCATCATTGCCAACTGTTATGAAAATATGTAAATTAATTCATTTTCGATTTATCTTAGTTCTCCAGCAGGCAGGCAGAAATCCATCCCAGGCAACTCTCAACAAACACTGGACCCCAAGAACCACTAAGCTGAACTTTGATGATTTCTGTGAGATAGTGAAGAATGAGAGGCCGACAGAGGCACACGAGTTGATGAGAGCCTTCAGAAAGATGGACATTAATGGAGATGGCTATATCTCACACAGTGAACTACACAAAGTTCTCACTTCAGTAAGTACTGCCTCATTGAAGTCACTCTACATCATCCACATATTTCTAGGTACAGTATAATACATTGAAATTAAAGTGTGATTATATTACATTGTGGTGTGAGGAAAATAACCTCACACTCAATGTCAGCATAACAAAGGAGATGATCGTGGACTTCAGGAAACAGCAGAGGGAGCAGCCCCCTATCCACATCGACGGGACAGTAGTGGAGAAGGTGGAAAGTTTTAAGTTCCTTGGCGTACACATCACGGACAAACTGAAATGGTCCACCCACACAGACAGCGTGGTGAAGAAGGCGCAACAGCGCCTCTTCAACCTCAGGGGGCTGAAGAAATTTGGCTTGTCACCAAAAACACCCACAAACTTTTACAGATGCACAATCGAGAGCATCCTGTCGGGCTGTATCACCGGCTAGGACGGCAACTGCCGTACTCCGCCCACAACCGTAAGGCTCTCCAGAGGGTAGTGAGGTCTGCACAACGCATCACCGGGGGCAAACTACCTGCCCTCCAAGACATCTACACCACCCAATGTCACAGGAAGGCCAAAAAGATCATCAAGGACAGTAACCACCCGAGCCACTGCCTGTTCACCCCGCTATCATCCAGAAGGCGAGGTCAGTACAGGTGCATCAAAGCTGGGACCGAGAGACTGAAAAACAGCTTCTATCTCAAGGCCATCAGACTGTTAAACAGCCATCACTAACATTGAGTGGCTGCTGCCAACATACTGACTCAAACCTCTAGCCACTTTAATAATAAAAAATTGTATGTAATAAATGTATCACTAGTCACTTTAAACAATGCCACTTTATATAATGTTTACCTACCCTACATTACTCATCTCATATGTATATACTATACTCTATACCATCTACTGCATCTTGCCTATGCCGTTCGGCCATCGCTCATCCATATATTTATATGTACGTATTCTTATTCATTCTTTTACACTTGTGTGTATGAGGTAGTTGTTAGATTACTTGTTAGATATTACTGCATGGTCGTAACTAGAAGCACAAGCATTTCGCTACATTCGCATTAACATCTGCTAACCATGTGTATGTGACCAATACATTTGATTTGATTTAAGATATGTACATGAATAGCTCCAACTTATACACCTTTCAAACCAAGATTTTTTTCCTTCAACTTTAGCATCCCACCAACTTTTTTTTACAGCTTTTCTTTATATCTGAAAGATGTTGCCGGTATCAAAGTCTAAACTTGTATTTCCACAAACCGACCCAGTCATGGTTGTGGTAAAGTTCTGCCTACGGCTTAGTGTGAAATGTATCCGTAATGCTGAGGCGGCGTTGACACACACAACGCTCTTGATGGTTGCTAGGCAGCCCCCATTACTACTATCCTCCTGGCAGTTCTAAACTTTGCAAGTGTAACAGTATTGCTTCCGTCCCTCTCCTCGCCCCGAACCAGGGACCCTCTGCACACATCAACAACTGCCTCCCACTAAGCATTGTTACCCATCACTCCACAAAAGCCGCAGCCCTTGCAGAGCAAGGGAAACAACTACTTCAAGGTCTCAGAGCAAGTGATGTCACCGATTTGAAACGCTATTAGCGCATACCCCGCTAACTAGCTAGCCATTTCATACCGGTTACACGAGGCATGTCACTTCACACATCTCTTCACATAGCCCACCACATGCACTGTTTTCTGAACCACAACTTGATGGATCCATAAAGAATTACTGTGGGAATAAATATCACTGAATGAGGAAAATATTGAAATAAAGTAGGCGATGCAATTGAAGGCATCAAATTGTTGCTTCTACTGAAACTCCCAAAGTCATCAAATTGTTATAATACATTTGAAGCAACCCACTGGGCAGACTGGTTGAACCAACGTAGAATAGACGTTGAATTGACGTCTATGCCCAGTGAGAATAGCCTACCTGCGTGTGGTCAACTATTTCAGCACCCTTTTGTGCTGCTTTGAGACAAGCGTGCGGACTCGTCTTGATAAATCAATGTCCGATTATTATTATTTTTTCACAGAATCTCAGTTTGGATATTGGTTAGGCTACATTTAGGCTGTGGAATTGTTAGATAAGTTGAGGTGAGTGCTGCTCATGATCATCTTGTCTAGTTGGCCCATTTGTTATCACTGAACAGAACATTTTGCCAGCATGTTATGTAGCTTATCAAGTGGATTATTTTTCTCTTCACTCGCCGCTAGGTAACCTAGGCCTACTCTCAGTCAAAAGCCTGAATGTCTTAATCAATCAATGTGATTTTGTTTCTCTGAATTGTCGTCTGTATATTTGGTTAATTCTCTGGCTGGGCAAATAAGTGGAAGTGGTATAGCACATCTATTCATTTGATAATCTATCACTGATCAGAAATATGTAGCATGCAATAATGGGGCCTAAATCAAGTGTAGGCCTATTATTTAGCTCGGTCGCGTATAGGCAACTTCAAAAGCCTGCGGAGGTTGTGAAATATAAACACGAGACTCACATGCTTTTGAAAACATAGATTGCTATTATTTTCAATGGGTATCATGATGAATATACTCTCATTGTAAAGTCCTGCGGCTGCTCCTAACAAAGTGGAGGAAGGTTAGGAAAGACATTAAACGTGGATAAAAAAAGCATGGGCTTACCTTGGGCTCTGTTTCAAAATATCATTTTTTTTTATATGACAGCGATTTCACACGTTGCCGTGACGCAAGTTGTGTGGGAAAAATATTTGGTGTATTTTATTCTCTTTATATTTCATTGTATTCTTAGTCTACTATAAAATATAGGTGTTGACTGTGAACATGGTGCCTTGTCTGTGAACAAAATAACTTGATTTCATGTGCATGGCCATATAGCCTATAGGCTGCACAGACCAGCAACATAATTAAACTCAAAATATGCTGTTCTATTCTTTTGAAAATATATTGTATTAGTCTTAAAATGATTCTTAGGACCAAAAACAAATGAATAATGGATTTCTTTGTGATGGTGTATATTCGATGGATTTATTAAAATCGACGTCCATCCACATGGGCTCACGACTACTCCCACTCCTACAGTTGCCGGCATGTGCACGGGAGATAGAAAAGGCTTATCCCAGCAAGAATGTGGTCAAAATGGGACTGTATGAATTGGGTTCTAAAAAACATTGGCCAAATATGTATTTATTTTTAAAAAAAAAAAGGGTGTTAGGTCATCACAAGTTACTTACACTGAGATCAAAGGCCCAATTCAGTAAATGGTATTTTGCTCAAAATTTATGATTAACTTTCTTGTTCTTCTAGAGAGGTGAAAAGATGGCTGCCAAGGAGGTGGATGCCATTTTTTCCTTAGCTGATACCAACAAAGATGGCAAATTGGACTATGCCGAGGTGAGATTGGGATGAGAGTTTGCTATTTTTACCATACTTTTTCCTTGCTATTTTTACCATACTTTTTCCTTGCCCTTTACTATAGGCCTACATGTATTACTCTAATTGTACTCTTTAGCATGCACTTTCATGTATTATACAGCCGTAACATAACAGCACTATATCATTGCCTGCTTGTGTCCCAGTTCTGCAGACTGTTGGTGTCCACGGCAGAGCAGTGTCAGATTGCAGCTCTGGAGAGACTGGAGGCTGATGCCAAGCTGAAGAGGCAGAACTTTGGCAACGAGTTAGACAGCCCTCCAAAGAGCTTAGCATCCACTGCTGTGACTGTCCCCCAGCCACCACACAAAACAGAGCCGGACATCACACTGAAGAAAGGTACTACAGATCTCTGGTAGAGGAGTGCTAGCCTAGAACAGTACTATGCATGCTTACATACACGTGTACACACAGACACTCTCTCTTTCTCACTCACACACACACACGCACACACACACACACATTGCCTATAAGTGCTCTCTTCTGGAGTAGTGATAAGGAATAAGTAATAGGTCTGTTATTGATTGATTTTCCTCCCCTGATGACAAATCACCTCATTAAGACACTCCATGCATCATCATCTCCACACCATTACACCAGTCTGTTTGTAGGGAGGGGATTCTAAAGCATTGTGATTTAGGTAATCATATCTTCCATTATGAGGTAGGTTAACAGAGGGAGGGTTGGGGGAGGTAATGTTCCCCACTGAGAGACCCAGGGTAGACCTGGGTTCATATACTATTTGAAATCATTTCAAATACTTTAACTGCACGTGATTGAGCTTGCCTGGCATAATGGAACCAATAGAGACGTTGCAAAACTGCAAACCCCGGCCATCTGGTGCTCCAGTCAGGCTTACGCGAACGCTAAAAGTATTTGAAAGATTTCAAATAGTATTTGAACCCAGGTCTGAGCTAGGGCCAGGCAGGGCGGGCCAGGGATGGGAAGATGGAGTGGGTTGCTTTAAGTGGTCAGTCTGTGTTCATGTTATTGATTCGGGCGATCCCTCAACTGCTCACTGAGACCATGAGGGATTAAACAGTCGTCTAGGGGAAGACCTCTCTAACCAGAGCTGCAAAAATAAATGAGTTGTGAGATACTGTCTGGATTATCCATCTATTGATATATCCGTCCTTTACGTGTTAACACGCTTCTGACACAGTTTACGTGTTAACACGATTCTCACACAGTTTACGTGTTAACACGCTTCTGACACAGTTTGCATGTGACCAAGGCCATGTAAGGGTTTTCTAGTGCTTCAAATGTTTTGACTGGCTATTTGACTGGTTATTTGGAGTAGATTTTTCTTAAAACAGAGCCCTGTGATCAATACACATTAGATCTTTGACAAATACCTTGATAGTGGAGCCATTTATTTAACTGGTATGTTAGACGGTATAGCTGATCACATTACTCTGCATCTCTCTTCGGTGGTCTGAGAAACAATCAAGCCCTAGATTATTGAATTTATACTTTCTGGTTTCAATTAGCAATGGAGGGAAAGTTGTACAAGATAATGGATTGGAAGGACTGTTATTGCGCAATTTGTAATTTAGAATGCCTCCACAAATGAATGAACTAACGCCTTTGAACTCGAGATCACGTCTCACATTCTAATGATGTTGCTTGAGGAGCTCATATTTTTTAGGTGTCCTTGGCCTAAGGCTGGGTTTCTGGTGGGTTTCTTCTAGCTGGGTTGTGTTGTGTTTCTCCTGTGTGTGTCTGTATGTCTCTCAGACAGCAGATCGTCATCCCGGCCCTCCTCAGCTCGCAGTAGACGGTCTTCACTGTCTAACGCCATCACCATGGCAGCCAGCAACACTAAGAGCATCAAGCAGGCAGAGCCCACATCTATACAGGTACTACAGCACTGGAACAGTCTGGACTCACATGTACATCGATCACACACTGGGGTATGGTTAACCTGTCTGTTAACATTATTAATATGCTCATTCGCCTCACAAGTCCTCAACTGGCAGCTTCATTAAATAGTACCCGCAAAACACCAGTCTCAACGTCAACAGTGAAGAGGCGACTCCGGGATGCTGGCCTTCTAGTTCCTCTGTCCAGTGTCTGTGTTCTTTTGCCCACCTTCATATTTTATTTTTATTGGCCAGTCTGAGATATGGCATTTTCTTTGCAACTCTGCCTAGAAGGCCAGCATCCCGGAGTCGCCTCTTCACTGTTGACGTTGAGACTGGTGTTTTGCGGGTACTATTTAATGAAGCTGCCATTTGAGGACTTGAGGCATCTGTTTCTCAAACTAGACACTCTAATGTACTTGTCCTCTTGCTCAGTTGTGCACCAGGGCCTCCCACTCCTCTTTCTATTCTGCGCTGTTCTGTGAAGGGAGTAGTACACACTGTTGTACGAGATCTTCAGTTTCTTGGAAATTTCTCGCATGGAATAGCCTTAATTTCTCAGAACAAGAATAGACAAAGGACTTTCTTCTGAAACTCGTCAGTTTCTGGCCATTCTGAACGGTAGTGTAACTGCAGTTAGACCAAGGTCAGGGTCTTCTGTCTTTGAGTTCTCCTCTTGAGTTCCTCATTGTGCACCCATTAGGCCTACCCACTAAAATCAGAGCAGAGCAAGGATCCACCATAGGTCCCTTCAGTAACAGCCCTGAAGTCCATTGCTCTGCTCTAGTGTTAGTCCACTAGCGGATATCAGGGCCTGGAGCCAGGCAGCATTGTTGTTGCTGTTTTGTTGTCGTTGTGTGATGCCTTTTGGTGGCAAATTTACTCTGGGTCTGTCGATAAGTATAGAGTGTTGGTATCGATCCCATTCTCTTTGTTTGCACTCTTTTTGACTTCACCTTGGGTCGTTTTCTTTACTGCAACAAAACAAAAGAGAGAAAAACAATAGCTGTGCTCCCTGAACCTTCCTGGTCAGAGGAGTGTAATTGGAAAGTGCCAGATGGAGGAGAAGGGTAAACCATGTGTGTCTGGAGATTACCTGCTGGAAGGTCCTCTCATTGTACAGTATGTTGCTCCAGTGCCGGGGTCTGTTCTGGGTTGATCATTGGGAGTTGGGAATGGGTAAGGCTCTCTAGAGCCATGTCTAGGGCAAGGTTAGGATGTGTTTTGAATGGAGGCAAGAAACCTTGTGGCCTTCAAAGGCCCTGTAAATTAGGGCTGGGGCCAGAGTAGAGTGACTGAGTGACAGGGGCCAGTATTGGGCTGAAGCTGATCTCTCTCTCTGTGGGGGGAATTATTTCAGACCCCTTAAAGTAGTGGATACGACATGTGCCCCGGGCAGGTGGCCTGATTCGATATTGGGACTTCTATGGTTTGATCTACTATATATTTTACAACCGAACATGAATACTTTGAGGAAATAGCTTTGGTTTTAAGAGCTGACATTTTTCTGTCCACACACAGTTTGTTTGTTTCTTTAACTTGGTGATTGACAGGTCACCTAAAAAGATGCCATTCCAGACTGTAAGGACCACCAGCAGTTGTGTTTAATTGAATATGTCTTCTATGGGTTAGGAATGAGAGAGCTTTTATGCTGTACATATCTTCATCTGGGATGGATGTTTGTGCTCTCTTTCAAATTATACAATTTCATGAATATTAGGCCTACAATTCTGAGTGTGTTTAAAGGTACTTGTGGAATAAAGGTGATTCTGATCACAGTTGTAATAGAGATTTAAAAAGCAGGCGGGAACAAAGATGGAATTCATAAATATTGCTCAATAACCACATTATGTTTCGGGAGGACAACTATTTTGTTGAAAAAAATATATATCAAAGCTAAATGCAATTTTCCAATAATCTGGCCCATTAGATGATGCCTTTGTTTTCAAGCTGGTGTCTCCATGCTGCCATCTGGTGGTTGTACTTAGTGGTCTACTAGTTGGTGTTGGGTACTGAACCAAGGTCCGGAAGCATAACATTATGAATATGCTCTCTGAATTAGTATATTTAATGTAGTGCCATCATGCCCATTTATACCTGTCTGTTTAACTGATTTCCAAGGGAGTTATCATTTATATTTGTGACTGGCTCAAATTCAAAATGATGCATCCCTGTAATGTTTACTTCTCAGATTGTCGGTTTCCTCCGGTTTTGAAACCACCTGCGCTAACGCATTGTACAAGGATTGTAGGCCATTTTGTGAGCTTTTCATACATTATGTCAGTTAAAAGGCTCACTGTGATATTAAAACATTTTTTGATAATAAAAAAACGTCTCCACTTTGCCAGGACTGGCATCACACCTGTATGAAGGGCAGTTTCTTCCTTGAGGAGGATGGAGGCATCACGTCCCTGCAATACCGTCTCACCGTCCCCCAGACAGCCACCGTCTACCTCACCATCAGACCTCTCAACCTTAGCCAGAGACTTGGTAAGTCTACCTCACCATCAGACCTCTCAACCTTAGCCAGAGACTTGGTAAGTCTACCTCACCATCAGCACGGTTGGGTAGGTTGCTTTCTAAATGTAATCTGTTAGTTACTAGTTACCTGTCCAAAATTGTAAATCAGTAACGTAACTTTTTGATTCCTCAAACTCAGTAATGTAATCTGATTACTGTCAGTTACTTTTAGATGACTTTCCCCTTAATAGGCATTAGAAGAAGAAGAAAAATGTGCCTCTCTGTTAATGATTTTGTTGTCATGGAGGACTGATTGGGCTCATTGCTTCCAGTTGAAAAAAATGCTGCTCTCATGGAATGGCATGCTTTGAGCACTACTGAAAAGTGCTATTTGCATGTGAAATGAATGCTATATGCTGCATTTGCTATAGGCCTATTGTTTAAAAATGGAATGAGCAATAAAATCCCCAGTCGTGATCTTCTTAAATTCAACTGGTTTTTGACAGTATGGAGCACAATACCATGGAGGTGTTTAGAAGAGAGACACTCCCTCAAACTTTTATTTAGGCTAGGATCCACGTGGACCGCTGGGATCCGTGCAACTATGCAGCTGTTCCAAGAGCGCATTTTTCACTGGCTGTCCACTGGTCGCAAAAAACAATGATTGATAGGCAGCTTAAACTTCCTCAATTCAACCATTATTGGGTTAAAATACACATACGAACACAATCTGTAAGGCCCAAATAGCTAAATGAGCGAGCAACAGTTTGATTCACATTTTTTACTTATTTTTTTATTGAACCTTTATTTAACTAGGCAAGTCAGTTAAGAACAAATTCTTATTTACAATGACGGCCTACCCCAGCCAAACCCTAACCTGGACAACGCTGGACCAATTGTGCTCCGCCATATGGGACTCCCAATCACGGCCAGTTGTGAAACAACCTGGAATCGGACCAGGGTCTGTAGTGACGCCTCTAGCACTGAGATGCAGTGCCTTAGACCGCTGCGCCACTCAGGAGCCCCACATCATTGCGCTATGTAGATACTGTATCAATAATAAGTGATATCCATATCGCCTGTCAGCTACACCACTGCTGTCGTCCATGCCTCCAAGCGTTTATTCAAATTGGATGTATAGTCTTTGGATGCCACCAGCAGTTGCACCATTGGAAGACATAGCTTGGACTGTAGCCTGCAAAAGCCTTAATCCAGCTCTTTTCTCGTGATCCATCAAACGCATTCTGTGTCATCATAGTGGTCTATGACTTGTGGTCAGACTCGCTCCGGCAGAACAAACTTAAACTTGAGCCTTTTTTCAATGCTGATTTGAATGTCATTGAGAACCGAAAGGTGTCATAAATATTTTTTTCACAAACATCCTTTCTGACCTTAAAAGTAATCCTAGATATTTTAGCTGGTAACGGATTACAGTTAGTTTTTTTGTAATCCGTTACTCCCCAACCCTGACCATCAGACCCCAATGTTTTGATATTTGCAATTAAGGACTGAAATGTAACCTTTTTGGAATGTAACCTTTTTGTCCTGTTTCTTAGAAAAGCACTCATCCTGGATGTCGGTGGACACAGCTGTCTTTGTGGTGTCAGGAAAAGACACTAAAGAGGATTCCACTTTGGTGTGTTTCACTGAGTCAAGAGACAAAGAGGTCAGTCCTTAATTATTGTATATGTCATGCATGATGACCATTTTCAGAGAGAGAGAGAGAGAGAGAGAGAATTTGTAGTAGAGGTCTTCATGGGTCCGGGTGGACTCGATATACCCTAAACCCGGGCCCGATTGGATTCGGGTTTGAAATTCGAACTTGTTCCTCGGGTCCTGTTTGATTATCAACCACGGTTCTGCATATTTATTTTACTCTAGCAAGGTGAATTTATTGACTTATAGAAGGCCTAGCCAGCATATAAATACCTGTTAACCAGAAGAGCAACTTGACTGATGAACATACTTTTTTTTTGTCACTCTGGTCCAATCGGGTCTGGTCTAGACCCAGATCCGTTAGGGTCTGATTATCCTCCGGCCCGTCCGGGTGCAACTTTTTGGACCTGTGAAGACCTCTAATTTCAATTATAAACTGGTTGGTTCGAGGCCAGAATGCTGATTGGCTGACAGCCATGGTATATTAGACCGTATACCACGGGTATGACAAAACATTTATTTTTACTGCTCTAATTACGTTGGTAACCAGTTTATAATAGCAATAAGGCACCTCGGAGGTTTGTGGAATATGGTTTATATACCACGGCTAAGGGCTGTGTCCAGGCACAGCCCTTAGCGATGCATAGTGTCTAAGAACAGCCCTTAGCTGTGGTATATTGGCCGTATACCACACCCCCTCATGCCTTATTGCTTAAGTATAGCATGAGAATAGCCTTTCATAGACAAAGTGACTTTCTCAGAAATGTGTTTACTGACCTCTAGTGGCCAGCTGTGATACCGTTCATCTCCAGTGATTGCATACAAAACTTAAATTGAAAAACCTAACAAACATTGTTCCTGAAAACAGAAGTGTTGCTGGAAGGGGGAGCTGAGTGCTGGTACCTACTGCCTCCTTCCCTTCACCACGGGCTGTAGGCTGAGGAAGAGGACCAGGAAGAGCGTGTCTAAACCTGTCACGCTGGTCAACAGGACTGACACGGGGGAGCTGGACCTCACTAGGGACTTCAGGTGAGTTATACACCCCTAACTGTTACACACCTGCTAGAAATTATGAGGAGTAATAGTAAACAGTATTAACACCAGTATCGCTATATTTTTTCCATTGCAAAATGAAAACACCTGAAGCAGACCAAACTCTTTGGTCCTTTAAAAACTTGCTGTATGTAAAATATTGTGTGCTATTGGTTAGACAATAAATCAATGTGACTCTGGATGACAACATAATGATGTTTGTTTCCAACATTAGGGCTGTTTTTAAATCCGCTTCATGTTTTGTTCCTTGCCGCGATACTAATAAGTATAGCAATACTGGTATCGTCCTGGCCCTAATAGTTGCCCTGTACAATGTGAACCTGTGAACCTTAAATTCGTTATCAGCGGCAAAATATTTGTATTATTGTGAAAGGTGCTGAATGTTGTGTATTAATCTCCACAGTACATTTCAAATGTGCTGCTCTATATCTGTGAAGAGAATTCAGACAGGGGCTGACCTGGGCAACGCTTCCTTCCTACCACAGGGGGGCTCTGTCTGACATATTTGAGGTGATAGACCTGGATGGGAATGGCCTCCTCAGTCTGGAGGAGTACAACTTCTTTGAGCTCAGGACCAGTGGAGAGAACTGTGATGAGGAAGCATGGGCTGTCTGCAAAGGTGAGATACCTGATGTATTCAAATTGATAATATAGTAGACTGCTATCATATGCCACCAGGTCATGTGTTGTTCCAGCTTCATCAAACCAGGCTGTTTTGAAAATGAAATGATTATTGTTTGGATTGAGTCTGATGGCAGTTTGACTTGGGCCTAAAGAACAGACTACCTGTCTGGTGTATTAGTTGAATTTGGTTCAATTGATTCTTCAAGTGGTTCATGACTCCTCTATGTGACTCCCTTCCAGAGAACTTTGACACCCGGAAGAACCAGCTCAGTCGTCAGGGCTTCATGGAGCTCAACCTGATGGAGGCCAGCGAGAGGGGGGGAGACCCCACAGACCTTTGGGTAACACTGGAGGCCATGGGCTACAACCGCAATCTGGAAATGGTGGAGGTGGGTCCTAGTGCTAGTCACACACACATATACACACACACACTGTTCCTTTGTGTGTATTAGCCGCTGGTAGTAGCAGCACACAGAGCAGTAGCACTCAGCAGTACCATAGCACATCAAATATCAGACCAATACATACCGCCATTGAATCATCACAAATTGACTAACAAGTGCAGTATAAATTAATAAATCCATCCTTCTCATCCACCTCTAGGCGTGTCCGTTCCTGATAGAGGTTTACTGTGAGGAGGGTCAGTGTGCTCTGCAGCCGGTCAGTCTGGAGTCAGGCCACGGGATCCTGAACACAGCCCTGCAGAGGTCCATCACGGCCAGGTCAGAGGTCAAAACCCTCAGGGGTCAGGAGAACATCCTGGTCTACACCTACAGAGGAGAACACAGGATCTCCACTGTCATCGCCAACAAGGTGAAGGACTAGAATACATACTATTTGAAGTTTTGCATTGTGTTTTCAGAGGTTTTATTGAACTAACAAGATGGTCATCCACTAGAGGGCTGTTCTGTATTTACTCTGATGATTGTGATTCCTTCGTATTTTTGATACACACTAGCCTGTTGAAGAAAACACATGGAGGTATCTTAATTTATCTGATCCGCTTTCAACCAAGTCTGTTTTTACATATTTCTGTATGTAAATTTGACCTGTAGGGAATTATTTACAAGTCTACTACACCGACTCTGGCAAAGCTTGCAAACTATTACAGACTACTAAGGGAAACCCAGCTGCGAGCTGCTCAGTGACGCGAGCCAACCAGACAGGCTAAATGCCTTTTATGCTCGCTTCGAGGCAAGCAGCACTGAAGCATGCATGAGAGCACCAGCTGTTCCGGACGACTGTGTGATCACGCTCTCCGTAGCCGATGTGAGTAAGACCTTTAAACAGGTCAACATTCACAAAGCCGCGGGGCCAGAAGGATTACCAGGACGTGTACTCAGAGCATGCGCGGACCAACTGTCAAGTGTCTTCACTGACATTTTCAACCTGTCCCTGACCGAGTCGAGTATTAACCTTGATGTTTCAAGCAGACCACCATAGTCCCTGTGCCCAAGAAAGTGAAGGTAACCTGCCTAAATGACTACCGCCCCGTAGCACTCACGTCGGTAGCCATGAAGTCCTTTGAAAGACTGGTCATGGTTCACATCAACACCATCATCCCGGAAACCCTAGACCCACTCCAACTCGCATACCGCCACAACAGATCCACAGATGATGCAATCTCAATCGCACTCCACACTGCCCTTTCCCACGTGGACAAATGGAACACCTATGTGAGAATGTTGTTCATTGACTACAGCTCAGCGTTCAACACCATAGTGCCCACAAAGCTCATCACTAAGCTAAGGACCCTGGGACTAAACACCTCCATCTGCAACTGGATCCTGGACTTCCTGATGGGCCGCCTCCAGGCGGTAAGGGTAGGCAACAGCACATCTGCCACGCTAATCCTCAACACGGGGGCCCCTCAGGGGTGTGTGCTTAGCCCCCTCTTGTACTCCCTGTTCACCCATGACTGCGTGGCCAAGCACAACTCCAACACCAGGTTTACTGACGACACAACGGTAGTAGGCCTGATCACTGACAACGATGAGACAGCCTATAGGGAGGAGGTCAGAGACCTGGCAGTGTGGTGTCAGGACAACAACCTCTCCCTCAATGTGAGCAAGACAAAGGAGGTGATGGTGGACTACAGGAGGAGGGCCGAACACGCCCCCATTCACATCGACGGGGCTGTAGTGGAGAGGGTTGAGGGTTTCCACATCACCAACAACCAGACAGTCGTGAAGAGGGCACTACAATGCCTTTTCCCCCTCAGGAGACTGAAAAGATTTGGCATGGGTCCCCATATCCTCAAAAAGTTCTGCAGCTGCACCATCGAGAGCATCCTGACCGGTTGCATCACCGCCTGGTATGGCAACTGCTCATAATCCAACTGTAAGGCGCTACAAAGGGTAGTGCGTACGGCCCAGTACGTCACGGGGGCCAAGCATCCATCCAGGACCTATATACTAGGTGGTGTAAGAGGAAGGCCCAAAGAATTGTCAGACTCCAGTTACCCAAGTCATAGACTGTGGTACCAGAGCACCAAGTCTAGGTCCAAAAGGCTGTTTAACAGCTCATACCCCCAAGCCATAAGACTGCTGAACAATTAAATAAATGCCTGCCCCCTTTGTTTTTACACTGCTGCTACTCGTTGTTTATTATCTATGCATAGTCACTTTACCCCAACCTTCATGTACAAATTACCTCGACTAACCTGTACCCCCGCACATTGACTCGGTACCGGTACCCCCTGTATATAGCCTCGTTAATGTTATTTTACTTAAATATTTTTACTTTAGTTGATATAGTAAATATTTTCTTAACTCTATTTTCTTAACTGCATTGTTGGTTAAGGGCTTGTAAGTAAGCATTTCATGTTAAGGTCTGCGCCTGTTGTATTTGGCACATGTGACAAATAACATTTGATTTGAAAAATGTGTGTACATTAGACCTCCAACGTCATACATTACTGCTAGTCTAGAACTGGTGAGGAGTGAGTCCATTATCACATGATGCTGTAATTGATGTGCAGCTATCGCCTCCATTCACATGGCAACAGGATCCACACTGTGACAATCTTATGGTTACACATAGTGGGCAGAATAGTTAATGTGTGGAGCATCAAGATCATCAGAGGGCTGCAGTTTCTTTTTGATTTAGTAGACAGTGTTTCTCCATGCACCTGGTAATACTATACTGTAGTAGGCATGTGTTATACTTTTTCAAATTAGCTTAGTAGTAAAAGCAGCCAGCAGTGAAATGCCTGTGTGCAGGGTTTAGTAAGGACATACTGTAGCCAGCAGTGAATGGCCTGGGTGCAGGGTTTGGTAAGGAAATACTGTAGCCAGCAGTGAATGGCCTGGGTGCAGGGTTTGGTAAGGAAATACTGTAGCCAGCAGTGAAGGGCCTGGGTGCAGGGTTTGGTAAGGACATACTGTAGCCAGCAGTGAAGGGCCTGGGTGCAGGGTTTGGTAAGGAAATACTGTAGCCAGCAGTGAATGGCCTGGGTGCAGGGTTTGGTAAGGAAATACTGTAGCCAGCAGTGAAGGGCCTGGGTGCAGGGTTTGGTAAGGACATACTGTAGCCAGCAGTGAAGGGCCTGGGTGCAGGGTTTGGTAAGGAAATACTGTAGCCAGCAGTGAAGGGCCTCTGGGTGCAGGGTTTAGTAAGGACATACTGTAGCAAGCTTGGCATCACATAGCTCGTAAAGGAAATGTAGCAATCCATATGCATGGTTAAATGAACTGGTTTGAATTGTCCACCCACTTAGGCTACCACCAGCCCATTTCCCCAGTCACTGGGCCATCATGTTAGCCTGGTTAAACCAGACTAAACGCTGCACTCGCAATGGGGTATAGACTCAGTCTGGCTTAACCAGGCTACCGTGACGTTACCTATTGTTCTTTATGTAACAGTTAATGTAAAATCTCTCCTCTGTACTATTGCAGACCAACCAGAAGGTGACGGTGCACGTGAACAACGAGCAGAGTAAGAACTGCAGCAGCAGCCGAGGGATGAGTGTGTTCGCTGTGGAGGTCCCTGCTAGAACCAAGATGGTGAGATACTGTATTCACAGGACACACTGTCCCATAGGACGGACATTGAGCTGTATCCTATTCTTTATTCTGCTTGATTCAGCAAAATGTTAAGAAAGTTTATCATTATTTTTAGACTTCAGTGTTTGAGGGATGTACACTACATGACCAAAAGTATGTGGACACTTGCTCGTCGAACATCTCATTGCAAAATCATGGGCATTAATATGGAGTTGGTCCCACCTTTGCTGCTATAACAGCCTCCACTCTTCTGGGAAGGCTTTGCACTAGATGTTGGAACATTACTGCGGGGACTTGCTTCCATTCAGCCACAAGAGCATTAGTCTAGAATGTAATTGTATGCTGTAGTATTAAGATTTCCCTTCACTAGAACTAAGGGGCCTAGCTCGAACCATGAAAAACAGCCCCTGACCATTATTCCTCCTCCACCAAACTTTACAGTTGCCACTACGCATTCGGGCAGGTAGTGTTCTCCTAGCATCCGCCAAACCCAGATTTGTCCGTCGGACTGCCAGATGGTGAAGTGTGATTCATTACTCCAGAGGACTGCTACAGAGTCCAATGGTGGCGAGCTTTACACCACTCCAGCCGACGCTTGGCATTGCGCATGGTGATCTTAGGCTTGTGTAAGGCTGCTTGGCCATGGAAACCCATTTCATGAAGCCTAGACGTTTACACTTCACAATAACTGTACTTACAGTTGACCGGGGAAGGTCTAGAAGAGCAGAGATTTGAGATCCACTAATTTGAATGGGTGTCCACATAGGTTTGTGTATATATAGTGTATGTTAAATATACAGATTTGACCTCCATTGAGCAGTTAATGCTCTATTTCTCCCGTTGTGTAACATCTGTTAATGGGTGTAAAGGAGAGATCAACCACACTTGCTCTCTCGTAAGAGGAAACCGAAGCAACACATTACTTTTAAGAAGCATTCAAGTTTCTCCATGGGGCAAGTGTAATAATGGTTTTCACTTTAAATGGTATTTGTCATGTCTCTCAGGTGTGCCAGCATGTCCTGCCCATCAACGAGCACCATGAGTGGACCTACAGCTGTGTGGAGAGCATTATACCATGCCAGTGAAACAGTGATAGACAGCAACCCTTATATTACCATGGTACTTTATAAAACATACTAATACAAAGGGACAGTGGGCCAAAAGCTATTTATATCCAACAGGAAACTGAATTAATGAATAATACTATATGCATGTAACATGTGCCTTTGTGATAGTGGTGTGTAGTTGTGTTTTTCAATGGAATTGTATGAAATTATGTTGATTTGATACTGTAGATAATGATACTGTTAACCTATATTTTAACTATGATTTATAATATTTAACACTCAATTTATTGTACTGTGACTCCTACAATAGTACATTGTTTTGTCACATGCCTTTATATGAATATGATGTGCATTGTAACGTGTTTTTAGAAGTGTGCTCAAGTCTCATATTTACAAACTATATGCTGTATCTCTAACAATATTACATACTGTCAAAACTAAAAAATACATCTCTAATTTAAAATAATAGAGTAACTTGTAGACACTGTGAGATGCCTATTCACCACACTGCTCTGGAGCCTTATTCACCACACTGCTCTGGAGCCCTATTCACCACACTGCTCTGGAGCCCTATTCACCACACTGCTCTGGAGCCTTATTCACCACACTGCTCTGGAGCCCTGTTCACCACACTGCTCTGGAGCCCTGTTCACCACACTGCTCTGGAGCCCTGTTCACCACACTGCTCTGGAGCCTTGTTCACCACACTGCTCTGGAGCCTTATTCACCACACTGCTCTGGAGCCTTATTCACCACACTGCTCTGGAGCCTTATTCACCACACTGCTCTGGAGCCCTATTCACCACACTGCTCTGGAGCCTTATTCACCACACTGCTCTGGAACCTTATTATTGCACCATTTCCACACTACTGAGCACTGGCCTGGTTACACATCCACCATAGCTGCTGGAAGCATGTTTCAAAGAATAATGTGAAAAGAAAATAGACAGAACGGTTCAGGTTGTCTTGATAGTGTAACAAGGGTGTGAGAGCCCTGTGAGAGTTGAATGGCAGTCAGACACGCCTGTGTGCTCTTCCCTTAGGCCTCAACTTTTGACACTGCTGCTCTGAGTTGTACTGCACTGGCCTGGTTTTGCATCTACCATAGTTGCTGTAATTATGCTGGAAAGGCCAGCACAGTTCAGTTCAGGTTCGGACGATAGTTTGAAGGGTGGCTGTGAGAGCCCTGCTGCTGCCTGGCCTGCATGGCAGTCGGCTACATTCCTGTGCTCCTCACTGAGGCCTGCACTTTATTCTCCTTTAGCGCTGAGCACGGTCTTCTTGACCTCCTATTAATAGCTTGCAGGCCATTACTTTGCCCTTTGACTTTTTTTCTACTGTAACCGTAGAACTCACCGGTAAATGTCACATGACGTGTAAGCTGTATTTAATCTGCTGAGCGCCACTCCACTCTTCCTTTCTCACTACCAAATGTTTAGTAACACTTTACCTCAGTCCTCTTTTAGCTGGAACAGTGATGGCACTCGATGCGATAGTAATGCATGCTCTAGGCCTTCTTGCCTGGTATCAAACCTTAACTGAAACCAGAGCCACTTGGTTAATTCCCAAGAAAGCAATTATGATGTAATTACTAATGTGTAATGTCTGAGGTAATACCTTGTTAATAATGGACTGTGAATGAAAGAGTTTCAGAAAGTGTAGCAACCACTCTGAGCAGTTAAATGTCACAATAGGCTAATTCCTTCTACATACATGTTCATTTAGACATGTTTTTCAAGTGTTTCAACGATTGATTACAACGTTCGATGACCTCACCACTGCCCTCCTTGCGTGTTATTTTTTTGATTTATCAAATAAGAGCGCTGCATCACGATAACAGCCAGGTCCTGTTGATAAACTGCACTGCTTTTACTTTATGTGGTGTTCAAACAGTGATTGATGCAATAGAGAAACTAGACTGCGACCTCGCCTGGCCTCTGTCACAACAACCGCATACCCCATGTGCTTCTGATTGTTTGGCTGGTTGTAACACAATTCCTGGGTAAGAAGTAGCTGAAACATTCCCCCAAGAATGGTAGTAGCTTGCTTTTTTTGTGGGTTTTGTCTCTTTGTTGGAACATGGGCTGACTCAAGTGCTATGGCATGTTTCCGCATTGCCTTACTGACTTGCCGTTTTAAAAGGGTGGTTCACCACAAAATCAAAGATTGTTAGAATTTTTTTTATAGATCTGTTGAGTTTGTCCCATCCTGTTATATGCACTAGGAGATACGTGGAAATGTTTTGTATAATTCCATCTCATTATTTGATGCCGTACAGAATCAATAAAATCCTCACTGAGAAAACACAACCTACAGTGTCAATGAACCCATGTGTTGTAGCCTCTGCATCTCAGTGCAAGAGGCGTCACTACAGTCCCTGGTTCGAATCCAAGCTGTATCACATCCGGCCGTGAGTGGGAGTCCCATAGGGCGGCGCACAAGTCCAGGTTTGGCCGGGGTAGGCCATCATTGTAAATAAGAATTTGTTCTTAACTGACTTGCCTAGTTTAATTAAGGTTCCATTTAACAAAACAATGGTCCTAGGGCAGCCAACCCTGTTCCTGGAATGCCACAGAGACTGCAGTATTTTCTTCCAACTAGGGACAACACCTAGAACCACAAGCACCTGGATAGAAGCACAATAATTTCGCTACACCCGCAATAACATCTGCTAAACACGTATGTGACCAATAAAATGTGATTTGACATCTGACCAACTGAGCTAATCGATCAGTTCAGTGATTGCCTAAATTCAACACACTTGGTCTTCCAATTCGGTTAAATCAAAAACATGAACTTTAGGACTAGGGTTGCCTACTGCTGTATCTGAGACGACAAAATGTGGTAGACTGACCAAATTCACATAGTAATGTGAGTTATAGATCTGTCATTCTCATTGAAAGCAGGCCTAAGAAGAGGTAAATCTGTGCTGTGTGTTATTTCTTAAGTTTAGTTTTTTCTTTGTACACAAGCTTGAAAAAGCTGAAAATACAATATTATTGGTTGTAGAAAATATATTTAGCGATTTAGATGGTACAATGATTCTCTACACTATACTTGCTTTGTCACACAATGAAATTAGGCGAACTATTAGATAGGCGAACTATTGGTCCTAATGTTGACATGATGCCATGATTGAGGCACAAATACATTGTGGCATCAGACTTCTTTGAACATTTGTTTATTTTATGCACCAGGCCTTGAATCAAAGTGCGGTACTGTCCGTTTAAACCTAGAAGTGGGAAGGACCTAACCAAGGGGGAACTTGGCGAGTGTGTACGTGTGGCAACTGTGCGGTGCATTCGCCTCCACAGGATACGCGGATCACACGGGCTGTCAACTTTTTGTGGAAAATGACGAAAATCACAGTAGTCAAAACCAAGGCTTATCCCGACCAGAAGCCTGGCACGAGTGGACTGAGGAAAAGGGTGACAGTCTTTCAAACGAATGAGCACTATGCGGAGAACTTCATTCAAAGCATTATCTCTTGCATCGAACCAGCGGAGCGTCAGCCTGGACTGCTCGTAGTGGGAGGTGATGGAAGATTTTTCATGAAAGATGCCATTAAATTGATCATCCAGATCGCCGCTGCTAATGGGGTCAGTAATAATCCCATGTTTATCCACCTGTAGTGGCTAAAACATGACGGAAACCTAGGCCTCACTCCCAAACATGCACACCATTAGCAGCTAGCCTAGCGTCTGACAGCTCCCAGTGTTGACAGTGACAGCGCCAATCAGTGGTACATTGTAGCGCTTCATTAGTTTTGAAGTTTGGCGGATACATTGCCAATACCCATACGTTATTGAAGTTATTATTATTTTATTTTGGTTACAGATGGCAATTCCGTTTTATAACAAAATAAAATGAAATTGAACATATTGCCAGTGCCGGACTACCACAGTTGTGGCCCCGCCACCCTAAATAATTTAGTAGGATACCAAAAACGACAATTAGCTAACCAACACATTTTGCCATGGTGCAGAGAAAAATATGCAGTTTTATAATGCTATTCTACACATTTTGTCATGAGGCTGAGAGAATTTTGCCATTTTAATGCTCATTTCCTGCAATTTGACACTTTTTGCCATGGTGCAGAGCATTTGTTTTGCTGTTTTTATAGCTTACCTCATGCTTTTATTCACATTTTGCCATGAGGCTGAGAACATTTAACAGACTCAAAGCAAATTTCCAGCAATTCTACAAATGTTGCTATCATATGCTTTCATATGCCCCGCCTGTGTACCGGAGTCCTAGCTTAAAAATGGATAGAAGTATAATGAGGGGTACCTGCAGATGCAGGAACGACCTGAATTTCGGGCCACAATTGCACCCTTCTCGCTGAAAACCGGATGTGGGAACTCCGCTCTGGCGCCTGTTACCTGAGGTCATTTCAACCCTGGTCTGATAGTTTCCAAATTAAAGTTGTGCTTCCTGAACAAGCAGTTTTTAATGACCTATTGGAATTTTTGGCATTAACTCGTTTACAGAACATTATTCCGCTTTATTAATAAAGATTAAACATTTATGAAGTGAAATTATGAAGTTAAAACCGGATTTAGAGGAGAATACTAGTATTTTCACCTCAAATGCAATATGAAATTAATGTAATGAGTGTTTTGCTACAGATTTATTAAATATGTTCATGAAGTGAAAAGTGTAATTAAGAGTAAATAAATAATGAATATCAATAGTTGACTGACATGCATGTCCTATGTATCTGAACGTGATAGGTGTCAGTGGACTTCCTAGACTGCCTCTTGTGCCAAATGACCTCGCTGATCTTTTGATGAAGTGCACAGAGGGGAGATTTCATGGTACCCTTGCCCTTTCCCACATTGACAAAAACACTGCCATCCCTTTCCCATTATGTAGCCTAAACACTCAGTGGGCACTCTTCCTTGCCATGCAGGTTTAGTATACGAACAAAAACAGCGGTTCTCTGCAAGGTTGTAGTAATCGGGAAAAGTGACAGAAGACTGTCAGTGGCACAGCCAGGTTCTGTTCATGTGTCAACTGCAAAGCACCATCACACCACCTCCATGTTTCATGGTGGGAACCACACATGTGGAGATCTGTTCACCTACTCTGCGTCTCACAAAGACAGGGCAGTTGGAACCAAAAATATACAATTTGGACTCATCAAACTAAAGGACAGATTTCCACAGGTCTAATGTCCATTGCTCGTGTTTCTTGGCCCAAGCAAGTCTCTTCTTCTTATTGGTGTCCTTTAGTAGTGGTTTCTTTGCAGCAATTCGACCATGAAAGCCTGATTCACGCAGTCTCCTCTGAACAGTTGATGTTGAGATGTGTCTGTTGAATTTATTTGGGCTGCAATTTAAGAGGCTGGTAACTCTAATGAACTTATCCTCTGCAGTAGAAGTATCTCTGGGTCTTCTTTTCCTGTGGCAGTCCTCATGAGAGGCAGGTTCATCATAGCACTTGATGTTTTTTGCGACTGTGAACCACCCCTAACATGTCACAACACAACTGATTGGCTCAAATGCATAAAGAAGGAAAGAAATTCCACAAATTAACTTTTAACAAGGCACACCTGTTAATTGAAATGCATTGAAGCTAGTTGAGAGAATGTGTATTAGCTGTCAAGGCAAAGGGTGGCTACTTTGAAGAATCTCAAATATAACACACATTTTGATTTCTTTAACACCATTTTTTTTCTTTACTACATGATTCCATGTGTGTTATTTCATAGTTTTGATGTCTTCACTATTATTCTACAATGTAGAAAATAGTATAAATAAAGAAAATCCTGGAATGAGTATGTGTGTGTCAACTTTTGACTGGTACTGCATGTCATTCTCTCTTATACGTTGTATGTAGGCCAATACCTATTAGGTATGTGAAAGGGGATGTTACCCAGATGTAGTCACAAATAGACTGATTAGATGCCGCCCCGTAATGATAGCAGTATTGTAAACAGAATACCCCACCAACCCCCTATACCAGGGATTCCCAAACTCAGTCCTGGGGCCCCTGTTGGGTGCACGTTTTGGTTTTTGCCCTAGCACTACACAACTGTTTCAAATAATCAAAGCTTGATGATGAGTGAGTTATTTGAATCAGCTGTTTAGTGCTAGTGCAAAAAACAAAACATGCACCCAGGGGGGGCCCCAGGACCGAGTTTAGGAAAACCCTGCCCTAGACATTGTTTACTTTCCATACTATCCCATGTCACTCAGTTGCTTGTTTAGCGCACACATAGCAGCCTGACCTCACCAATGGCGTATTGTGTTGAATCTGTACACTCCTCTTCTTTTTTCATCCTTACAACGTGTGTCGACTGGATAGGTCAATGTAGTATATAGGACTTACAGTTTTAATATATAAAACATGATAATTTACCCATTGTTCTCTCCATCCCTCCCTCCCTCTCTCTCCTCTGTCTGCATGCAGATGGGCCACCTGGTCATTGGTCAGAATGGCATCATGTCCACCCCCGCTGTGTCCTGTGTGATCCGCAAGCTCAAAGCCGTGGGAGGAATCATCCTCACGGCCAGCCACAACCCCGGTGGCCCTAAAGGAGACTTTGGCATCAAGTACAACATCGCCTCCGGAGGTGCGATGGGACAGGAGGGAGAGGAGAGTGAGGGGAAGGAGAGAGATGAATTGGAGAGGTTGAAGACAGGAAGGGGATAAACAGGGAAGGGAGGAGAGAGACTGGAAATAGAGACAGGACAGGGAGACATGGAGAGGAGGGAGAGAGAGAGACAAGGAAGGGCAAAAAGAAGCCTTCAGGGGAAAGCCATAGGGGGATAAAGGCCAGTGAGAGATGAGGTCAGGCCCAGGGACGAGACTGGCCCGGAGGTTAACAACTTTACTTAGCCTACCCTATTTTTTTATTTGACCTTTATTTATTACCTTTACTTAGCCTACCTTTGTAATGAAGATGGAGGAAGTTTCAGGATAGAATGAGCACGCAATCCAATCAGTCATTTTATGACAAAGTTTAGGATGCCTGGCGATGGAGCTTGGCTGTTTTACATAAGATTTCTCTAGCCTCGTCCTTATCCTCCTCTCCTTACTGTATGTGTCTGTCCCCAGGTCCTGCGCCAGAGGGAATCACAGACAAAATATTCCAGATCAGCAAGAGCCTAACAGAGTACCACATCTGCCCCGACCTCAAGGTAGACATCTCCAAGATCGGCAAGCAGACCTTTGAAGTGGACACATTCAAGCCCATGACAGGTACAGCCGGATGTGCAGGAAGTCCAGTCTCAACTGACTGGGATGGGTTAGCTTGGAGACCAAACCTGGGAGAAGCTCACTGGTACAAATCCTTGGGCAAGGCACTCAAGTTCAGGTGTATTATTGCAATCAGTAAAGTATGTGTATGTCTTCTAGTTGTATGTCTTCTCCTAAGTCTAGAAACAGGCTACATAAGCAATAAGGCACTGGGGGGTGTGGTATATGGCCAATATACCACAGCTAAGGGCTGTTCTTAGGCGCAATGCGGAGTGCCTGGATACAGCCCTTAGCCGTAGTATGTTGGCCATATACCACAAACCCCCCAGGTGCCCTCTTGCTATTATAAACTGGTTACCAACGTTTTGTCATACAACTGGTGTATGGTCTGATATACCACGGCTTTCGGCCAATCAACATTCAGGGTTCGAACCACCCAGTTTATAATAGGTAGTACATATAATCTATCCTAACTGCTGTTTGTCCTCTACAGTGGAGATTGTGGACTCTGTGGAGTCCTACGCTGAGATGCTGAGGGGAATCTTTGACTTCAATGCCTTAAAACAGCTTGTGTCTGGAGCCAATCACATTAAAGTCCGTCTGGACGCCATGCACGGAGGTACTCTACATATACTGTAGATCACTGGACCTCTCAGCTGCCTGCTGTATGATACCACAGGTCCCTCTATTGACAATGATCTGTGTGCATGTAATGACTTGTCTAAATGTTTGTGCTATAGCATTAGCTACAAGGTAGAGATGGTGGCAGGTAACCTAGCGGTTACGAGCGTTGGGCCAGTAATCGAATCCCAGAGCCGACTAGGTGAAAAATCTGTCTGTACCCTTGAGCAAGGCACTTAACCCTAATTGTTCCTGTAAGTCGCTCTGTATAAGAGCGTCTGCTAAATTACTAAAATGTAATGAATTTGATTCCTGCTCTCAGTAATGTTTGAATCTTCAGTACTGTGTGACTTTTTGTCCAGTAGTCTGATTTCTCAACAATGCTGTTTTCAGTTCAGATGGATTCCCAGCAGACACGCAATGTACTGTACACCCACACAATGTACTGTACACCCACACAATGTACTGTACACCCACACAATGTTCTGTACACCCACACCTCTATTCATAATAACCTTTACCCCCCTTACCCCCTTCAGTGGTTGGTCCCTACGTGAAGAAGATTGTCTGTGAGGAGTTGGGCGCTGCCGCCGATGGTGCCTTCAACTGTGTCCCCAAGGAGGACTTTGGTGGTCATCACCCTGACCCCAATCTGACCTATGCCTCTGAGCTGGTCAACGCCATGAAGGGAGGAGAGTATGACCTCGGAGCCGCTTTTGATGGTGACGGTGTAAGTTGACAGTCGGGGGGAACCAGTTCAAGATTTCAGCCCCAATCTCATCCTTGCATAGTTCAAATTCAGGCTCCAGGTCTTGTTCATCACTCGGCTGAAGGAAGCCTGGAATCGAGGCTATTCCATGCATGACCCGTGTCCGTAGTACCAGTCATTGAATCTTCCCACAATCCAAACCTCTTTAAATCTCCTGCAGTCTGTTCAGATGCTGAACTCTCCTCTGCTCTCCTCTCCTACCCTCTGCTCTCTACTCCTACCCTCTCCTCTCCTCAGGATCGTAACATGGTCCTTGGAAAGCATGGTTTCTTTGTCAACCCCTCTGACTCTGTGGCCATCATTGCAGCCAACATCACTTGCATCCCCTACTTCCAGAAGACTGGGGTCAAAGGTCTGGCCCGCAGCATGCCCACCAGCGGAGCTCTGGACAAGTGAGCCTAACGTCCACTCCACACAGTCCATTCCTTGCTTCTTCTTGGTTTTGCCTGTATTGTTTATTCCTGACATTTATTTTACTGGGACAGTGCACATTAATCAGCATTTCAGTTTCCTCATTAATGTTTAATTGGCGGAGTTAGCAAAATAGGTCATTTGAAATCCTATCGCTGTCCGTCAGTGTGGCTAAAGCTTTGAAGATGAATCTGTATGAGACTCCTACTGGTTGGAAGTTCTTTGGCAACCTGATGGACGCTGGCAAGCTGTCTCTGTGCGGAGAGGAGAGCTTTGGCACTGGTGAGTTAGGAGGACCCGGATCTTAACGTTAGCTGACCAGGGCCATGGCAGAACTAAAGACAGTAGACACTCACTAAAACAACACACACATTTGTTTACATTGTCAGTTGTGTTATGAACTTTGTTATTACGAGCATCCAGCCACATGTTATGATTTTTGTTAAGCTTACCAGCCTATATAGTAAGCATTGTTCTCCTTTTCCAAGACCAGCATTCTAGTTGTACAGCATA
Source organism: Brachymystax lenok tsinlingensis (assembly GCA_030435695.1). Taxonomy (NCBI): domain Eukaryota; kingdom Metazoa; phylum Chordata; class Actinopteri; order Salmoniformes; family Salmonidae; genus Brachymystax; species Brachymystax lenok. The sequence goes on along the minus strand of CM059790.1, from coordinate 37,752,663 downwards.
ATGTAGCTTTGTATGCAGTATATCAGCTCTAGTAGTTTGATAATGAGAGTCAGTGATGTTACATCGTTCAGGTCAGTTGGGCAAGGCATTGTGGTAAGATGTGTTTGTACATATCTTAACCACCCCCGTCCTTCCCCTCCTCTCTTCATTGTTTACCAAAGGCTCTGATCACATCCGTGAGAAGGATGGCTTGTGGGCGGTGCTGGCCTGGATGTCCATCCTAGCCCACAGGAAGCAGAGTGTGGAGGAGATCATGAAAGACCACTGGAACAAATTTGGCAGGAATTTCTTCACCAGGTTAGTGGTTGAACTCTGCTGCCCTCCAGTGGTGCAGTCTGTCTGGCTCAGGGCCGCATTGTGTAGACATCATAGACTAGTAGAGTACTTAGAACTATTGTTAGGTTTTCTTTTATATCAAGTTCTTCAATGATAGCCTTCATCAATGTTCATTAGGTGATCCATTTGATTATTTTAACACCACTCATCTCTTGGAGCATGCACTTATTGACAGTTGAGAGCTCCTATTTAGTCTTCATATTAAGACTGCCCCCCCATCCTGTCTACACCAGGTGTAACTCCCCCATCCTGTCTACAAGGGGCGGCAGGTAGCCTAGTGGTTAGAGCGTTGGACTTGTAACCGGAGGGTTGCAAGTTGAATCCCGAGCTGACAAGGAAAAAATCTGTCGTTCTGCCCCTGAACAAGGCAGTTAACCCACTGTTCCCGGCGCCAAGGCGTGGATGTCGATTAAGGCAGCCCCGCACCTCTCTGATTCAGAGGGGTTGGGTTAAATGCGGAAGACACATTTCGGTTGACTAATACAACTGACTAATAATGGTGACTTTGACTACACCAGGTGTAACTCCCCCATCCTGTCTACACCAGGTCTAACTCCCCCATCCTGTCTACACCAGGTGTAACTCCCCATCCTGTCTACACCAGGTGTAACTCCCCATCCTGTCTACACCAGGTGTAACTCCCCATCCTGTCTACACCAGGTCTAACTCCCCCATCCTGTCTACACCAGGTGTAACTCCCCATCCTGTCTACACCAGGTCTAACTCCCCCATCCTGTCTACACCAGGTCTAACTCCCCCATCCTGTCTACACCAGGTCTAACCCCCCCATCCTGTCTACACCAGGTCTAACCCCCCCCCCATCCTGTCTACACCAGGTGTAACTCCCCATCCTGTCTACACCAGGTCTAACTCCCCATCCTGTCTACACCAGGTCTAACTCCCCATCCTGTCTACACCAGGTCTACCCCCCATCCTGTCTACACCAGGTCCAACTCCCCCATCCTGTCTACACCAGGTCCAACTCCCCATCCTGTCTACACCAGGTCCAACTCCCCCATCCTGTCTACACCAGGTCCAACTCCCCATCCTGTCTACACCAGGTCACCCCCCCATCCTGTCTACACCAGGTCACCCCCCCATCCTGACTTCACCAGGTCTACCCCCCATCCTGTCTACACCAGGTCTACACCCCCATCCTGTCTATACCAGGTCTACACCCCCCCCATCCTGTCTACACCAGGTCTACCCCCCATCCTGTCTACACCAGGTCTACCTCCCATCCTGTCTACACCAGGTCTACCTCCCCATCCTGTCTACACCAGGTCTACCCCCCCATCCTGTCTACACCAGGTCTACCCCCAATCCTGTCTACACCAGGTCTACCCCCAATCCTGTCTACACCAGGTCTACCCCCAATCCTGTCTACACCAGGTCTACCCCCAATCCTGTCTACACCAGGTCCCCCAATCCTGTCTACACCAGGTCCACCCCCAATCCTGTCTACACCAGGTCTAACTATCCCACCCTGTCTACACCAGGTCTACCTCCCTCATTCCTGTCTACACCGGGTCTAACCTTCCCCGTCCCGTCGACACCGGGTCTAACCACCCCCGTCCCGTCTACACCGGTGTAACCCCCCCGCCCCGTCTCGTCCCGTCTACACCGGATCTACCCGTCCCGTCTCGTCTACACCGGGTCTACCTCCCCCACCCAGTCTACACCGGGTCTACCTCCCCCACCCAGTCTACACCAGGTCTAACCCCCCCCACCGCCCACAGCACCGCCCACTACTCACGTGACATACACCAGGTCTAACCTTAACCCCGTCCGTCTACACCAGGTCTAACCTTAACCCCCGTCCCGTCTACACCAGGTCTAACCGTAACCCCCGTCCCGTCTATACCAGGTCTAACCTTAACCCCCGTCCCGTCTACACCAGGTCTAACCTTAACACCCGTCCCGTCTACACCAGGTCTAACCTTAACCCCCTGTCCCGTCTACACCAGGTCTAACCTTAACCCCCGTCCCGTCTATACCAGGTCTAACCTTAACCCCCGTCCCGTCTACACCAGGTCTAACCTTAACCCCCGTCCCGTCTATACCAGGTCTAACCTTAACCCCCGTCCCGTCTACACCAGGTCTAACCTTAACCCCCATCCCGTCTACACCAAGTCTAATCCCCCCAACCCCCCCATCCTGTCTACACCAGGTATGATTATGAAGAAGTGGACTCAGACAAAGCCAACACCATGATCAAGGAGCTTGAGGCTAAGATGTTTGACAAGTCCTTTGTGGGCCAGAAGTTCTCATCTGGAGATAAGAGCTACGAGGTGGCGGTCTCTGACAACTTTGCCTACACCGACCCTGTGGACGGCAGCGTCTCCAAGAACCAGGTGAGAGACGGGACCAAAAAGGCATCTAGAGAAAGGCATCCCAGCATGGGACATGGGTGTGGTGGATACAATTCTGTCAGTATATGGTCATGATAAAGAGTGATATCATATTATTAATGTGATATTGATAGTTCATAGAATGTTGATAGATGACCAGCACATTTCCTGCAAATGTACAGACTTGAAGCATCACTAGAGGCACATATAATTATCAGTTCTGCTCCATATTCCCAGTATATAGAGTTCCTCCTTAGTAATCTTTCTCTCTGTGTCGCTCAGGGTCTGAGGATCGTCTTCTCCGACGGCTCCAGGATCATCTTTCGTCTCAGTGGGACAGGCAGTGCCGGTGCGACCGTCAGGCTCTACATAGACAGCTATGAGAAGGACCCTGACAAAATCTACGGCGATGCACAGGTGAGACTTGGGGGCTGAGGAGCAGCAGGGCTCGTCTCTGATTGGATGTGACAGGGTCGTTTTAGAGGCACAGTGGGGGAGCTCTTCTACTTGTCATGACGATTCAATGGAAGATTAAGTATTTACACACACACACACACACACACACTTCCAAGGTTTGTTACGCTGTCAGAGGGAATAGGCCTCAAAAGGCTTCCCCTTGGCCTGAAAAGGAAGGCATGGAATCTAAGCCTGGCAGCCAGCTTGTTTTGGGTCGTCAGGTCCAACAACAGTGCCTTTCAGAATTCTTAGTTGACTTGAAGGAGAAGGAATGTTTGGTTAAGAGTTGAGTCATATCAGGCCATGGGGAAAAGTAAGATAAAAAAACACAGAGTTGACACTTCATAAAATCATTCTGAGTGGTCTGGGCAGGAGAGACAGAATGATGGAGTGAGAAACTGACAGAATGGTGGGGAAAAAACCTCCCTGATAATAATTTTGGATAAGGAGGCCCTCTATGGCACGGATTCATTTAGGCCTATTTCTATTGCATACAAATCTAAAAGGATTGGATAAGTGAAAGCATTATGGTAGCAGCTCAGCTTGGCCTGTTCCAGGGCTAGTTGGACTTATGTGTTTAGTCTGTAACTGTAACATAGAAGTAAGTGGGGTTATAGGAAGAGGCTATGACCGAGTGAGACTGGAGTGTAATGTTGACTGTTTGGCTTCCTCAGGTCATGCTGAAACCTCTGGTGGAGATTGCGCTGAAGATCTCTGGGCTCCATGAGAAGACCGGCCGCACCGGGCCCACTGTGATCACATAGACTGCTAGCCCTGCCCCCCACTGTGATAACATGGACTGCTGGCCTTGCCCCCCACTGTGATAACATGGACTGCTGGCCTTGCCCCCCACTGTGATCACATAGACTGCTAGCCCTGTCACACCCTTCCAGGTAACTCTGTCCTATCAACCCTTCAACCGTTCCACTTGTGCCTAGCCTCTGAAGAACAACCTCACCTCACTTGTACCACAAAGCCTTAAAATGTAATACTGCCATTCACCATGAATAAAACGTCTATACAAAAAAATATTTTGCACTCATGTTTATGTATTTGGGAGATATTAAATAAATAAATGTTTCAAATATATTTCAATATACGTTGAAATATATATTTATCAGCATTTCTTATGGAAGACACAAAGGTAGTATGAACAGTCAGTTTTGTTGTCCGTAGCATTCTACATTTAAGACAGACACCCCACCACCATGCCCAGTCAGTGACCGATGTCAATCTCTCCTGACATGCCAGATCTAGCCAATAAGCTGAGAGATCAGTGCTAGGATGTGATTATGGTGGTGAAATCACAGTCAACCAGCTTGGGGACATACACAGTCAATTTTGATGCCAGAGGGCCTGGTTTGGGGGCAATCAAACTATGGAAACACCAGAGGAGCTTAATGATGCTGAATGTGTAGAGGTAAAACATTATTGTGCTTAAGCTTAGTGCTGCAGCCACGCAGATGTTAAACAGCTGCTGGCATCAGGCTGGTCTAAGCCTCTTAGGGCCTCTCTGAAGAGGAGATCATTGACTTCTGCTGGGCTGGGAGGTATCAGACAGACATATTCCCCCCCCCTATCCATAATCTCTCTGCTGTCACCCCCCTCTCCTACTCTTCTAAATGTTTGTTCTCTCTCTCCTCTTCTCTTCTCTCTCTCTACTTCCCACCACAAATACCAGGCCAGGGGTGTCTGTCTATTTGAACTGATGAGAACTCTCGTAGACCTAGACCATAACCCCTCAGCAGACCGTGTGTGAGAGAGCATTGAGGTAGCCTGAACTAGCCAGCCCTTCACAGGGCCAGGGGGAGACGGGAATGAGTGGGTGGAGTGATAATATTAATGGTGATGGCCTCTTAGCGTAGACACTGTTCTGGATATGAACATGGTAAGTTATTCTATCCTCTGTCAACAAACAAGCCAAGAAGTGCAGGATGGATCAGCGTAGGTTCTGTCCAGAGTCAATATGGAGAAGTGGGAGAGGGATTGTTTCCAAAAGGTAAAGTCTTTCCAAAGACATTCCTGGGCTGCGTCCCAAATGACACCTTATGGGCCCTGGTCTAAAGTAGTGCATGACATAGGGAATAGGGTGCCATTTGGGACACAGTCCTGGTCCTGAAGAGGAATAGAAGACCAATTTAATCTACTCTTCCTGTTCTCTGCAGGGAAATGTACTCAATAATCTGATAGTCACCATTACACTGAGTGATATGTGTGTGTGTAAGTCTCTAAGATGATATTCTAGCCAGATGACAGAAAGCTAAGAGAGAGACTTCTAGTGAAAGAAAATACAGTTCCAGAACTTCCAGCTAATGAGGGGAAAATACAGTTCCAGAACTTCCAGCTAGTGAGGGAAAATACAGTACCAGAACTTCCAGCTAGTGAGAGAAAATGCAGTTCCAGAACTTCCAACTAGTGAGGGAAATACAGTTCCAGAACTTCCAACCAGTGAGGGGAAAATACAGTTCCAGAACTTCCAACTAGTGAGAGAAAATACAGTTCCAGAACTTCCACCTAGTGAGGGAAAATACAGTTCCAGAACTTCCAGCTAGTGAGGGAAAATACAGTTCCAGAACATCCGGCTCTTGGAAGAGAAGAGATTGATATACAGTGTTGACATCACCTTTTTTCATTATCCCGTCTCCTGAGTCCTGTGTCTAAACTGCCTCCAATTTAGTTAATTGTTGAGAAGCTGCAAAATCAGGTGCACCTAAGAAGAGCGATCTGTCTGTGTGTGTCTCTCTCTCTCTCTGTGTGTGTGGACATGGGGAAAAGAAAATTGCTTTGGGGAGCACAAATAGACTTATTCCACCCATGCCTGTCATGTATGTCAATGTCATTCATGTTGACAACAACTCAAATCCACTAAACCCTGTCCTTTATTTGTTGGGCATCTCTGTAGCATAGAAGGGGTTAACCTTAACCCCACAGCCCAAAGGTACAGGCTGGGACAGGGGGATATGTAACGACCCTAAATGATTCCTCTTTGAGGTCCATTGGGGGATGAATAATAGGGTGGACAGTCCTGGACCTGCATTGTTGAGGCCCAGGCCTGAGATTCCGACACGGTGCGACGCATAACGTCTTCCCCTGTTTGGGCCGGTAATGGTTCCCAGGTTGTATTTAGATTGGCTGTCATTACGTCAGGTAATCACAAAAAGGCTTACATTAAGCCGCTCTGGTCTGGAGCTATTAGATGGCTAAATGACTTTCTTTGTGGTTGGCAGGGCGACTGTGTTTTTACAGCGGCCCGTAGATTACTCTGCAGGGGGAACCGGTCCCTTGGGACATAGAATAACACCATCGGCTGACAAAGCCATCATTCTAAAAGGCCTTAAATAAGGCTTGAAGTGGAGAAAACACAGAGTACAATAAAATCAAGCATAACTCAATGTTTCTTGTGGTTTTCTCTGAACCTCTCTCTCTTTATCCATTAAAGCGGCAATCTGCAGTTGAAACAATAACAAAGCGAAATCCCGTCACTGTTTTGGTAAAAGCTGAGAGATGGAGCTGGAGAAATGCAACCGCTCTCAAATACATAGAATTATGGATTAAAGGACTGACATTCCATTATATCAACATTTTAATTTAAGCATGTTTTGAGGCCATACAGAGTTTCTTTACAGTTACTTTGTTTACAAACATTTTAGTAAAACAAGCTTTTTCAAGATGTCCACCATTGTTCCTGTACCCAAGAAACTAAAAGTAACAGAACTAAATGACTATCCCCCGTTGCAATCACTTCTGTCATCATGAAGTGCTTTGAGAGGCTAGTTAATTCTTAAAAGTCTAAGGGGGGGTTCTAAGCTGACATATGGAATTGTTTTTAAACATCATACCATGGATCATTTAGCTATAAAAAAATGTATATTGTTTTTTTTTATATAAAATATTGCAGTTGGCCTTTATTACTATAGCCCATAGAAACGCATTGAATAACACATTCATAAATGGCAAAAAAGACATTCAAAAAATGTATCATAAGAAATAATGTTTTGAAATGTCTGTCCTATATCTAGGAGATATAAGAAAGCACAGGAAATACTGTATATACAGTACCAGTCAAATGTTTGGACACACCTACTCATTCAAGGGTTTTTCTTTATTTTTACTATGTTCCACATTGTAGAATAATAGTGAAGACATAAAAACTATGAAATAACACATGGAATCATGTAGTAACTAAAAAAGTGTTAAACAAATCAACATTTATTTTATATTTAGATTCTTCAAAGTAGCCAGGCTTTGCCTTGATGACAGCTTTGTACACTCTTGATATTCTCTCAAACAGCTTCCCTTGAAATGCTTGAAGGAGTCTTGAAGGAGTTCCCACATATGCTGAGCACTTGTTGGCTGCTTTTCCTTTACTCTGCGGTCCAAATCATCCCAAACCATCTAAATTGGGTGGAGATCGGGTGATTGTGGAGGCCAGGTCATCTGATGGAGCACAACATCACTCTCCTTCTTGGTCATATAGCCCTTACACAGCCTGGAGGTGTGTTGGGTCATTGTCCTGTTGAAAAACAAATGATAGTCCCTCCAAGCGCAAACCAGATGGGATGGCGTATCGCTGCAGAATGCTGTGGTAGCCATGCTGGTTAAGTGTGCCTTGAATTCAAAGGCACCAGCAAAGCACCATCACACCACACATGCAGAGATAATCCGTTCACCTGCTCTGCGTCTCACAAATCTCAAATTTGGACTCCAGACCAAAGGACAGATTTCCACCGGTCTAATGTCCATTGCTCGTGTTTTTTGGCCCAAGCAAGTCTCTTCTTATTATTGGTGTCCTTTAGTAGTGGTTTCTTTGCAGCAATTAGACCATGAAGGCCTGATTCAAGCAGCCTCCTCTGAACAGATGATGTTGAGATGTGTCTGTTACTTGAAGCCGGTGTGTCCTAACCTCAAATCAAATCAAAATCAAATCAAATTTTATTTGTCACATACACATGGTTAGCAGATGTTAATGCGAGTGTAGCGAAATGCTTGTGCTTCTAGTTCCGACCATGCAGTAGTATCTAACAAGTAATCTAACAAATTCACAACAACTACCTTATACACACAAGAGTAAAGGAATGAATACGAGTATGTACATATAATTATATGGATGAGCGATGGCTGACCGGCATAGGCAAGATGCAGTAGATGGTATGGAGTACAGTATATACACACATATATATATATGAGATGAGTAATGTAGGATATGTAAACATTATATAAATGGCATTGTTTAAAGTGGCTAGTGATACATTATTTCATCCAATTATAATTATTAAAGTGACTAGAGATTTGGGTCGATGACCGAACGGCATAGGCAAGATACAGTAGATGGTTTAGAGTACAGTGTATACATTTGATATGAGTATGTCGGATACGTAAACATTATATACAAAATTGTTTAAAGTGGCTAGTGATACATTTGTTACATCCAATTCCTATGTATAAAGTGGCTAGAGATTTAAGTCAGTATGTTGGCAGCAGCCACTCAATGTTAGTGACGGCTGTTTAACAGTCTGATGGCCTTGAGGTAGAAGCTGTTTTTCAGTCTCTCGGTCCCAGCTTTGATGCACCTGTACTGACCTCGCCTTCTGGATGATAGCGGGGTGAACAGGCAGTGGCTCGGGTGGTTGTTGTCCTTGATGATCTTTGGCCTTTCTGTGACATCGGGTGGTGTAGGTGTCCTGGAGGGCAGGTAGTTTAACCCGGTGATGCGTTGTGCAGTCCTCACTACCCTCTGGAGAGCCTTACGGTTGTGGGCGGAGCAGTTGCCGTACCAGGCGGTGATACAGCCCGACAGGATGCTCTCGATTGTGCATCTGTAAAAGTTTGTGAGTGATTTTGGTGACAAGCCAAATTTCTTCAGCCTCCTGAGGTTGAAGAGGCGCTGTTGCGCCTTCTTCACCACGCTGTCTGTGTGGGTGGACCAATTCAGTTTGTCCGTGATGTGTACGCCGAGGAACTTAAAACTTTCCACCTTCTCCACTACTGTCCCCTCGATGTGGATAGGGGGTGCTCCTCTCCTGTTTCCTGAAGTCCACGATCATCTCCTTTGTTTTGTTGGACATTGAGTGAGAGGTTATTTTCCTGACACCACACTCCGAGGGCCCTCACCTCCTCTCTGTAGGCCGTCTCGTCGTTGTTGGTAATCAAGCCTACCACTGTAGTGTCGTCAGCAAACTTGATGATTGAGTTGGATGCGTGCTTGGCCACGCAGTCATGGGTAAACAGGGAGTACAGGAGAGGGCTGAGAACGCACCCTTGTGGGGCCCCAGTGTTGAGGATCAGCGGGGTGGAGATGTTGTTTCCTACCCTCACCACCTGGGACCGGCCCGTCAGGAAGTCCAGGACCCAGTTGCACAGGGCTGGAGTCGAGACCCAGGGTCTCGAGCTTAATGACGAGCTTGGAGGGAACTATGGTGTTAAATGCTGAGCTGTAGTCGATGAACAGCATTCTTACATAAGTATTCCTCTTGTCCAGATGGGTTAGGGCAGTATGCAGTGTGATTGCGATTGCGTCGTCTGTGGACCTATTGGGACGGTAAGCAAATTGGAGTGGGTCCAGGGTGTCTGGCAGGATGGAGGTGATATGATCCTTGACTAATCTCTCAAAGCACTTCATGATGACGGAAGTGAGTGCTACGGGCGATAGTCATTTAGCTCAGTCACCTTAGCTTTCTTGGGAACAGGAACAATGGTGGCCCTCTTGAAGCATGTGGGAACAGCAGACTGGGATAGGGACTGATTGAATATGTCCGTAAACACACCAGCCAGCTGGTCTGCACATGCTCTGAGGACACGGCCAGGGATGCCATCTGGGCCGGCAGCCTTGCGAGGGTTAACACATTTAAATGTTTTCTCACATTGGCTGCGGTGAAGGTGAGCCCGCAGGTTTTGGTAGCGGGCCGTGTCGGTGGCACTGTATTGTCCTCAAAGCGAGCAAAGAAGTTGTTTAGTTTGTCTGGGAGCAGGACGTCATGGTCCGCGACGGGGCTGGTTTTCTTTTTGTAGTCCGTGATTGACTGTAGACCCTGCCACATTCCTCTTGTGTCTGAGCCATTGAATTGTGACTCTACTTTGTCTCTATATTGACGCTTAGCTTGTTTGATTGCCTTGCGGAGGGAGTAGCTGCACTGTTTGTATTCAGTCATGTTTCCGGTAGCCTTTACCTGGTTAAAAGCAGTGGTTCGCGCTTTCAGTTTTGTGGGAATGCTGCCATCAATCCATGTTTTCTGGTTGGGGAAGGTTTTGATATTTGCTATGGGTACAACATCACCAATGCATTTGCTAATAAACTCGCTCACCGAATCAGCGTATACATCAATGTTGTTGTCAGATGCTATCCGGAACATATCCCAGTCCATGTACTCGAAGCAATCTTGAAGCATGGAATCAGATTGTTCGGACCAGCGTTGAACAGACCTGAGAACGGGCGTTTCCTGTTTTAGTTTCTGTTTGTAGGCTGGGAGCAACAAAATGGAGTCATGGTCAGACTTGCCGAAAGGAGGGCGGAGAATAGCCTTGTATGCATCACGGAAGTTGGAATAACAGTGGTCCAGGATTTTACCAGCCCGGGTGGCACATTCGATATGCTGGTAAAATTTCGGGAGCCTTGTTCTTAAATTAGCCTTATTAAAATCCCCAGCCACAATAAATGCAGCCTCAGGATATGTGGTTTCCAGTTTACATAGAGTCCGATGAATTTCTTTCAGTGCCGTCGATGTATCAGCTTGAGGGGGGATGTACACGGCTGTGATTATAATCGAAGAGAATTCTCTTGGTAGATAATGCGGTCTGCATTTGATTGTAAGGAATTCTATGTCAGGTGAACAAAAGGACTTGAGTTCCTGTATGTTGTTATGATCACACCACGTCTCGTTAATCATAAGACACACACCCGCCCTTCTTCTTACCAGAGAGATGTTTGTTTCTGTCGGCGCGATGCGTGGAGAAACCAGGTGGCTGTACCGACTCTGATAACGCGTGTCCTGAGTGAGCCATGTTTCCGTGAAGCAAAGAACGTTGCAGTCTCGGATGTCTCTCTGAAAGGCAACCCTCGATCGGATTTCGTCTACTTTGTTGTCAAGAGACTGTACATTGGCGATTAAAATACTCGGGAGAGGTGCACGATGCGCCTCGTCGACGTAGCTTGACCAAAAGACCGGCGCGCTTTCCCTCTTCTCGGCGCCGCCGTTGTTTTGAAGTAGCCACGTGCTATCCAGTCTGTTGTTGTGTTTGGGTTAGCAAACCGAGAATCCTCTTTGGGAAAGTCGTATTCCTGGTCGTAATGTTGGTAAGTTGACGTTGCTCTTATATCCAATAGTTCCTCCCGGTTGTATGTAATAAAACTTACCTTTGACTGGTACTGTATATATGTTTTATTTGATTATATGTTGGGTTCTGATGGAGTGTAACAGTTGAGCTAAGCTGATGAGGCATTTATAAGTTATATTCTTCAAAAACCATTGGGTACATATCATTAACTTATAAGCCCAAAAATGGATGTACTGTAGCACCCTCGACTAACCGGTGCCCCCGCACCTTGACTCTGTACCGGTACCCCCTGTGTATGGTCTCGCTATTGTTATTTTACTGCTGCTCTTTAATTACTTGTTCCTTTAATTTCTTATTGTTATTCATATTTTTTGAACTGCATTGTTGGTTAGGGGCTTGTAAGTAAGCATTTCACTGGCTCATGTGACTAATAACACAAACTGCAGATTGCCCCTATAAAGTATTTTTAACTCAAATAATTGTATGATGTCATGTATTATAATAATCTATAATTAGAAAATGAAACTAAAACATAATCTGCAGAAAATGAATTTTACATCTTATAACATCTGACTCAAATCATTTTAAACCCATTTGCACTGTACACCTATTGTACTGTGAAACCTGTGAAATGTATGAAACATTTCAAGGGCTGATGACATTAACAGGTCTTTCCCTAAATAGCCAGTGTGTTTAAAACATCGTTGATATAGATTTCACATCTCTTAGGCAGATGAGCTGGATTACTAAACGCTGTCAGGATTGTTGAGCTTTTATTCTCATTCTTTCCATACTGGTGTCATGTTGAACTGCGACGAGATATACTGTCTCTCCAGGAATAGGGATTGACCTATCCCTGCAGTACAGTACAGTTATGTGTTGGTTGAGATAGGCCACAGGGGACCACCATGTTACTGACATTACTGAGACTGGTTTTAAGTCAGGAGAGGAGTCCACACAATGACCTGTTAGGATAGAAAACTGCTCAGGGGCTCAGCATAAATAGATGTGTTTCTGAACGCACTGCTGGATATTATCCATAGACCTCTCCATTTTGTCTTTTTCTCTTCTACTCTCTTCTTCTCTCCTTTCTTCTCCTCTCATTCTCCCTCTGGCCCTTGCTCAAGATTCTCTTGGGGAAACCATAGCGTTGTAAGGTCTCTTGTCCTACTGCCGGGGAATGCATTTCTGTGGTCCAGTTCAGACAGAGCGAGAGAGGGAGGTTTTTGTGGTCCAGTTTAGAGCGAGAGAGGGAGGTTTCTGTGGTCTAGTTTAGAGCGAGAGAGGGAGGTTTCTGTGGTCCAGTTTAGAACGAGAGAGGGAGGTTTCTGTGGTCCAGTTTAGAGCGAGAGAGGGAGGTTTCTGTGGTCCAGTTCAGAGCGAGAGAGGGAGGTTTCTGTGGTCCAGTTTAGAGAGAGAGAGAAGGAGGTTTCTGTGGTCCAGTTTAGAGCGAGAAGGTTTCTGTGGTCCAGTTCAGAGACAGGTTTCTGTGGTCCAGTTTAGACCGAGAGAGAGAGGTTTCTGTGGTCCAGTTCAGAGCGAGAGAGGGAGGTTTCTGTGGTCCAGTTTAGAGCGAGAGAGGGAGGTTTCTGTGGTCCAGTTCAGAGCGAGAGAGGGAGGTTTCTTTGGTCCAGTTTCAGAGAGAGAAGGAGGTTTCTATGGTCCAGTTTAGAGCGAGAAGGTTTCTGTGGTCCAGTTCAGAGTGACAGAGGGAGGTTCCTGTGGTCCAGTTTAGACCGAGAGAGGGAGGTTTCTGTGGTCCAGTTAAGAGTGAGAGAGGGAGCCAGGGAAGGAGAGAGAGAAAAGAGAGGGAGCACATACAGTTGAAGTCGGAAGTTTACATAAACCTTAGCCAAGTTCATTTAAACTCACAAAAATTCCCTGTCTTTAGATCAGTTAGGATCACCACTTTATTTTAAGAAACGTTTCGGGTAGCCTTCCACAAGCTTCCCACAACAAGTTGGGTGAATTTTGACCCATTCCTTCTGACAGAGGTGGTGTAACTGAGTCAGGTTTGTAGACCTCCTTGCTCCCACACGCTTTTTCAGATCTGCCCACAGATGTTCTATAGGACTGAGGTCAGGGCTTTGTGATGGCCACTCCAATACCTTGACTTTGTTGTCCTTCGTTCTCCTTCAAGAAATTTGTGGAGTGGTTGAAAAACGAGTTTTAATGACTCCAAAGTGTATTTAAACTTCCGACTTCAACTGTATACTGTACAAATATAACACAACATCAAATTGACATGTTTTCTCTGCTTACTCTCTGGCATAGGTCTCACATAGAACATAAATAAATAGCCATTTGCTGTAAAGCAACAAGGCAAAACTCTCTCCCATTTCAAACTCCCACACTTTCCCCACCTTAAGAAGCAACAGCTGGAGAAATAAACCGCGCCAGGTTTTCCGTTTATTTATTACGCAGGGCATGACAAATTTTACCAGAGACACACTTGTTTTCCAAAGTACTAACTCTCAAACGTTGTTTATGTGACACAAACCTCAAAAGAAAAACAATCTGGTTAAGGTACCAACACAAATAATATGTGGGTGCGGTTCTCTTGTTCTATGTGTGTATCCTGAACATTTAAAAACGCTTTCCTGGACACAGATTAAGCCTGGCCCTGGACTAAAATACATGCTGAATGGAAAGTGCTTTTTAGTCCAGGACTAGGTTTAGTCTGTGTCTGGGAAACCGGCTCACACGGCTTACGTTCAACATTATCTACATTTTCTGGACAGAGAGAGGAGGTTATACTATATGTTGTTTTCTATCAGTTACTTTACCAGTTTAAATGAGATTAAATATTAACTATCAACCGTAACCACTTAAGACAAAACCAAACAAACACAGGAACATTATCCCTCTCATTGTAACCCTCTTCATATCCTTTCTCTCTCTGTTCATCCCCACATCCTGACCCTAAACCTACCTCCACCCCCTCCACCCACACCTACCCCCATGTCCCTAATGATCCGCAGTGTAGGCACTAGGGAGAGGGATAATACTGGCTGATCTTCTGATCTTCTGCCATTTTCACACCATCCCGGCATGTTAGCCTGTCACTCAGAAACACAACTGTCCTTGGAAGGCTGACAGATTGAGTAATGCAAGCGAGGGACCACCCAGACACAGTGTACCTCCTCCTTCCTGCCTCCCTGCTCCTCCTCCCCTACAGCCCTCTTACATTGGAATGGAGGGAAGAGAAAAGTGTTTGTTATTCCTTTTTCTTTTGTTTCTTTGGTCCCGTGTGGCTCAGTTGGTGGAGCATGGTGCTTGCAATGCCATGGTTGTGGGTTAGAAGCCCATGGTGGACCAGTATGAAAATAAAATAAATGACACACTCACTACTGTACGTTGCTATGGATAAGAGAGTCTCCTAATTGACTGAAATGTAAATGTCTCTAGACTAACAGAGGGGTGCTGCATAATGCCTACCCCTAGTCAAGATGCACTTACCTCATAGTGGGGTGGAGTAGGCCAGGGTACTACATAGTTGAGCCCTAAAGAGAGAGGGAGGGGGAGAGTGAGGTCACTTTTATTTTGTCTGCCATTAGTGATGATGTCACCTTATCAGTCCAAAATGAGGGTGGGGGCAGAAACTACAGTACATCTATTGCCAGTGACAGTGAGGAGCACAAAGTGCTAACACATTTCCAGTCAGACAGACGGTTGGAGAAATACAGTGATTGTAGTCATCTGAGGAGAAAGAGAGTAGATGGCAGCCAGGGTTGAGAGAGGAGAGAGAGGAGAGAGAGAATCATATTCTTTTTATTCCCTTCTGGCGTCTTTTGAAGCTTTGAGACAACATCATCAGAGGTCGTGTCAGCCTTTTAACAGAGACCTCAGTCATTCTGTGTGTGTGTGTGTGTGTGTGTCCATCCATCCGCAGAGAACCGGGGGATCCCCTCTTCAAAAGAGACCATAATCCAGACCTCCATCTCCCCTCCCATTAGAATTAGATGAGTTTCGCCGCGCATGTTTGCAATTTAAGAATCTTATTTTAAAGTTTCTCTCAGAGAGAAAAAAGTCCCTTTTCGTAAATATTTCTGCTACTTAACCAACCCTGTAGTAATGGCTTACAAATGTTTAATATTAGATGTAATCATGGCGGAGAGAGGGAGTAGAGAGACATTCAACTTCTATTTTTTTCTCCTTTTTAGCTCCCCTGGCCTGGGATGTCTACTTCCAAAGAAAACAGCATAAATCTTTGAGTTTATACAAAACCATCTTGTTACTTTATGAAGATTTTCCTTAACCTTTGCATGTCTTTATTGTGTGTGTTTGCAGTCAAACAGTTTTGGTAATTAGGCTGGACTGAAGCAGTGCTTTAGTTGCCATTATTACATGATTCAGTTGTTTCTGTTGCAGCTAACAGAGGTCAGTGTCATGGATAATGTGCCCTTTGTCTTGAGACGTGTGTCAAATCAAATCACATTGTATTGGTCACATACACATATTTAGCAGATGTTATTGCGGGTGTAGGGAAATGCTTGTGTTCCTAGCTCCAACAGTGCAGTAGTATCTAACAGTTCACAACGATACACACTAATCTAAAAGTAAATATATAAATATTTGATTGAGCAATGTCGGATTGGCATTGACCAAAATACAGTAGAATAGAATACAGTATATACAGTTGAAGTCGGATGTTTACATACACCTTAGCCAAATACATTTAAATTCAGTTTTTCACAATTCCTGACATTTAATCCTAGTAAGTAAAAATGCCCTGTCTTAGGTCAGTTAGGATCACCACTTTACTTTAAGAATGTGAAATGTCAGAATAATAGTAGAGAGAATGATTTATTTCAGCTTTGATTTCTTTCATCACATTCCCAGTGGGTCAGAAGTTTACATACACTCAATTAGTATTTGGTAATATTGCCTTTAAATTGTTTCACTTGGGTCAAACGTTTCGGGTAGCCTTCCACAAGCTTCACACAACAAGTTGGGTGAATTTTGGCCCATTCCTCCTGACAGAGCTGGTGTAACTGAGTCATTTTCAGTTCTGCCCACACATTTTCTATGGGATTGAGGTTGTGGCTTTGTGATGGCCACTCCAATACCTTGACTTTGTCGTCCTTAAGCCATTTTGCCACAACTTTGGAAGTATGCTTGGGGTCATTGTCCATTTGGAAGACCCATTTGCGACCTAGCTTTAACTTCCTGACTGATGTCTTAAGATGTTGCTTCAATATATCCACATAATTTTCCTACCTCATGATGCCATCTATTTTGTGAAGTGCACCAGTCCCTCCTGCAGCAAAGCACCCCCACAACATGATGCTGCCACCCCTGTGCTTCACAGTTGGGATGGTGTTCTTCGACTTGCAAGCCTCCCCCCTTTTCCTCCAAACATAACGATGGTCATTATGGCCAAACAGTTCTATTTTTGTTTCATCAGACCAGAGGACATTTCTCAAAAAAGTACGATCTTTGTCCCCATGTGCAATTGCAAACCGTAGTCCGGCTTTTTATGGCGGTTTTGGAGCAGTGGCTTCTTCCTTGCTGAACCGGAGACCCCACACGCAGAACCGGTGCAGGATATCTCGGTCCCAGAAGGTGTACTGGAGACCTAGCGGGCAGAGCCAGCACCACTCTTCCAGGTAGCACACTCACCCTCCCCTGACAGATGAGTGGCGCTGGGATCTCACGCACCGGGCTCTGGACACGCACCGGAGATACTGCACGCAGAACCGGTGCAGGATATCCTGGTCCAAGGAGGTGCACCGGAGACCAGGAGCGCTGAGCCGGCACCACCCTTCCAGGCTGCACACTCACCCTCCCCTGACAGATGAGTGGAGCTGGAATCTCTCGCACCGGCCTATGAACGCGCACTGGAGACACCGTGCGCAAAACTGCATAACACGGCGTCTTACCAGTGCGACGCTCCCTCCGACGCTCCCTCCAGAGAGCATGAGGAGTTGGCTCAGGAGTCCATCCTGAACCGGCCAAACTCCTCGTGTGGCCCCCCAAAAAAGTTTTTGGGGGCTGCCTTTCGGGCTTCCTAGCCAGGCGAGTCCCAATAAACTTTTCTCGCTCCCGGATCCCATGCTCCATATATATCCTTGTAACTGCCTCGCTCAGTCTTCGCCGCTTCCATCCTCTTCTTGGGGTGACGATGCTCCGTCGTCTTCCTCCAAGGCCCCTTTCCAGCCAGGATTTCCTCCCAGCTCTAGAAATCCTGTCTCTCTCGCTGCTTGGTCCTTTTGGTGTGGGTTATTCTGTCACGATCTTCATGCGGGACAGACCAAGGCGCAGCGAGGCATCCAGTATACATGTTTATTTAACAAAACGTAACTCACGTAACTGGGCAAAACAATAAACAGAACGAAGATCGTAACATATAACATAGACTTACACCACGAACAAATGAAGCTATGCCTAAACAATAACCCACAAAACCTAAATGAAAACCCCAAACATATATATGGTTCCCAATTAGAGACAACGACACACAGCTGCCTCTAATTGGGAACCATTACTCCAACATAGAAATAGAACACCTAGAACTCAAAAAACCCTACACCAAAAACGAAACCTAAACACGCCAGCCTAAAACTCTGGCCTGGATGTGACACGGGTTTATAGGAATACTATAACCACTGGGATCTCCAGAAGATTCACTGACAATCCTTATCTGTCTTACTCTATAACAGGAAGAAAAACACTATCAAAGGCAGTTGGAGGAGTGGGATCAGATTATACAGGCTGCCATATGTCCCAGCCAGCTATTTAGCCACTTAGCCAGTCTGCCAGCCAGTCAGCCAGTCAGTCAGCTAGTCAGCCAGCCAGCCAATCAGTCAGCCAGTCAGCCAGTCAGTCAGTCAGTCAGTCAGACAGCCAGCCAGTGCTGATGAGGAGTTGGGAAATGGGAAGTGAAACGGTGGACTTGTGAGTCATCATAGTCCTGTCACTTCAAACAGCAGAACACTCAACGCTCCCGCTTCGTGTCTCCGCAGCCAGATGGCCTGACGAGCAGGAGCAGGTCAGGATGTGGGTCCCGGAGACGCTAAATTGCTACCATTCACTTTTCTCTCCCCCACAGGTACTAGAAAGACAACTTTGACGCTGATAAAGTGTGTCTGATGGGTGAAGTGAAGTGTGTATAGGTCAAATTAAACAGGGTGTAAAGTTGGGAGATGTGATGTGCTTTTATAAAAGGTTTGGAATTGATTATAATGTTGCTTTCAGTTAGTTGGAGGCCGAGATTGTGCAGGGTGTAGGTGTGTTTTTATTGTTTTGTAACCACATGTTCCCAGACTGACTGCCCCAATGCCTCTCTCTCTCTATTCCTCTATTCTCTCTCTTCCTCTCTCTCTCTCGTTCTGTCTCTCTCTCTCTATCCCTCTATCCTTTCTCTTCCGCTCTCTCTCATCTATCCCCTCTCTTCCTCTCTCTTCCATTCTTTCCATCTCTTAATTTCTCCCTCTCTTCCTTCAGTGCTCTTCAGTTCAATTCAATTCAAAGGGCTTTAATGGCATGTGAAACATATGTTTACATTGCCAAAGCAAGTGAAATAGATAATTAACAAAAGTGAAATAAACAGTAGACATTACACTCACACAAGTTTCAAAGGAATAGAGACATTTCAAATGTCATATTACGTCTATGTACAGTGTTATAATCATGTGTAAACAGTTAAAGTACAAAAGGGAAAACAAATAAACATAAATATGGGTTGTATTTACAATGGTGTTTGTTCTTCACTGGTTGCCCTTTTCTTGTGGCAACAGGTCACAAATCTTTCCCCCTCTCTCTCCCTTAATCTCCCTTCCCCATGTTCAGAAGAGCATGCACCACTTTCAAATTCATGACAATGAACAAGCTATATCCTATAAACTCTACATTAGTTGGCCCTGGATTGAGTGTGTGATGTCTCATTCCATGTGTTACCAATTTCAACCTCTTGGCTGTGCTCCAACATTGTGTATACTGGAATAATTTCTTTAACCCACATCAACCTGCTCATGTCTTTCTAGGGATACAAATATTTTTGCAATAATCTATTTTTTTGTAGTGAATTGGAACTGTTGATACTATTTTCTAATATGATTAATTGATTGATGCACACTTTTGCATGACCTGAAGTAGTCTAGCCTATTTTTACTCCAGCTTTGTTACAGCAATAAGAATAGGTTCTCATGTATGTCTGATATGCTAGTACAGCCCACCTATATGGGAATGAATAAGTTAACTTCAAACACCATAGACCGACCGTAATGCAGCACGTTTTCCTTGTGGCGATCTAACACTTTGGTTGCGCAAAGAAATGCGTATTTTCAACACAAGGTGGCGACACATCGAGCACTAATCAGAGCCAGATGGCTCGTGCAAGACAAGCCGCTCACACAGACGTTTTGGAAGCGTGCGCTTAGAGCGCGAAAGAAGGCAGTGGGACTCCGGCGGTCAGAGAGGAGACAGGGAAAGGCAGAGAACTTCGTGCGTTCTACTACACACAGTCACAGGACAAGGACGAGTGCGTAGACAGTTATTATAGACATTTTTGTGTGTCTTCTTTTTAAATCAACGTTTGCACGTGAGTTTACGGTTGTAGTGGATGTAAAGGAACTAGAATAGAATCGGAGGAATGTATCCAGCTAGAGCAACAGTGACCCACCGTCTTCCGAGATGTCAGCTCCACATTATCCGAACCATCGTGCTACTCCTGGCTGTCCTAGAGATGACTGCGACCCGTAAGAATGTGACTTTTTATTACAGTGTTACAATGTGGTATTATCGGAAATACACGCAAATTTTCTGCCATTTGTATGGTGATATATAGGCTATTGGTCACCAGCTTTTAGCCTATCGATTTATTCGATTGACGTGTCTCTGCAAAATATTTCCTTTCCTCTTTTCTTTTTTTTTTTCGTTAATAAAAAACAGAAATTCAGATGTTTATATGGACATTCAATTGGTTGTTTTCTTGGGCTTCAAAATAGGCTACTTGGTTGCACAAACGTGCTATTATTAACTTATTAGACTACATTGTTATTACCATACCTAATCTTAGCGCTTGTGTAAAGTATCTGCGGAAGGCCCAACATAATATCTTCATTGATCAAGTATTGTTTACCGCCAAGTCTTTTATATTTTAAACAAAGCCAATTTAAACATTGATTTATAATCTCCAGTATATTGAAATACAAAGGGACTCTTCTTCTCCAGTCATTATGAAGAGGGTAACTATCTCAGTCCCAGCTGGAGGTCCATTGTGAGTGTCGATCCATTTGTGATTTAAAGCAAACTCAGCAATACAATGCTGACTGATGCTGAGAGTAATGAAGTTCTTCGAAAGGGAAGAACACGTCTTTGTTGGAACAGACTCACTCCATCAGAAATGTAAGGCTAATCACTGTAGTCAAATAACAAACAGTAGCCTAGCTAGACTTGTCGTGTGTCTAAAAGTATTTTCTTGCAAAGTTGTCTTCTACAATCTCTATAGGCCTAGTACCTTGTCCTGCATAAACTGGCAGTGAGGAAGTTAATATATCATGTTGTTTACATTTCTGTCACAACAGTTGTGATTTCAGGGACATAAAGTGATTTTATAGCTAATAATATCCTTTCACTAAGTCATCACAAAGCCAAACAATCATTCTCCTCCCCACACTTAACCTGTGAAAGGTTATAAACATCCTGTGGCTTTATATAAGCTTTATAACAGCTGTCTAGCGGAGGCAGGTGCCCAGATGGTGTCAAGGGGTTTCCATTAGGGCTGGAAATTGCCAGGGACCTCACGATATGATACTATCATGATATCAGGTGCCAATACGATATGTATTGCGATTCTAACGATACTCATGATTCTATATGTGTTGCTATTCAATACAGTGATTTTTATTGTGATTTGATGTTGTTCACCATATGTCTGCTGCAGAGGGACAAGAGAGAGCCAGGAGAAAAAGAGTGTTGATCAGTCATGGAAATAAAAGTGCTAAAAACAAATTTGCTCCCTATTGAAAAAGTGCAGTTGCAGCCAACTAACGCAAAAATAATATTGCAATATTGTCAATATGATACAGTGTTTCCCCTAGGATTTTTTTCAGCAGCGGTGGCAAAGTTATTGTGGGGGGTGGGGGCTTAGTGGGCATGGCCAATGGCGTGAACAATTTTTGAAGCCCTCCTCTTGGCCACAGATTTAGCTGTTTTAAAGTTCATTTCCTGCAATTCTACACATTTTGACATGGGGCTGAGAGAAAATGTGCAGTTTTAAAGCTAATTTCCTGCAATTCTATACATTTTGACATGGGGCTGAGAGAAAATGTGCAGTTTTAAAGCTAATTTCCTGCAATTCTATACATTTTGCCAGGGCTTATGCCTTGTTCTTATGCTATCTGAGTGACTCATTTTAGATTGTCCCTGTCTGTCTAGTTCTTATTTTGGTGGTTGTTAGTTCTCAAAGATGATCTTAGAAATATGTAGCTCCATTATCCTTTCTAAATAATTTATATCAGGTTTTAGTCATTTAAGTTTACACTGAAAACATTTTACCATCCCATTTTTTAATCATATTTTTTGGAGTGGCGGCAACGATTAAGCATCGTCGGCTCGTCGCTGCTAAATGAATATAGTGGAAATACTGCGATACGATGCAATATATCGTCAAAAATAATATCTGATATGTAACTATCGATTTTATTTCCCCATCACTAGTTTCCACAGTTTAAAAGTTTGGAAGAGAGGTGCTGTCATTGAACAATTCTGGTTTGCCCTCTTGTGAATCGAATAGGATTTTAGTTTGTTACTCAGTTTGTCTATGTGTTATTAATTGCCTGCTAGAGGATGTGTCTAGATTTGTTTGGATTACACCAGTCCTCCCTATTGGATTGGTATATTATTTACAAAGGTTGGAGGAGGCAGTGCTTTCTAAGGCCATATTCTGACATGCCACTCTCTCTTAGACTAGTGTCAGGAGCCAGGAATGGTAATCCAAGATACTTGACTGGATGAGTTATGCGTTTATCAAATAGGATTTTATGATAGAACAGGAAAAGGGGATCAACCCCTCGTAACCATTTCATATCTCCACTTCTCCAGCAGACTGGAAAAGAGGAGTGGAAAGAAACACATTCTGAATCTGCCATGATACAGAGTCTCTTACTTGTCATAACAGTCATCAATCATTTGGGTGGAACTGCCTCGGGTATAGATTTCAACAAGACAGAACTGTTGACACTAAAGGCACTTTGCCTCTGAAAAAACTCACCCCGTCTGGACTGCCGTCTCTGTCTCTCGCAGGAAGCCTCCTGTCCTCTTCCTCAGCTCTGATAGCTGAGCTCTTAGCCCCCTCTTCTCTCTCTCCTCCTAATGCATGGTACAGTAACTCAGCCATCCATTGCTGCATCTTTAAAAGCCTTCTCAGACGTTCAGGAATGTGAAGGAACTATATGTGTGAAACAGATGTAAAGGGTGTAGTGTATGTATGTGTGCGTGTGTGCCTTCGCCTGTGTGTGTGTGTGTGTGTTTTGTGACAGTTTGGTCCAGTGTGAAGCATCTGGGAAGATAATAAAGTCACACCTTCTATGAATCAGTCCTTAGTCATAAATCATACACTTCTCAGCTGGGCCCTCGTTACTTTCAAACAACGGTGTGTAAACCATGTCATGCATTAGCAATTACCTACTTACCTTTTGTTATTCACATCACATGTTTGCCAAGTTTATATGGCCGTATTGCTCAACATACACCATGTTTTGAAGATGATGTCTTGGCTAATTGTTTAAGTGGTGGTTACTTACAGTAATATATGGTTATACAATTCTTACTCAGTTATTATTTTGTGCAGTGTTACATAAAACTGATGGCCAGATATGAGAAACAGAAATATGAACTTGAATGCACTATCAGGCATCCATTTTGAATTTAATTTGTTTACCTTCCCCACTGGGCACACACTGTTTGAATCAACGTTGTTTCTGCATCATTTCAATGAAATTACATTGAACCAACGTGGAATAGATGTTGAATTGACGTCTGTGCCCAGTGGATATCCTCAAGTTTTGGTTGTTGTGTGTTTGTGTTTGTAGTGTAACAACTGGCAGCAGTAGTAGAGCTACTGATTAGTTTCATTACTGACATCCGCTTGTGTTTCCCAGCGCAATGACATCATCAAATCAAATCGTATTTGTCACATGCGCCGAAAACAACAGGTATAGACCTTACCATGAAATGCTTACTTACAAGCCCTTAACCAACAATGCAGTTCAAGAAATAGAGTTAAGAAAATATTTACTAAATAAATTAAAGACTGTAAAGAAAAGTAGATCACAAGTGTTTCCTATCGATCTTCGATAGCATACCAGTGGCACCATTATTTCCATCGACTGGCAACCAGGCGTGTTAGGCTACTACTGAAAATACTATCCAGTAGCCTAATTTAGTGAAGGAAAAGAACATCGTTGTGGGTGGTTTATTCCCAAATCTTTGTAAAATGTGGGTGGTTTTGCAATATGACCCAGAGATTTGTTTCTTAGATATTTGATTGTGATAAATAGGTTCTGTAAATTGCAATAGATTGCAGTTTTACTGTAAGTTACTCCTTCTTACAACCGCATGCTATTCCATCTAAAAGCCTTCTATGAAACAACCCCCACAGAAAGCTAAGCCTAGTGTTTTTCTGGTTGGGAGTCTTGACTCTTGGGAGACTATGATTCATTGAGGCTAAACATTGTTCACTCTCATGTCATATCCTCATTTGGTCTCTGCTCTCTCTGGGCTAGAGAGAGGGTTTGATAAAGTTTCTCCACTGCGAACTGAAGCCAAGCATGGAAACCCCTTTCCTGCAATTACTGTCTGACTCTGCACTGCACAGCGGAGGTGAGGGCATGGCAGAGAGAAAATCTCATCTGGATATCTAGGGACTCAAAGAGCAGTTGGCTTTTTGCTGTAGATTAGAAGCATCCTCTTTGACATACATATTTTTTTGAGCTCGTAGTGGAGCTAAGGGCCTAACTTCCTTTACTTAGTGTCAACAATTAGCCTAAATAATCAGTTCTTTGATAGCAGAATGACACTCTATATTTAAGTAAAGTGTGCTGTTATTAGATATGCGTCAATGGACCTCATGGGTTGTGTAGGCTATGCACTAATGTAGGTATTAGGAAATGCCATTGTAGTAAAAAGAGATATATACATTTAGGCTTTTCAAATTACAATTTTCCTCGCTTAGTAGCATTTATCCAAGTTAGTACGTGGGGACCATGCTATATTTCATTTCACAGGAGCGGGAATGAAACATGGCTTTTTAAATTCAGCTGTAAATGTGTCAGTGTAAATCTCTAAAACCTGTTTGCATTGCATTAAGGACTTATGGAACCCCGTCGCATGCAGACTGGTAAATCTCTCACAGCCCACAATTAGGCCTTTGTACATTGCCACGCTGTATTAGAGCAGATAAATACCCAACCTTAACAGGCTTTCTAAAAAATAAATAAATAAATGCTGCTTATCAGTCAACGGAGGATTGTGAAATTTCTCTCCATGAAGAAAGGCTTTTATTCAGAAGTTCCCACAGCATCATATCCATCTTGGAACATTTCACTCATAAATGCTTCCCCAGAGCAGGGCAGAGGAGAGCAGAGGAGAGGAGAGCAGATGAGAGGTTAGAGGAGAGGAGAAAAGAGGAGAGGAGAGGAGAAAAGAGCAGATGAGAGGGGAGAGGAGAGGAGAAAAGAGGAGAGGAGAAAAGAGGAGAGGAGAGGAGGGGAGAGGAGAGCGGAGTAGAAGGGAGAGGAGAGGAGAGCTTAGTAGAGGAGAGCAGAGGAGAACCAGATCAGAGGAGAGGAGAGCGGAGGAGAGCAAAGAAGAGGAGAGCAGAGGAGAAAAGAGGAGAGCATAGGAGAGGAGAGGAGAAAAGAGCAGAGGAGAGCAGAGCAGAGGAGAGGAGAGGAGAGCAGAGGAGAGGAGAGGAAAGCGGAGTAGAGGGGAGAGGAAAGGAGAGGAGAGCAGAATAGAGCTGTGGAGAGCAGAGGAGAGCAGAAGAGAGGAGAGGAAAGTGGAGTAGAGGGGAGAGGAGAGGATAAAAGAGGAGAAGAGAGCCAGAACAGAGTAGAGAACAGCAGTGTTGGTGACTGGTGATGGGGTTAATGTTGAACCACACGTTGGCCTTGGCTGGCTGGCTCGTATATCTGATAAACGGTCTGTCTGAGGAAAGATAGCCAGCCCCCTCACTGCCACCCATGACATCAGGGCTTTGGATGGGGAAGCCTTGGCACTTGGCAGGCACCCGCTGCGCCACTCCTAGCCGTTAAACTAAAATCATATCAGGATCACTCTCCTTCTGCCTCCCACCCCCTCAATTCAATTTCAATTTAAGGGCTTTACTGGCATGGGAAACATATGTTAACATTGCCAAAGAAAGTGAAGTAGATAATAAACGAAAGTGAAATAAACATGAAAAATTAACAGTAAATATTACACTCACAGAAGTTCCAAAATAATAAAGCCTCTCTTTTATCTATCTATCTATCTCTCTCTCTCTCTCTCTCTCTCTCTCTCTCTCTCTCTCTCTCTCTCTCTCTAACTCACTCACTCACTCACTCACTCTCTCTCACCCCCCTCTCTCTCTATATATAATTTTTTTCTTTCTCCCTTTTCTTCTTTCCAAACTCATCCCCGGATCACTCTCTTGCTGTCTCTCTCTATTTCTCTTTTCTTTCTTTTTCTCCCACTCACTCCATCTTTCTCTTTTTGTCTTTAATTTCTGTCCCTCTCTGTCATGGTGTAGCAGCCCTACTGTACCTGGCTCGTGTAGTACTGTACCTGGCTCGTATAGTGTTCAGTTTGGCCATGGATCCATGCTTGGCTGCTGTTATCTGAGTTGACTGGCAGGCTGTTCTTGGCATGGCTGTGTGTGTTTACTCACTGTGCTCTGAGTGAGAGGAAAAAGGCAGAAAGGAATGGATGTTCAGCGACAGCTTTGGGCTTTCCCAATCCTGCTCCTATTCTGTTCTCTCCCCCACCTCAGACCTTCTGCTGGGCTGTGAAAACCCCTGAACCATCAGTTTAGTCCCATGAATTAGAAATGTGTTACAAGGCATCACTTTATATTGATTAATAGCATATACTGTATCAAACCACATAGGTTTCACACCATGGTGGAATCCTGTTTTTGAAGCATTTGTCATGATTCTGTGTTAATGTTCTCGCTTTATGCTGAAAGGTCATGTTTATTTCCCTCTCTCTCTCTCTCTCTCTCTCTCTCTCTCTCTCTCTCTCTCTCTCTCTCTCTCTCTCTCTCTCTCTCTCTCTCTCTCTCTCTCTCTCTCTCTCTCTCGTTGAGTCGAGGTAGCACTCTCCTCTCTACAGGTGTTTCAGATGAGAATAGCGTCTTCCCAACTAACTTCCCATGAAGCACTCTAAGTGCTAAAACAGGTCAGTTTGGATTGCAGGAAATTAAATTTTACGGGCGTCTAATGATTTGTGTTTGTTACAGAGCTATGTTAAGACAACGTTTCCTTATTTACCATGCTTCCTTATTGCCACAGTCTCTGTGAGCAGAGGGGGGGCATAGGGGTACGAGGGCAAAGTTGATTTGGAGGTACACTGTACTATACATTTTTTTGTGCTTTTTGTTCTATATATAGCTAGTATCCTGACATGACAAAGTGGATTCAAGACTTAAAATGTGTAGCTGACTTTGCAGACTGTGTGTGTCTGAGTGTGTTTATGTCCCTGTGTGTGTCTCTCTCTCCTAGCCCTAGATGTATAGATGTATGGCTGTCTGGGTTCAGTGCGAGGCTAGAGTCTAAACATGCATGACCCTGCTTGGCCTCCACATTAAGCTGTTTAGGAATTCTCCACCTCTATTCACCCCTGTTTGTTTAACATACAAAAGTGTGTTTAACTCTCCTTCTTTATTGGTTGGTAATTACTATCAGTAGCCATAGAAACTATAATCCCATTGTAGTCTGAAGTCTAGGAATTCTCCTCTCTTTGAAGATTAGTTATTTTAAAGAGGGTTAGGTCTAAGCCAGTGGTTGAACAAGCCGACTCTGGACACCGAATGCACCATGTACTTTATGCTGTTGCGGATCTATGAGACATTTATAACAGGATTGGTAAAGTCTAGGTCGTTCTTATCCCACTGTTCTGGAAGGATAATTGATGCTTGGTCGATTTGTTTTGCTTCTGTGCATCAAAGGAGGGATGACCAAAGTTGGGTCATGAGTAATCTGCCTCTGTCTTGGGACACCTGGAAGAGTTTGTGTAGTTTGAGAGAGGAAAGAGGATGTTTCTTCTCTGCTGTAGACTCGTAACCAATCAAATGAGCATTGATTGGAAGAAGAGTTGAATATTTGGTTGTAAAACAAATATAGAGTATTACTTTACTGACTGAGTCCCTTTGGAAGAGAGGAAGGGAAGGGGAAAATGGCAGTAAGAGAGAACACACGAGACCAGTGATAGCCGGGCAGCGGCACACATTTCAGCATATGTTTCAAATAAACGCTGGGTCTAAATTAATTGTTTACGAGGTTACCATGAATGACCATAAATTGTTTACAAGGTTTAATGTTTGATTTTTTACATTAAATAATTCAGTAATATGACTCAAAACAATTATGCAATCATCAGTTTTTATCGCTAGTAAGAAACTGCTAGCCATTAGCTGCTAACAGCGGAGAACTGCTAATTACAGTAGCACAAAAACAGTCAACAACTTCGGGAGTACAGATCCCCAGAAATCGATCAAACGTCTTCTAGTGGTGAAAGTAAGAACTGCCAAAAAAGCACAGTCAAAGATGATAATAATTATTCTGTCAAGAAAGTTTATTTTTTCCTAAATAGTGGCATACTAAAAATGTATAAATGATAACACGTTAGTGCAGGAAATTATGGCATTGATTAAAATGTTGGAAGTGAATACTGGAGTTAAACAATTAACTTTGCAAATTAGCAAAAGTTGTGTGCATTAACCTCTTAGCGCGCCGATCCCTTTAGCGGGATCGTTTTCAGAGCAAACATAACGCGCCAAATTCAAAATACATATTCGTAATACATATTCGTAATATTTAACTTCGATATACAAGTGTTGCATAGTGTTGCATAGCCATCAAAAGCTCTGCTTCTTGGCAATATCACTGCGTTGTCAGATTTTAAAAAGGCTTTACGGCGAAAGCACTACATTTGATTGTTTGAGGCTAGTACCTCACATATTTTCCACATTAGCATAAATTAATATCCAGCTCGGTTCTCAAAATATCCATATCACAGCTAATATAAATCGCTTACCTTTCAAATAACTTCTTCTGAGGTCTTCCCAAGTGTCCAAACAAGATAATCCATGGTTCTTTTGTTAGAAAAAGTAAATAATTATATCCATAAATATCCGTTGTTTTTGGCACGTTACGTTCAGCTACTCCACCAAGCATTGTCAGTCTACTCGCCCGTTTTACAGTGAAGGGATCGGCGTTCAAATTATACCTCTCATCTTTTTCACAAACAAATCAAATATCATTAATAATGCATCCTTATGTATTCTTTTATGAATAATAGCGATCATATTTTACAAGAACGGTAAGGTGAAGCGTTAAAAGGCGAAAAAGAAAGTTGGTCGCTGGGCGTTCACGTTCTCGTGAGCGTGCACGTCTGTTTACCTTTTTTTCCCTACCGTAGTAATTCTCTCTCTCTAAGGATCTGGTCAGAGCTTTTCCTCCATACCCTTTCCAGAGACTGTTGACATCTAGTGGAAGCCATAAGTACTGCAACCTCGGTCCTATTCCCCATAGAAAAATATTACATGGGCTTCAAAATGAGAGAGAGCAACAGAAAAATAAATTCGGACAGAAATCTCTCTGGTTTTTGCCTGCTAAATCTGTTCTGGAATAGCCACAGACTATATCTTAATGGTTTTATAAACTTCAGAGTGTTTCCTATCCAATAGTACTAAATATGTAAATATCCTAGTTTCTGGCCATGAGTGGTAGGCATTTAACTTTGGGCACGTCAGACAGGCGAAAATTTGGAAAATGGGACCCTAGCTGGAAGAGGTTAAGGAAATAGACGCCTGGCTCAAATAGAAGCCTGTCTCTAATAAGTGCCTGTTGTGTTCAGGGATTTAAGCAAATAAACGCCCAGGCTATTAATTGAAGTTTTACAGTAAGTGAAAACCCAAAAATAAGTGGTTTTCAACTATCAAATATACGATGGATTCAAACTCACAGCCTCCGAGCTGCAGTCAGACAGACATGAGTAGGACACAGCCTGTTTATATAGGCTCAGCCGTCATCACATTGTTCCCATCAGTGGCTAACAATTAGACAGCAGTCCCTGTTTGCTCAGCCACTCCATTCAGAAACAATGGTCCTGTGGAGCTCTAACTACTGCTTGAGTGGGTTGTAGACTGACTGGTGTGGCATGGCATTTTGACCCTGCCTGTGTGTGTAGCAGGAGTCTCCACGAGGCTAGAGCAGACAAGGGTCATCCACCACCCTGGCATCAATAGAAATTATTTAGCTCCCTCCCTCTTCACTGGCTCTCATTCTTCTGTAAACACAGAGCTATAGGCCTTCTTCAGTCTTTTGCTATTCCTCCCTCTCTTACTCTTTTTCTTTGAATCCCTCTCTCTAACCATACTCCCCTCTCCCACTCTCTCCCCATACTCCCCTCTCCCATTCTCTCTCCATACTCCCCTCTCCCACTCTCTCCCCATACTCCCCTCTCCCACTCTCTCCCCATACTCCCCTCTCCCATTCTCTCTCCATACTCCCCTCTCCCACTCTCTCCCCATACTCCCCTCTCCCACTCTCTCCCCATACTCCCCTCTCCCATTCTCTCTCCATACTCCCCTCTCCCACTCTCTCCCCATACTCCCCTCTCCCATTCTCTCTCCATACTCCCCTCTCCCTCTATCCCTGTCCTCTGCTTTGTGGTGAGTAGAGATAACACTGTGACCAAGGAATCCACTAATAAAAGGCTTAATTTGGTTCATTCTGAGTGATCATTATCCAAGGTCTCAGCGGCGGCCAACGAGGACTCTGCCCAAGTATGTGCCGACAGAGGGGAACCAATGCTGATATACAGTGTAGGGCCAGGACAGGGCTGGAACAGGCTGGACCAGACTGGGACCAGGCTGAGATCCAAGCCTACTAACAGAGAGAAACATTAGGGAGTTAGAGCTCTCTCTGCACCCCCCCAACCCCTTGAAAACGCCCTCAAACCTGGGAAAGAGATCTCACCCAACTCAATGTCCCCAGCGTATTCACATAGGCGTTACAAAGGATGGAAGCTCTTCTGGATTGATGTGCTAACCAGTGAGTGAACATTTTGAAGAGGAGCCCTGATTTCTCCATTTGTCTGTCCATTCTCAAAGGTTTTTACTTGAGACGAGATCCACTTAAGCTTGATGCATTAACCAGAATACAGTATACTGGCTGGATGTGTTAACCAGAATACAGTATACTGGCTGGATGTGTTAACCAGAATACAGTATTCTGGCTGGATGTGTTAACCAGAATACAGTATACTGGCTGGATGCGTTAACCAGAATACAGTATACTGGCTGGATGTGTTAACCAGAATACAGTATTCTGGCTGGATGTGTTAACCAGAATACAGTATACTGGCTGGATGTGTTAACCAGAATACAGTATACTGGCTGGATGTGTTAACCAGAAACCAGTATACTGGCTGGATGTGTTAACCAGACACCAGTATACTGGCTGGATGCGTTAACCAGAATACAGTATACTGGCTGGATGTGTTAACCAGAATACAGTATACTGGCTGGATGTGTTAACCAGAATACAGTATACTGGCTGGATGTGTTAACCAGAATACAGTATTCTGGCTGGATGTGTTAACCAGAATACAGTATACTGGCTGGATGTGTTAACCAGAAACCAGTATACTGGCTGGATGTGTTAACCAGAAACCAGTATACTGGCTGGATGTGTTAACCAGACACCAGTATACTGGCTGGATGTGTTAACCAGAATACAGTATACTGGCTGGATGTGTTAACCAGAATACAGTATTCTGGCTGGATGTGTTAACCAGAATACAGTATACTGGCTGGATGTGTTAACCAGAATACAGTATACTGGCTGGATGTGTTAACCAGAAACCAGTATACTGGCTGGATGTGTTAACCAGACACCAGTATACTGGCTGGATGTGTTAACCAGAAACCAGTATACTGGCTGGATGCGTTAACCAGAAACCAGTATACTGGCTGGATGCGTTAACCAGAATACAGTATACTGGCTGGATGCGTTAACCAGAAACCAGTATACTGGCTGGATGTGTTAACCAGAATACAGTATACTGGCTGGATGTGTTAACCAGAAACCAGTATACTGGCTGGATGTGTTAACCAGAAACCAGTATACTGGCTGGATGTGTTAACCAGAAACCAGTATACTGGCTGGATGTGTTAACCAGAATACAGTATACTGGTTGGATGTGTGTGCATGCGCATGCGGGAGGTTGTGCATGTGTGTGTATATGTGAGCCAAACCAGAGCATGATAAATACACCCTATAGTTCAGAAGAGCTCTCTCGCTCCCATATGGATGAAGGATGTAACAGGGACTCTGTGTTTACCCCCTGCCGGAGGAAAGGAATCTCCGCTCGGCGAGGCCCGTCCGGGAAAGCTTCAGATCCACCAGGAATTCATACATTTATCCTGCAATGGCCTCCACGGAATCTCTCAGAGGTTGATACAAATCGGTTTAGGGTAAATTGAGTTTACCTGTTGGAGCGGCCTTTTTCATATTTCCACTTGAACAGTTATTTAATTTCCCGTTGGATGTTTATCAAGCCTGCCACCAGGATTTTTGAGATGGCCCACGTTCAGGTTCACTTATTGGTGCCTCTCTACCCCCAGTGCTGAGGCTTCTCTCTCTGAGTGCATTGATTTCAGCAGTGCCGGAAATTAAACTGCATCACACAGTCTCTGAGTTTCAGAGAGACAGAGGGAGGGAAGGAGAGAGATAGAGATAGAGAGAGAGAGAGAGAGAGAGAGAGAGAGAAATGAATAGGGCCTGATTTTTTACTATTTCTTTTTATAAAAAATAAATCCACTGAGTAAATCTGACATCCCGATTCTCGAGCTGCAACACGCAGACATGTACTGAGTTTGTCAACGGACATGGAGATTAATACATCATTATTGGACGTAGCTACCCCGTGTCTGCCCCTCCTCCTGTTGAGTTTGCCGACAGTCAGCTGTACGTAAAAACATGGACAAGTCCCTTTTCGACTCGGTGTGTTGTGGAAAGGTAAACACTAATTGTTTCAAGCTAACATTAGCGAACATAAGACATTCAGTGGGATCTAAAGTGCCAGCAGTTGACTCGCATTTGCTAGTGAAAGAAATTAAATGCAAATACGAAAAAAAACTGGTCACATTTGTGCGAGTGTGATATACATTTAATTATGCGTCACATTAGTTGTATTTTCCACGTAACATTACTAAGATCACGCAAACTGATAGACTGTAGTTGTAATTATGATCCACGTCACAAATGGCATTACAAAAGTATTATCCAACATCTTGGCATTAAATGGTGTAGGGAGTTTAGAAGACTGCGCGATGAAGAATGAATGAGTGTCCGGTATTAGCTATAGAGGCAATGCTTCTAAAATGCTTTGCAATAGATTTGAGATTTGATCAATTTCGAAAAAATCTGATATGATGTATGCGCTGCAAAGAAATCCAATAGGCACCTTTACATAGGCTGAAACACCGGACTCTTCTAGCGAACAGCGTTCAGATTCCTCTTGCGGTAGTCTACTGAACAGCGTTCAGATTCCCTTTGCGGTAGCCTACTGAACAGCGTTCAGATTCCCTTTGCGGTAGCCTACTGAACAGCGTTCAGATTCCCTTTGCGGTAGCCTACTGAACAGCGTTCAGATTCCCTTTGCGGTAGCCTACTGAACAGCGTTCAGATTCCCTTTGCGATCAGACTCACAAACAGCGAGCGTGCGGGGGAAAGAAAACCCCAATTCGGCGTGTGCAATGCGCGCGAGTTGAATCTCCAATTTGCCGCGTGCATCTGGTACTCTAAAACGTTGGACAGGGTTGGCAGGTCTGGGATAGGGAGAAATGATAGGGGGAAGGGATAGGTTAGAAGGGAGAAGGAAATTGAGAGAGCAATGTCTACGATGATTGAATGTATTCTCTCTCCCACTGGTTTGGTTTCACCCAACTGCCTAATAGTTTTCCAAAGCATGAGAGACCGTTTACATGTACAGTAAGAGGAAACAGGAGGGAAAGAGGCGGAGTAAATATGCTGATGAGCCAGTGAAATAAAGAGGCGGAGTAAAGATGCTGATGAGCCAGTGAAATAAAGAGGCGGAGTAAAGATGCTGATGAGCCAGTGAAATAAAGAGGCGGAGTAAAGATGCTGATGAGCCAGTGAAATAAAGAGGCGGAGTAAAGATGCTGATAAGCCAGTGAAATAAAGAGGCGGAGTAAAGATGCTGATGAGTCAGTCAAATAAAGAAGCATGCATGGGGGAAAAAAGTATTTGATCCCCTGCTGATTTTGTACGTTTGCCCACTGACAAAGAAATGATCAGTCTATAATTTTAATGGTAGGTTTATTTGAACAGTGAGAGACAGAATAACAACAAAAAAATCCAGAAAAACGCACCTGAAGGGGATCAAATACTTTTTTCCCCCACTGTATGTCTAAATGTCCTCACAGGAGCAGATGACTGACAGTAGGCTTCAAACAACCCTGCTATACTCACACCAAACTCATGAGAAGGAGCGAAAGAGAGAACATTTAGAAGAGTTGGAGAAGGGGATGAGGAATGGAGAGATGATGGTATGGGTGGGGGGTCCCAGCCCAGCAGAAGTCAATGATCTCCTCTTCAGAGAGGCCCTAAGAGGCTTAGACCCGCCTGATGCCAGCAGCTGTTTGTTTAACATCTGCGTGGCTGCAGCACTAAGCTGAAGCACAATAATGTTTTACCTCTACACATTCAGCATCATTAAGCTCTACCACACAAATTCTTTACCTCCATATCAGTCTTTCCATAGTTTAATTGGCCCCAAATCCCCCCAAACCAGGCATAAATGGTCAATTAAAACCAATAGAAGCTATCCTTAGAACAAGTATTTACCTCCACACTAACTTCTGTCTTCTGCACACTACATACACCCTAAAATTCATTTTATAGACTCCAGCAATACGGCACACTCTTAATTCAGCTGATGTCTGTCATTGAGCACCGAGCAGTCCAGTTCAGTAACTCCACAGACCTAGATACAGGTCTTTCCATTACACTATCATAATATAATAGGAGTCTTTGGTTATTTATTGTCCTTTCAGCAAGATTACCAGTTGTTTATATTCATGCTGCATGTTTTGGATAACGATGTTCAGTAATAGTGCTGTCTGGGAGATATGCACCCTCAGGGCCAAGCCATAGTTCCACTGTGTAACAGAGAGAGAGAGAACCCTGTCCCTGTTGCCCTGTTATGGTCATAGGGGATTATTATTTCTGACATGCACCGCTGGCCCACTGATTTGGTATGGCCGCCCAGGCTGGCCCGGTGCGGCCCACCGAGCGGAGCAGAACGCAGTAACACTGACTGGTTATGATTCATGACTGGTTGAGAGGCGAGTCCAAACACTACACCCATCAAAACAAGCCTGCTGTTATTGTTTGCCTTTGGTTCTGTGTGTGTGTGTGTGTGTGTGTGTGTGTGTGTGTGTGTGTGTGTGTGTGTGTGTGTGTGTGTGTGCGCGTGCTTGCGTGTGTTACAGAGACCTGTGTGTTTGTGAGAGCTTGGCAGGCCATGTCATTTGTCTGTCTGTCTGTCAGGATGTCTGTTTTTGCTTACATCCCTGGAACATTCTGTCATTCTGGAATAGTTTCTGTTATAGAATTAGATTTTATTGTGTGTGTTGATTTCCCCCTGGAGCAGGTTCTGTCATAGCCGTTATCTTGGTTGTGGTTTGGTCTCTGGCCAGTCACAGTGACATGCAGCTGTGACCCGCTGTCTGTCCTCTCATGCCACACACCTATATACCCCCCGCCCCACACACCTATACACCCGCCCACACACACACCTATACACCCCCACACAATCACACCTATACACCCCCCACACAATCATACCTAGTATGGATTCTTTATTATGAACTGGGTGGTTCGAGCCCTGAATGCTGATTGGCTGACAGACCGTACACTTGTTTTTACTGCTCTAATTACAATGGTAAACAGTTTATAACAGCTGTAAGGCACTTTGGGGGTTTGTGATATATGGGACCTTGCGTTGTGCCTAAGAACAGCCCTTAGCCGTGGTATATTGGCCATAGACCACACGCCCTCGTGCCTTATTGCGTCAATAAACCCCATACTAACAGTATAAGAGTTGTTTGGTGAAAGATTGTGATATTTTACAGTTTTATACATGATTTGTATGTTTCAATGTTTTTTCTTTTTCTTGTTCAACCTCTCCCTAAGTCTGAAGTAACATGGTACGATAGGCTTACAGCGTCCGGTGTCGCAGAGGTGGTCTTGGAAAGTTACCAAGATGGCCTGTGTGCTTAGTAATTCGAAAGCAATTGTCTGTGGTTTTACTGAGTGCAGAGATATGTGGAATAACGAGGAGAATATACAGTGGGGCAAAAAAGTATTTAGTCAGCCACCAATTGTGCAAGTTCTCTCACTTAAAAAGATGAGAGAGGCCTGTAATTTTCATCATAGGTACACTTCAACTATGACAGACAAAATGAGGAAAAAAAATCCAGAAAATCACATTGTAGGATTTTTAATGAATTTATTTGCAAATTATGGTGGAAAATAAGTATTTGGTCACATACAAACAAGCAAGATTTCTGGCTCTCACAGACCTGTAACTTCTTCTTTAAGAGGCTCCTCTGTCCTCCACTCGTTACCTGTATTAATGGCACCTGTTTGAACTTGTTATCAGTATAAAAGACACCTGTCCACAACCTCAAACAGTCACACTCCAAACTCCACTATGGCCAAGACCAAAGAGCTGTCAAAGGACACCAGAAACAAAATTGTAGACCTGCACCAGGTTGGGAAGACTGAATCTGCAATAGGTAAGCAGCTTGATTTGAAGAAATCAACTGTGGGAGCAATTATTAGGAAATGGAAGACATACAAGACCACTGATAATCTTCCTCGATCTGGGGCTCCACGAAGATCTCACCCGTGGGGTCAAAATGATCACAAGAACGGTGAGCAAAAATCCCAGAACCACACAGGGGGACCTAGTGAATGACCTGCAGAGAGCTGGGACCAAAGTAACAAAGCCTACCATCAGTAACACACTACGCCGCCAGGGACTCAAATCCTGCAGTGCCAGACGTGTCCCCCTGCTTAAGCCAGTACATGTTCAGGCCCGTCTGAAGTTTGCTAGAGAGCATTTGGATGATCCAGATGAGGATTGGGAGAATGTCATATGGTCAGATGAAACCAAAATATAACTTTTTGGTAAAAACTCAACTCGTCATGTTTGGAGGACAAAGAATGCTGAGTTGCATCCAAAGAACACCATACCTACTGTGAAGCATGGGGGTGGAAACATCATGCTTTGGGGCTGTTTTTCTGCAAAGGGACCAGGACGACTGATCCGTGTAAAGGAAAGAATGAATGGGGCCATGTATCGAGAGATTTTGAGTGAAAACCTCCTTCCATCAGCAAGGGCATTGAAGATGAAACGTGGCTGGGTCTTTCAGCATGACAATGATCCCAAACACACCGCCCGGGCAACGAAGGAGTGGCTTCGTAAGAAGCATTTCAAGGTCCTGGAGTGGCCTAGCCAGTCTCCAGATCTCAACCCCATAGAAAATCTTTGGAGGGAGTTGAAAGTCCGTGTTGCCCAGCGACAGCCCCAAAACATCACTGCTCTAGAGGAGATCTGCATGGAGGAATGGGTCAAAATACCAGCCTGCATGGAGGAATGGGTCAAAATTTCACCTCTTTACTGAGGAGATATCACCCACTGGGCACACCACATAATTTCAACGTTGGTAATTTGGTTAAGACGTTGATTCATGAGATTTCAACCTATACAGATACTGTATACTGTGAAAACCTTGTGAAGACTTACAGAAAACGTTTGACCTCTGTCATTGCCAACAAAGGGTATATAACAAAGTATTGAGATAAACTTTTGTTATTGACCAAATACTTATTTTCCACCATAATTTGCAAATAAATAAATAAAAAATCCTACAATGTGATTTTCTGGATTTCTTTTTCTCATTTCGTCTGTCATAGTTGAAGTGTACCTATGATGAAAATTACAGGCCTCTCTCATCTTTTTAAGTTGGAGAACTTGCACAATTGGTGGCTGACTAAATACTTTTTTTGCCCCACTGTAGGTGGGATGCTGCCTGCCGGGATCTGGGTGGATGTTAGTGCTGCTAATACTCCCTCACCTCTGTCTAACACACTGACATACCAGGGACAAATACCAGGGTCTTACCCAGGACCTTCCCCTGCCCACCTACAGAACTGTTGATTTGACACTGGAGTTCATTGCAATGAGACTGGCTTGACAGACAGACGATATGGATCTGTCTGTTTCTCGCTTGCATGCATAGTATACATACATTAGTGTGTGTGTGTAATTGTGTGTTTGTGTATCTGTGTGTGTATTTGTGTTTGTGTGTGTGTGTGTGTGTGTGTGTTTACTCTCTCGTAAAAGGTGCGTGCCCCTTGTCCCATCTGGATGACTGTGTTTTTTGGTAAATGAAGCTGCTCTCCTGTTCCCACTGCATTACCTGGGATAAGTCTCTCTCTCTCTCTTTCTCCTCAACCTGCTACAGTAGTCCACCTTAGTTTCCAGCTTCCAGGCCAAACAGGATTGTGGTCAGTAAACACACGGTCCATCCCTGATGTGCACACCGACGATACTTGGCGTCTCTCCTAACCTCAACACCATCCAGTGGACAGAGCCAAATCCAGGGACTTTATTGGCCAGCCAAGCCAAGCTCCCTGCTCTCTCTGTGGGCAGATTCCTCCACGGACCTGGCCCAAAGTCAGAAAGAGAGAAAGATAACAAGACAGAATAGGTCTGGCTGGCAGCGTAGCAGCATAGCTCTATCCCTCAGAAGGTAAAGTCAATTTCACCTTTTCCCTGGGAAGCAGAGCCAATATCAATCCCCCAGCAGCATATTTCACCTCTTTACTGAGGAGATATCACCCACTGGGCACACCACATAATTTCAACGTTGGTAATTTGGTTAAGACGTTGATTCATGAGATTTCAACCTATACAGATACTGTATACTGTAGGATCTTAATTTGATCACTCTTTTGTTGCTGAGAATCTCCTGCAAATCTGAAGTGTATTCAAGGTTTAAAAGGGCTTCTAACGTTTTTAATTTCCAATTAAAAATGTCAGACTTGATTTGCCTTGAAAAATGTATCAAAACCTTTCCATTAATTATAATCCACATAATAATTCACATTTCCTGTTGCTGCAGGATAATTTTCCTGCTGTATCAAACTGGCTCAAATTAACATCCTGTGTCTCTATTTCCTCACTCAAAAAGACAGCCAAAACTCAGTTGAATCTCCAATGCGTTATCACTATGCTTTCAACCATCTAAAAGCACAACCAAATTCCAATGGAAAAACAATTGGTTTAGTTGTCACCCAAATGTCTATCACTGCGCTTTCAACCATTTAAAAACTAATATTTTTTGTTAATTCAGATTTTTCAGCACCCACACTTCCCATGGCTATGCTCACTGGTAATAGTCACTCCCATTAAGGTCTCTCTCTCTCTCTCTCTCTCTCTCTCTCTCTCTCTCTCTCTCTCTCTCTCTCTCTCTCTCGGCAGGAAGCGGGCACCTTAGTGGGAGTTATTTTAGGATCCCCGTCTATCAAAGCAGGGATCAGGGCAGAGATTTGGTAGGCTTTCCGCCTTTTCCCTTTGCCCTTGGTCACAGGATCCCAGTGTTTCACACCAATTGGCCAGTGGATCAACAACGTATGAGTGCTTAAATTCTTCAATTCTTGTGAATTGCTTGATTAAGTGGCTAAAACACAGGATGTAATTGACCATTTCAGTTTAAATAGTTCCCAAAGTGTTTACCTACCTGGCTATTATTTGGTAGATGTATGTAAAGACCACTTTAGAATGTTTTGCTGAATTCTTTGGCATTGAACAGTTGAAAGTTGAATAATGTTCAGAGTACAGAGTGCTGTAGTGTAAAGGCTCACACATATTGCACCGAATGTGGATCTAGTGTTAGTTTGACAATTGTTCAGCGCTCTGTGTTTTAGGGACCACCTACTGTAGAGGTCTGACTGCCGACATTTTCACACGATTCTACATGTAAAATCGGTGAGCACTCGGTTCGTAGATTATGGCCGGCACTGTTCAGAGGTCCGAAGTACTATCGGACAGAAATGGCTATTGGTCTGTCTAAACCCTTACTGTGTAACTCACTCAACAAAAAGCTCCTGAATCAGCCAGATCACTGTGTGTTGCTATTTCTGAAACAGCTGGTAAGCGAACAACGCTGTTCTGTGAGTACTCTTCATTACCACAACCCTGACTGATTGTTTCCTGTCTGCAAGGTGAGAGGATTCTGGAGTAGGGAATATATGTAATTTGTTTGAATAGAGCTGTCTGCGTTTTACTTAGCACCTACTATTTAATAAGGCTGGTTATGTACACATTCCCGAGATTCTACTAAAACAACAGTATATGGCTACAGTTTTTGTGTTTTTCAAGTGTTTTTCATGGAAAGCAAAGAGAGATTCACACACCATTGGAAGCAGCTGGAGCACTTGAGCAAGTCAACGATTCAAATAATGAGAGAGTGAGACAGAGGAGGAGGGGAGGAACAAAAGGAAGGGACAAACTGGGAACAAGTCTGTGCTGCTATCCACACTGAGAAAGAGGCTGAGTAGGAGAGAGAAACCAATGGGGACTGTCTGTCAGTGTCTGTACTCTCTCTTCTCA
This sequence comes from Brachymystax lenok tsinlingensis, assembly GCA_030435695.1. Taxonomy (NCBI): domain Eukaryota; kingdom Metazoa; phylum Chordata; class Actinopteri; order Salmoniformes; family Salmonidae; genus Brachymystax; species Brachymystax lenok. Next base: position 37,712,332 of record CM059790.1, on the reverse strand, counting down.
GACTTAAAGAAAGAGGGGCAAGAGGAAAGAGAGTTGATGGGAGGTGGGAGTTGGGGAGAGAGGGCAAGGGAGACTGAGAGAAAAGGGGCGAGGAGAGGGGACAGGGCCCAGTCTTTTATGAAGCGTGGGGAAAGGAGGGCTGTGTCTGCGGTGGGTCCTGAATAGAGGAACTCCATGTTCTCTTTAATGGGATGTGAATAACTTGACCTAACAGAGGCCCTTGATTGGCATAACGACCAGTTGGGCTGGGGGTGGGGACAATGTTTTTGTGTGGGTATTGGTGTGTGTGTGGGGGTAATAGTGTCTGTATGTGTGTGTTTGCGTGCGTGTGTGTGCGTGTGTGTGTGAGTGTGAGTGAGAGTGTTTGCCAGTATACAGTAAATTGGGGGAATGGACTAGCATGAAATGAATGCAGATGGTGGCTGACTGGCTGTAAGAGCTTTGGGGTGGCTGTCCCAGCCCCAGTCCTTGTCCCAGCCCCAGTCCCAGCCCCAGTCCCAGTACCAATCCTAAAGGTCCTCAGGCTGAGTCCCAGTCGTAAAGGTCCCCAGCCCCAGTCCCAGTCCTAAAGGTCCCCAGCTCCAGTCCAAGCCCCAGTCAGAGCCCCAGTCCCAGCCCCAGTCTTAAAGGTCCCCAGACCCAGTCCCAGTCCTAAAGGTCCCCAGTCCCAGTCCTAAAGGTCAGAAGACCCAGTCCAAGCCCCAGTCCTAAAGGTCCCCAGACCCAGTCCCAGTCCTAAAGGTCCCCGACCCAGTCCCAGTCCTAAAGGTACCCAGCCCCAGTCCCAGTCCTAAAGGTCCCCAGCCGCTGTCCCAGGCCTAAAGGTCCCCAGCCCCAGTCCAAGCCCCAGTCCCAGCCCCAGTCTTAAAGGTCCCCCAGTCCCAGTCCTAAAAGTCCCCAGCTGCCATGGTGTTTGGGAAGGAGAGGGGCAGAGGCCCCCGTGCCTGAGGGAAGCCCCATGCATAAATGGGGGCAGAAAGGGTACCGGAGAGAGATGGGGAGAGAGAGATATGGGATATGCGTCAACAGCAATCCTGGGGGAAATCCTCTGCATTATCATCAACAGCAGACTTGTACATTTCCTCAGTGAAAACAATGTACAAAGCACATGTCAAATTGCCTTTTTACCAAATTACCACACGGCAGATCACGTATTCACCCTGCACACCCTTATTGACAAACAAACAAACCAAAACAAAGGCAAAGTCTTCTCGTGCTTTGTTGACGTCAAAAAAGCCTTTAACTGAATTTGGCACGAGGGTGTGCATTACAAATTCATGGAAAGTGGTGTTGGGGGAAAAACATACAACATAAAATGCATGTACACAAACAACAAGTGAGCAGTTAAAATGGGCAAAAAAACACACACATTTCTTTCCACGTGGCCGTGGGGTGAGACAGGGATGCAGCTTAAGCCCCACCCTCTTCAACATATATATCAGCTAATTGGCGAGGGCACTAGAACAGTCTGCAGCACCCGGCCTCACCATACAGTACTAGAATCTGAAGTCAAATGTCTACTGTTTGCTGATGATCTGGTGCTTCTGTCCCCAACCAAGAAGGGCCTACAGCAGCACATAGATCTTCTGCACAGATTCTGTCGGACCTGGGCCCTGACAGTAAATCTCAGTAAGACAAAAATAATGGTGTTCCAAAAAAGGTCCAATTGCCAGGACCACAAATACAAATTCCATCTAGACACCATTGCCCTTGAGCTCACAAAAAACTATAAATACCTTGGCCTAAACATCAGCGCCACAGGTAACTTCCGCAAAGCTGTGAATGATCTAAGAGAAGGCAAGAATGTCACACCCTGATCTGTTTCACCTGTCCTTGTGCTTTTCTCCTCCCCCCTCTAGGTGTCGCCCATCTTCCCCATTATCCCCTGGGTACTTATACCTGTGTTTTCTGTCTGTCTTTGCCAGTTCGCTTTGTTCATCAAACCTACCAGCGGTTTTCCCCTTGCTCCTGTCTTGTCTATAGTTCCTGTTTTCTAGTTTTCCCGGTTTTGACCTTTCTGCCTGACCCTGACCCTGAGCCTGCCTGTCGTCCTGTACCTTTGCCCCACTACTCTGAATTACCGACCTCTGCCTGACCTGACCCTGAGCCTGCCCGCCGTCCTGTAACTTTGCCTGCCCGTGTTTGATTTAATAAACTTTTGTTACTTCGACCCTGTCTGCACCTGGGTCTTACCTTCAAATCTGATAAAGAAGAGCCTTCTATGTCATTAAAAGGAACATCAAATTCAACATACCAATTAGGATCTGGCTAAAAATACTTGAATCAGTTATAAAACCCATTGCCATTATGGTTGTGACGTCTGGAGTGCACTCACCAAGAATTCCACAAAATAGGACAAACACCAAATTGAGACTCTGCATGCAGAATTGTGTACAACGTAAAACACCAAATAATGCATGCAGAGCAGAATTAGGCTGATACCCGCTAATGATCAAAATCCAGAAAAGAGACGTTAAATTCTACAACCACCTAAAAGGAAGTGATTCCCAAAACTTCCATAACAAAGCCAGCATCTACAGAGAGATGAACCTGGAGAAGAGTCCCCTAAGCAAGCTGGTCCTGGGGCTCTGTTCACAAACACAAACAGACCCCACAGAGCCCCAGGATAGCAACACAATTAGACCCAACCAAATCATGAGAAAACAAAAAGGTTGACCATATTAGAGACACATATTTCCCTCAGATTACACAGATCCACAAAGAATTAGAAAATAAATCCAATTTAGATAAACTCCCATATCTATTGGGTGAAATACCACAGTGTGCCATCACAGCAGCAAGAATTGTGACCTGTTGCCACAAGAATAGGGCAACCAATGAAGAACAAACACCATTGTAAATACAAACCATATTTATGTTGATTTATTTTCAATTTTCTACTTTGCACATGGTTACAACACTGAATATAGACATAATATGACATTTGAAATGTCTTTATTCTTTTGGAACTTTTTTAAGTGTAATGTTTACTGTTAATTTTTATTGTTTATTTCACTTTTGTATATAATCTATTTCACTTCCTTACGCAATGTTAACATATGTTTCCCATGCCAATAAAGCCCTTAAATTGAAATTGAAATTGAGAGAATAAGAGAGGGGTTAAGTGGAGGCAGGTGTTCCATGGCAAACCTTACACCGTCTTACACCCTCCCTCCCCCATCACCCACCTCAACCCCACAGAGAGGGGGTCATAAGACACCAGTGTTGGGTCACACCTGTCAATCTTTAGCTCGTCCTCTCAGTCTATGATCTATTTGTTTCCAATCACTGGATCTAAAAGCAGGGAGGCAGACAAAGGACAATTCTCATTTTGTCTCTGTCTCTCTCAATTCAATTTCAATTTCAATTCAATTTCTTTCTCTCCTCTCTCTCTCTGTTTCTGTCTCTCTCGCTCTCTCCCTCTCCTCTCTCTCTCTGTGTCTGTCTCTATCTCTCTGTCAGTATGAAACACAGACAGGACAAATAACTCTCCTCTCTTCTCCCACCTCTCTCTCTCTCTCTCTCTCTCTCTCTCTCTCTCTCTCTCTCTCTCTCTCTCTCTCTCTCTCTCTCTCTCTCTCTCTCTCTCTCTCTCTCTCTCTCTCTCTCTCTCTCTCTCTCTGTCTGTAAAAAACACAGACAGGACAAATAACTCCCCCTCTCTCTCTCTCTCTCTCTCTCTCTCTCTCTCTCTCTCTCTCTCTCTCTCTCTCTCTCTCTCTCTCTCTCTCTCTGTCTGTCTGTAAAAAACACAGACAGGACAAATAACTCCCTCTCTCTCTCTCTCTCTCTCTCTCTCTCTCTCTCTCTCTCTCTCTCTCTCTCTCTCTCTCTCTCTCTCTCTCTCTCTCTCTCTCTCTCTCTCTCTCTCTGTCGTCCTCTCTCTCCTACTGTCTCTGTCTCTCCCTAATCAGACTTTCTCACCCTCCAGGTTTATTATGGGTGAACTTCTCAACTGGCCTACCTGGTTAAATAAAAATGAAACAAAAAAATATTACCTCTGTGTTTTCCTCATGGTGGAAGGAACCGCCACCTGCATGGTTGATTTAAAGTGGGTAGTTTCTCAGTGTTGTGTTTAGCAGATGGGAGCTTTTCTCCCTTCCCCTTTTCCTTATCCAGCTGTTCAATTAATTCATATCGCATGAATGTGACGAGAAATGGCCACCATGACTGTACTGTACACTCCCAAAAGCATAGTTTACGCTCCTTACTAAACTGTACCAAGACCAAGAGAACCCCTAACTATTTGATGATAAAAATGATGGAACTACCCTAAAAATAACAGATGTTCTGTTGATTGTATCTACCTGCAGTACTTCTCCCATCTAAAGGTCGTGGACTGAGCCTTGGAGGAACACTGACAGAAGACGATGTCTATCACAGTCTCTGGCATAGCTGTCAGTCAGTCAGGCAGCAACTACCCTGTAGAGTTGCAACAACATTATTGCGATCTCTGTCTCTCGACAAGCCTTTCAGAGGACCTATTTGAAGCACAAACAATTTATTTTCATTTTTCCCCTCTCTCCTTCTCACATGAATGGTTCACAAAGCTTATTTTGTGAGGCCTCTCTCTCTCTCTCTCTCTCTCTCTCTCTCTCTGTCAGTGTGTGCATGAAGGAATGATGAGCCGCTATGACACTGTTCCTCAGTGAAGCTGGGCTTCCAGTGGGGAGGGTAATGTACGTTTCCTCAAAGGTTTGCCGGGTTTAAATCCCTCGCGGGCCTGTCTTGTTGTTGTGTCCTTAATTAACTTCAACCTGAAACAACCAGCTGTGTTACTGGTCAGGGGTCAGGGGTCTGGAGGACAAATCTAAGACGTGTGAGGGTCTAAGGATGAAAGTATCTGCCTGAAGGAACTCACAGCCAGTGTTACTGTGAGGTTTTTTTGTGGACATATCTAAGACGAGAGGGTCTTAGGATGAAAGTGTCTGCCTGAAGGAACTCACAGCCAAAGGGCACAGGCTCAGAATAGTATTGTTTCAGTTCTACAGTTTTTTCAATGTTGGTCAGGCCAGGATTTTTGAGGACATTCAGGCAGACTTGGTCATTGGTGAGTGAGAGTAAGGAAAACACGCACACGTAGGCCTACACTGGACACACATACTAAATCTCAGTCAGTACACTCAGTCAGTACCCACACACTCAACACCCAGCGTTGTCTGGGACAGCAGTGCCTACATAATCCTCCCCACTCCAGCACAGACAACCACTGATTAAGACAGACCTAGAATAGAAACACCCACTACTCCTGATAACAGTATCTACAGGAAAATACAGGTTTTCTTATAGACTATAAGAGTCAATAAGTCATCTTGTGGACCCAGACGTGTGTCTGATTATTTTACTCTGATTAGTAGGGAATTGCAAGGACTTCGCGATACAATATTATCACAATACTTTGGTGCCGATACGCAGTGGCGGATTTAGGCGTAGGCGACATGGGCATCTTGCCGGGGGTGGCACAGAGCGGCCACAAAAAACAAACAAAAAAAAATAACATTTCAGAATGGTGACATTTGCATGATCGGTTTTCTATCGCTCATTTGCACGTCACGTCAATGATATCATGTCACCGTGTGGGACTGTGGGTCAATTAACCTTGTTGGAGTGGGCGCCCTGATTCTAGTTTGTGAGCTAGGCAGGCTACTGCCTGGGAAGGTCTCCCACTCAGAAGTACGAGATGGGGAGGAGGGCGGGGGTAAGTTGACCTCAGGTCTCCCCACTGGAAGCCCGAGGTAGGGGGAGCGGGGGAATTGATCAAATAGCGCACCTCTAACTATGTACAGTACTAATGCAGTTAGTAAGGCAATTATTTGTGCAATTTAGTTTGTGTGTTTCTTGTTTGAATATTATTATATTTGTGTATTTACGTGATATAGGATTTGTGCATTTTAGTTTTATTTGTGTTTTTTGTTAGCAATAGTGTAATAGTGTAATAATTCGATTCTCTTTTATATTTGTATTTATATACTACAATTTGTTTCTATTTGTCTTTAGTACTTCTTTTTTATATTTATGAGTCTTATTTTTGTATATATTTTTGTATGTTATGATTATTTCTTTGTGTTGTTCCAAATAAAAAATTACTGTTAGTGCAGAATGGTGCTTTTTTGGGGCGGGGCTGAAGGGGGGGTTTGCCCAGGAAGCCATACAAGCTAGAACCGCCCACTGCCGATACGATATGTCTTGTGATTCTCACTTTACACAATACAATATTATCACAATACTTTGGTGGAGATGGAGAGCAAGCTATGAAAGAAGGTACAGCCAACTAGCGTAAATGTATTTTTTCCCCCTCACTACTGATTACCTAATATGCCATAGATGTCAAGTCTGACATGCAAAATTAGACCACAAAAGACGGTTTCATATGATTGGACATTCTAACATCCCTTCTCAGCAGCAGCTAAGGCCTCTGAAAGGTTAACTGAGGCTGGGGCTGAGGCTAGGCCTGGGGCTGAGGCTGGGACTGAGGCTAGGCCTGGGGCTGAGGCTGGGACTGAGGATGGGGTTGTGGCTGGGGGCTGAGGCTGAGGCCTGGGGCTGAGGCTGGGGCTGAGGCTAGGCCTGGGGCTGGGGCTGAGGATGGGGTTGTGGCTGGGGGCTGGGGCTGAGGCTGGGGCTGAGACTGGGGTTGGGGCTGGAGTTGGGGCTGGGGCTGGGGCATTCCTTTAATAAATGATGGATGTGTTGGTGTTATCTCTGAGATGTAAAAGAGCTCTGCTGTTCGTTATCAGGGGCTCTGGCGGCAGAAAGACGCTAAATGGAAACCTTTCTGGAACAATCAGTCACACAGACAGGCAGGCTTTCTGGAACAATCAGTCACACAGACAGGCAGGTATTCTGGAACAATCAGTCACACAGACAGGCAGGCAGGCTTTCTGGAACAATCAGTCACACAGACAGGCAGGCAGGCTTTCTGGAACAATCAGTCACACAGACAGGCAGGCTTTCTGGAACAATCAGTCACACAGACAGGCAGGCAGGCTTTCTGGAACAATCAGTTACACAGACAGGCAGGCTTTCTGGAACAATCAGTCACACAGACAGACAGGCTTTCTGGAACAATCAGTCACACAGACAGACAGGCTTTCTGGAACAATCAGTCACACAGACAGACAGGCTTTCTGGAACAATCAGTCACACAGACAGACAGGCTTTCTGGAACAATCAGTCACATAGACAGACAGGCTTTCTGGAACAATCAGTCACACAGACAGACATGCTTTCTGGAACAATCAGTCACACAGACAGGCAGGCTTTCTGGAACAACCAGTCACACAGACAGGCAGGCTTTCTGGAACAATCAGTCTCACAGACAGGCAGGCAGGCTTTCTGGAACAACCAGTCACACAGACAGGCAGGCTTTCTGGAACAATCAGTCACACAGACAGACATGCTTTCTGGAACAATCAGTCACACAGACAGGCAGGCTTTCTGGAACAATCAGTCACACAGACAGGCAGGCTTTCTGGAGCAATCAGTCACACAGACAGGCAGGCTTTCTGGAACAACCAGTCACACAGACAGGCAGGCTTTCTGGAACAATCAGTCTCACAGACAGGCAGGCAGGCTTTCTGGAACAACCAGTCACACAGACAGGCAGGCTTTCTGGAACAATCAGTCACACAGACAGGCAGGCTTTCTGGAACAATCAATAAATAAACATAAATATGGGTTGTATTTACAATGGTGTTTGTTCTTGTCACGTCCAGGCCTGAGAAGACAGGCTGGAGTGTTTAGTTTTGTTTTAGGTGTAGGGGTTTTCTGTTCTAGGTTATATATTTCTATGTTGGGTTAATGGTTCCCAATTAGAGGCAGCTGAGTGTCGTTGTCTCTAATTGGGAACCATATATATGTTTGTAGTTTTCACTTGGGGTTTGTGGGTTATTGTTTGGTCATAGCTGTGTTTGTTTTGTCAGTTATGGTTCAACTTCACGATCTTCGTTTTCATTTTGTTATTCTTGCCCAGTTACGTTCGGAATAAATATGTATACTGGAAGCATCGCTGCGTCTTGGTCTGTCCATTATGAGGATCGTGACAGTTCTTCACTCAGTACCCTTTTCTTGTGGCAACAGGTCACAAATATTGCTGTTGTGGTGGCACACTAAGATATTTTACCCCTAGATATGGGAGTTTATCAAAATTCGGTTTGTTTTCGAATTCTTTGTGGGTCTGTAATCTGAGGGAAATATGTGTCTCTAATATGGTTATACATTTGGCAGGAGGTTAGGAAGTGCAGCAACAGTTTCCAACTCATTTTGTAGGCAGTGTGCACATAGCCTGTCTTCTCTTAAGAGCCAGGTCTGCCTTCAGCGGCCTTTCTCAACAGATTTGTGACCTGTTGCCACAAGAAAAGGGTAACCAGTGAAGAACAAACACCATTGTAAATAAAACCCATTTTTAATGTTGATTTATTTTCCCTTTTGTACATTTACTATTTGCACATCATTACAACACTGTATATAACCATAATATTACATTTGAAATGTCTTTATTCTTTCATACTTTTGTGAGTGTAATGTTTACTGTTAGTTTTTCATTGTCTATTTCGCTTTTGTTTATCTATTTCACTTACTTTGACATTGTAAACAAATGTTTCCAATGCCAATAAAGCCATTTGAATTGAAATTGAATTGAATTGAGAGAGTTTTATTTATTTATTTTTATTTCACCTTTATTTAACCAGGTAGGCTAGTTGAGAACAAGTTCTCATTTACAACTGCGACCTGGCCAAGATAAAGCAAAGCAGTTCGACACAAACAACAACACAGAGTTACACATGGAATAAACAAGCGCACAGTCAATAACACAATAGAAAAAAAGAAAGTCTATATATAGTGTGTGCGAATGGCGTGATGAGGTAAGGCAATAAATAGGCCATAGTAGCAAAGTAATTACAATTTAGCAGATTAACACTGGAGTGATAGGTGAGCAGATGATGATGTGCAAGTATAAATACTGGTGTGCAAAAGAGCAGAAAAGTAAATAAAAACAATATGGGGATGAGGTAGGTAGATTGGGTGGGCTATTTACAGATGGACTATGTACAGCTGAAGCGATTGGTTAGCTGCTCAGATAGCTGATGTTTAAAGTTAGTGAGGGAAATATAAGTCTCCAGCTTCAGCGATTTTTGAAATTCGTTCCAGTCATTGGCAGCAGAGAACTGTAAGGAAAGGCGGCCAAAGCAGGTTTTGGCTTTGGGGATGACCAGTGAGATATACCTGCTGGAGCGCATGCTACGGGTGGGTGTTGTTATCGTGACCAGTGAACTGAGATAAGGCAGAGCTTTACCTAGCATAGACTTATAGATGACCTGGAGCCAATGGGTCTGGCGACGAATATGTAGCGAGGGCCAGCCGACTAGAGCATACAGGTCGCAGTGGTGGGTAATAGAAGGGGCTTTGGTGACAAAACGGATGGCACTGTGATAGACTGCATCCAGTTTGCCGAGTAGAGTATTGGAAGCTATTTTGTAAATGACATCGCTGAAGTCGAGGATCGGTAGGATAGTCAGTTTTACGAGGGTATGTTTGGCGGCGTGAGTGAAGGAGGCTTTGTTGTGAAATAGGAAGCTGATTCTAGATTTAATTTTGGATTGGAGATGTTTAATATGAGTCTGGAAGGAGAGTTTACAATACCTAGCCAGACACCTAGGTATTTGTAGTTGTCCACATATTCTAAGTCAGAAATGTCCTGAGTAGTGACGTTAGTCGGGCGGGCGGGTGCGGGCAGCGAACGGTTGAAAAGCATGCATTTGGTTTTACTAGTGTTTAAGAGCAGTTGGAGGCCACGAAGGAGTGTTGTATGGCATTAAAGCTCATCTGGAGGTTAGTTAACTACTTAGGGAGCAGTGGTAGCGCCTCACTCCCGGTGAAATGTAAGTTGAATTATTAAACATTCATCAATATACAAGTGTTTCATAGTCATCAAAAGCTATGCTTCTTGGCAATATCACAGCGTTGTCAGATTTCAAAAAGGCTTTACGGCGAAAGCACGACATTTGATTGTTTGAGGGTAGCACCTCCAATATTTTAACCATTAGCATAAATTCATAAACCATTGCGGTTCACACAAAACACATTTCACAGCTAAAACAAATCCCTTACCTTTTGAAGAACTTCTGCTGAGGGCTTCCCAAGTGTCCAACGAAGACATCCAATGGTTCTTTTGTTATTATATCTATAAATCTCAGTTTGGTTGGCGCGTTATGTTCAGAAAATCCAACGTCGAATCGCCCTTTGAAACGTGAAGAGAACGGTTTCAAATATACCTATAAACTTTTCCTAAACAAATCAAATACCAGTTAAAATGCATCCTTAGCTCTCCTTTTATGAATATTAGCGATAATATTTCACTCGGATGGTCACCTAAACGTTATATAAGTAAAATAAAGTGGGGCGCGCAGCCAGACTCGCGCCCGAGAAAACTTGTTGACATCTGAGCTACCTTGTCCATTTCCTGTACCTATTCGTTCTGTTAACTCCAATCTCTCTGAGTCTTTGTATTTAGACTGTTGACATCTAGTGGAAGCCATAGGTACTGCAGTCTCAGTCCTGGTTACAATTGGATTCAATGGGGAGTGTGTCAAACAGAGCAAAAGGTCACCAGAAACTGATTTCCGGATGGATTCTTCTCGGGTTTTTGCCTGCTAAATGAGTTCTGTTATACTCACAGACATTATGTTAACACTTTTAGAAACCTCAGAGTGTTTCCTATCCAATAGTGCTAATTATGTGCATATCCTATTTTCTGAGCCTGAGTGGCAGGCATTTTGCTTTGGGCACGCCAGACTCTCCAAAACCGTCACCTCACCTGCCGCTCCCTAAGAAGTTAACACACAGTACTATCTGTTATCGATGGCGGTTATGATACCATTTAGTACCTTGAGCGTGTGTCAGCTCGGTGTGTGTAGCTGGTGCATAAAGTCAGGCGCAGGAGAGCAGAGATGAGTGAACAACGTATTTTACTACGACGGCACAAAGTAAACAATTTACAAGGTGCCCAAAATTACGGTATCCATAACACATGGGTCAAAACAGCAACCGGCGAAATAAACCAGCCAGAAAGGTACCGACATGAACAAAGAACAATCACACACACAAACATGGGGGAACCAGAGGGTTATATACATGAACAAGTAATTGGGGAATGAAGTGTGTGGAAAACAAGGACAAAACAAATGGAAAATGAAAAGGGGATCGGCAATGGCTAGAAGACCGGTGACGTCGACCACCGAATGCCGCCCGAACAAGGAGAGGGACCGACTTCGGCGGAGGTCGTAACAGTACCCCCCACCTTGACGCTCGTCTCCAGCAGCGCGCCGACACCGGCCTCGGGGACGACCCGGAGGGCGAGGCGCAGGGAGATCCGGACGGCGACGATGGAACTCCCGCAGCATCAAAGGGTCCAACATCTCTCCTCCGGACCATACCCCTCCCACTCCACGAGGTACTGAAGGCCCCTCGCCCGACGCCTCGAGTCCAGAATGGACCGAACTGCATACGCCGGGGCCCCCTCGATGTCCAGCCAGCCTGAGGAGAGACACATGGAACGAGGGGTTAATATGGTAATCGGGGGGAAGCTGTAACCTGTAACAAACTTTGTTCAGTCTCCTCAGGACTTTAAATGGTCCCACAAACCAGCTTCCGGCAGGGCAGGCGGAGGGGCAGGTTTCGGTTCGAGAGCCAGACTCGGGTCCCCCGGTGCGAACACCTCACTGCGGTGACGGTCTGTGCTGGCTTTCTGGCGCATCATGGCCCACTGAAGGTGAACATGAGCGGTGTCCCATGTCTCCTCCCCACGCCTAAACCAGTCGTCCACCGCAGGAGCCTCGATCTGGCTCTGATGCCAAGGCGCCAGAACCGGCTGGTACCCCAGTACGCACTGGAAGGGGGAGAGGTTAGTGGAGGAGTGGCGGATCGAGTTCTGGGCCATCTCTGTCCAGGGCACGAACGCCGCCCACTCCCCCGGCCGGTCCTGGCAATAAGACCTCAGAAACCTACCCACATCCTGGTTCACTCTCTCCACCTGCCCTTACTCTTGGGGTGAAAACCCGAGGTAAGGCTGACCGAGACCCCCAGACGTTCCATGAACGCCCTCCAGACCCTCGACGTGAACTGGGGACCTCGATCAGACACTACTGGAGCCTTGCACTGGGCGCACACCGAGCAGGAGGAAACAGAAACCCTCACGTCCTTTGCTAAAGTGGGCCACCAGTACTTCCCACTAAGACAACGCACTGTCCGATCGATGCCCGGATGACCAGAGGAGGGTGACGTGTGGGCCCAATAGATCAAACGGTCGCGGACAGCAGACGGAACGTACAGACCCTCAGCTGGACACAGGATGGGAGTGGGCTCTGCACGTAGCACCCGCTCTATGTCCGCGTCCAGCTCCCACACTACCGGTGCCACCAGACAGGAGGCCGGGAGTATGGGGGTGTGATCCATGGGCCGCTCCTCTGTGTCATACATCCGGGACAGTGCGTCTGCCTTCGCGTTCTGGGAACCTGGTCTGTAGGACAGGGTGAAAACAAAACGGGTAAAAAACATGGCCCACTTTGCCTGGCGAGGGTTCAGTCTCCTCGCCGCCCGGATGTACTCCAGATTGTGGTGGTCAGTCCAGATGAGAAAAGGGTGTTTAGTCCCCTCAAGCCAATGTCTCCACGCCTTCAAGGCCTTGACGACAGCCAACAACTCCCGGTCCTCCACGTCATAGTTTCGCTCCGCCGGGCTGAGCTTCTTCGAGAAGAAGGCACAGGGGCAGAGCTTTGGTGGCGTACCCGAGACTGAGAGAGCATGGCTCCTATCCCAGCCTCGGACACATCCACCTCCACTATGAACGCTAAAGAGGGATCCGGATGAGCCAGCACGGGAGTCGAGGTAAACAGAGCCCTCAGGTGACGAAAAGCCCTGTCCGCCTCAGCCGACCACTGCAAACGCACCGGTCCCCCCTTCAGCAGTGAGGTAATGGGAGCCGCTTCCTGACCAAAACCCTGGATAATCCTCCGGTAGTAGTTGGCAAACCCTAGAAACCGCTGCACCTCCTTTACCGTGGTGGGAGTCGCCCAACTACGCACGGCTGAAATGTGGTCACTCTCCATCTCCACCCCTGAAATGGAAATGCAGTACCCTAGGAAGGAGACGGACTATTGAAAGAACAGACATTTCTCAGCCTTGACGTACAGGTCATGCTCCAACAGTCGACCAAGCACCCTGCGCACCAGGGACACATGCTCGGCGCGTGTAGCGGAGTATATATTTCTGTTGCCACGAAATAGTGGGGTCATGACAAGCCAACCAGGGTGGCCCAGCACCACGGGAAACGCAGGAGAATCAATAAGGAAGAGACTGATTCTCTCCTTGTGACCCTCCTGCGTCACCATGCCCAGTGGAGCGGTGGCCTCCCTAATTAACCCTGACCCTAATGGTTGACTATCTAGGGCGTGAACTGGGAAGGGCATATCCACTGGAACAATGGGGATCCCTAAACTATGGGCAAATGATCTGTCAATAAAATTCCCAGTTGTGCCTGAATCTATGAGCGCCTTATGCTGGGAATGCGGGGAAAACTCAGGAAAATGTATGTACAAAAACATGTGTGCAACAGAGGCCTCTGGGTGAGCATGGTGCCGACTCACCTGGGGTGACGCGAGAGTGCCCTGCCTGCTGCCTCGACTCCCAGAGGAACCTCCCCAGCACCGACCGGCAGTGTGTCCTCTGCGGCCACAGGCGGTGCATGGAACGGCACCTCCTCCGGTCTCCCTAAGTGCAGCACCTCCCGATCTGGACGTCCGCGGGTAGCCAGCAGGTTATCCAACCGAATGGACAGGTCCACCAGCTGGTCGAAGGTGAGAGTGGTGTCCCTGCAGGCCAACTCCCGACGGACGTCCTTGCGCAAACTGCAACGGTAGTGATCGATCAGGGCCCTGTCGTTCCATCCCGCGCGCTGGCGGCCAGGGTCCGGAAGTCCAAGCGAACACCTGTGCGCTCCTCGTCCCCTGCCTCAGGTGGATGAGACGTTCACCCGCCGCTCTACCCTCAGGCGGGTGGTCGAAGACTGCCCGGAAGCGGCGGGTGAACTTCTTGAAGTGGTCCAGCACAGCTTCTCCTTCTCCCCACACGGCGTTGGCCCACTCCAGGGCTTTCCCTGAGGGGCAGGAGACGAGGGCGGACACCCTCTCACGCCCCGAAGGAGCCGGGTGGACGGTTGCCAGGTAGAGCTCCAGCTGTAGTATGAACCCCTGACATCCTGCAGCCGTCCCATCATACTCCCTAGGAAGGGCGAGACGAATCCCACTGGGACCGGGTGTAGGAGGGGTGAGTAGTGGTGACCTTGGTTGTGCTGGCAGAGGCACTGGAGGAACTCCTCTTCTCTCCCAGCGATCCAAGTTCTGAAGAGCGGTGCCGGGATGTTGCAGCATAGCCGCGTGCTGCTGGACGCGCTCCTCGACTTGCTGACTCGCGCTGACTCCATAATTTGAGGTGCGTGATTCTGTCAGGTTGGTGTGTGTAACTGGTGCATAAAGTCAGGCGCAGGAGAGCAGAGATGAGTGAACAACGTTATTTACTACAACGGCACAAAGTAAACAATTTACAAGGTGCCCAAAATAACGGTATCCATAACACACGGGTGAAAACAGCACCCGGCGAAATAAACCAGCCGGAAAGGTACCGACATGAACAAAGAACAATCACGCACACAAACATGGGGGAACCAGAGGGTTATATACATGAACAAGTAATTTGGGAATGAAAACCAGGTGTGTGGAAAACAAGGACAAAACAAATGGAAAATGAAGTCAGCGGAAGTCGGCGGAAGTCGTGACAGCGTGGCTGAGGAGCACCCGTGACCAGCTCGGAAACCGGATTGCTCAGCGGAGAAGGTACGGTGGGATTTGAAATGATCAGTGATCTGTTAATTAACTTGGCTTTCGAAGACTTTAGAAAGGCAGGGCAGGATGGATATAGGTCTCTAACAGTTTGGGTCAAGAGTGTCAACCCCTTTGAAGAGGGCGATGACCGCGGCAGGTTTCCAGTCTTTAGGAATCTCGGACGATACGAAAGAGAGGTTGAACAGACTAGTAATAGGGGTTGCAATAATGGTTAAGCTTAGAACAAAAATAAAAAATGTGATAAATTGCCTGAATGGATGTGATAATTATACATGTATAACAATGTGCCCCACAGTTAAAAATAAATAGAAAAACTACTACTACTAGTTTGATGGTTGTAGTCATAAATTGTCCCATTAACAATCACCCATATTAGCAAACATATTTCATTTCTAACTTCAAATTTCTCTTAGAAAAAGGGATCCTCTAAGGGTTCTCCTATGGGGACAGCGGAAGAACACTTTTAGGTTCTAGATAGCACCTTTTTTTCTAATAGAGTAGTATAGGTTACTAATCGTAATGAACAATATTAGCAAAATGAGCACGATAATGATATCGATAATTTTGGGTTTATCGTTTCAGCTCAAGTTAGCCTCATTACTCAGGGTCCTGGTATGTTCTGTCCCTTGGGAGGATAGTTAACACAGGACTAGAAAAACAGCCTTGAGAGTCGAACCAGGGTCAGAGTGAACACACACACACGCTCCAGACACCAAGCTGATCCTGAGTTATGCTGGATCTGGGGTTCGGGATCTGGGATCTGGGATCTAGGGTCTGGGATCTGGGGTCCGGGATCTGGGGTCTGGAATCTGGGTAAGCCCCCGTGTTTGGGTAGGGTCTGAATCTGTCTGCTCATTCATCCGTTAGTCTGAGTCTCTGACACACGGACACATTTGTCTGCTGCTTAGAAAACAGTCTCCTGAGAAATTAGGTATTTGTTGCTCTCCTTTCCACTCTGGCATCCACAGGATTCTATCTTATAGCCCTTCAAGGAAGACCAATTGGTTTGGTGGTGTGTGTGTGTGTGTTTGATTACTCCTATAGTCTCCCAGGGTAGGTAGGTCAGTGATGTAGGGTGTGAAATAATATTAAGCATGAACCAGGATTTACGAGTCCTCAAGGAGTGAGAGAGCGTCTGCTTCACTAAATGACTTTTCCATGACTATAGGTATCTGAGCCACTCTGAGCTCAAGGATATCCTCTGTTTATGCTCAAGCAACGACCTGCAGATTAGGAGGCCTGGCATTCGCCTGATTAAAATGACCTACTTGTGTAAACTAAGCCTGCGAGGCTGAGAGGTTGAGAGCGGGGTGAAGCACAGAGGGAGCTTTCGGCTCGCTGCTCTCTGTGTAAGCCCCGTCTGTCTAATTAACCAGGTACCTCCCGCAGCACACGCACGCACGCACACACACACACACACACACACACACACACACACACACACACACACACACACACACACACACACACACACACACCCTTTCTATTGGCGTTCCATACTGCGCTAAGGTCATAGAGCAGCGGGAGGGTAGCAGCAAAGCTCCATGGGAGAATCAGATGTGCTAATAAAGCACTGATTTCCACCAGGCATCAAGGACAGCAGAGAACACTACACTGAACTGGCTTTGGCAACATTTCCGTGTTTGTGTAGGTGTAACTGTGTGTGCATATGTGTGTGTATGCGTGTGTGTGTGCGTGACCGGCCAGGTGGGGGATTAGAGTCAGACACAGATTCCAAGGGCACCGTGCTGCACTCATTTGTTTGGGATATGAAGTTTCCTATCCATCATCTCCCCCTCCTTCCACACTCCTCCCAGTTCTCAAACTGAACTGTCCTTTGTTTCTCCTCTCTCTCTCTCTCTCTCTCTCTCTCTCTCTCTCTCTCTCTCTCTCTCTCTCTCTCTCTCTCTCTCTCTCTCTCTCTCTCTCTCTCTCTCTCTCTCTCTCTCTCTCTCTCTCTCTCTCTCTCCCTGACTTTAGCTGTGACTGAGCAGTAGTAGATAGGGGTTTTGGTGAATGTCTTTCTTTATGGTATGTTATGTAGTGAGTAATATATATTTCCACCTCTATTAGATTAGAGGTGAAACTCAGTATCTCTGACCTCTCTCTCTCTCTCTCTCTCTCTCTCTCTCTCTCTCTCTCTCTCTCTCTCTCTCTCTCTCTCTCTCTCTCTCTCTCTCTCTCTCTCTCTCTCTCTCTCTCTCTCTCTCTCTCTCTCTCTCTCTCCCTCCAGATGGAACATGTGCTTTTCATGCAGTTCAGCTTGGATCTGTGTATAAGTCATTCCTGACATCTGCCTGAGGTTATATTACCCCACTCTGGGAGAGCTCTTACATGGGGTTCCCTGGGTTCTCCCACACTAAATCCTACCAGACCACGCCTGCCTGCTTTCATGACCAAGAATACTACGTTGTGATGCCGATTTAGGGCATTGTAGTATGATACTACTGTATTGCTTACTGAATATTCCCTGGTTACCTCAGCAGGATTCTGTTCACACTTGTAGATGCTAGTAACTACCTCTCCCTAGGTCATTAGAGATTGTGTTGAGAAGCCTGGCTCCATCAGGTGACCGGTATGATAAGAGCCTGCTCTCTCTCTTTACCTCTCTTTCCATACACACTGGCACACGTACGGTACTGGTACACTCTACTGCTACACTCTACTACTACTCTATTACTACACTCTACTACCACACTATACTGCTACACCCCCAAGGCTAACTTCTACTGCTACACTCTACTACTACTCTACTACTACACTCTACTGCTACACTCTACTGCTACACTCTACTGCTACACGCTACTGCTACACTCTACTGCTACTCTATTACTACACTATACTGCTACACTCTACTGCTACACTCTACTGCTACACTCTACTGCTAATCTACTACTACACTATACTGCTACACTCTACTGCTACACTCTACTGCTACACTCTACTGCTACACTCTACTGCTACACTCTACTGCTACACTCTACTGCTACACTCCACTGCTACTCTATTACTACACTCTACTACTACACTATACTGCTACACTCTACTGCTACACTCTACTGCTACTGTACTACTACTCTACTACTACACTCTACTGCTACACTCTACTGCTACACTCTACTGCTACACGCTACTACTACACTCTACTGCTACACTCTACTGCTACTTTATTACTACACTCTACTGCTACACTCTACTGCTACACTCTACTGCTACACTCTACTGCTACTCCTGCCCTGACACACACTCTACTACTACACTATACTGCTACACTCTACTGCTACACTCTACTGCTACTCTACTACAACTCTACTACTACACTCTACTGCTACACTCTACTGTTACACTCTACTACTACACTCCACTGCTACACTCTACTGCTACTCTATTACTACACTCTACTACTACACTCTACTACTACACTCCACTACTACACTCCACTGCTACACTCTACTGCTACACTCTACTGCTACTCTACTACAACTCTACTGCTACACTCTACTGCTACACTCTCCACTGTTACACTCTACTACTACACTCTACTGCTACACTCTACTGCTACCTCCCATTACTACACCACTAGCTACTACTACACTATACTCACAGCACTCTACTGCTACACCTCACTGCTGGGTACTTCATTACTACACTCTACTACTACACCATACTGCTACACCCCTCACTGCTACAGTCTACCCCTACTACAACCTCTACTACTACAACCTCTACTAATACATACACTCTACTACTACACCCCCTACTGCACACCTCACTGCCACACCTCACTGCTACTCTATTACTCCACCTACTACCACACCATATACTGCCACACCTCTACTGCTACACTCCCCATCTGGCATACTCTACTACAACTCTACGACTACACTCTACTGCTACACTCTACTGCTACACGCTACTGCTACACGCTACTACTACACTCTACTGCTACCCTCTACTGCTACTCTATTACTACACTCTACTACTACACTGTACTGCTACACTCTTCTACTACACTCCACTACTACACTCTACTGCTACACTCTACTGCTACTCTATTACTACACTCTACTACTACACTATACTGCTACACTCTTCTACTACACCCACTACTACACTCTACTGCTACACTCTACTGCTACACTCTACTGCTACTCTATTACTACACTCTACTACTACACTATACTGCTACACTCTTCTACTACACCCACTACTACACTCTACTGCTACACTCTACTGCTACACTCTACTACTACACTCTACTTCTACTCTATTACTCCACTCTACTGCTACACTCTACTGCTACTCTACTACAACTCTACTGCTACACTCTACTGCTACACTCTTCTACTACACTCCACTACTACACTCTACTGCTACACTCTACTGCTACACTCTACTACTACACTCTTCTACTACACTCCACTACTACACTCTACTGCTACACTCTACTGCTACACTCTACTGCTACTCTACTACAACTCTACTGCTACACTCTCTACTGCTACACGCTACTACTACACTCTACTGCTACACTCTATTGCTACTCTATTACTACACTCTACTACTACACTATACTGCTACACTCTTCTACTACACTCCACTGCTACACTCTACTGCTACACTCTACTGCTACACTCTTCTACTACACTCCACTACTACACTCTACTTTCATACACTCCCACTGCTACCTACTACTACACTCCACTACTACACTCCACTACTACACTCTACTGCTACACTCTACTGCTACACTCCTACTGCTACACTCTACTACTTCACTCTACTACTACACTCTACTACTACACTCTACTGCTACTCTACTACTATTACACTCTCACCAGCCACACTCCTACTACTACACTACTCTACACCACACTCTACTGCTGCTACTCTACTACTACACTCTACTACTACACCCACTACTACACCCCCACTGCCACACCTCACTACTCACTTCACCTCTACTACTACACTCTACTACTACACTCTACTGCTACTTCTACTATCATCATTACACTCTACTACTACACCCCCACTACTACACTCCACTGCCACACTCCATCACTACACCCCCACTGCCACACCCTACTGGCACCCCACAACCGCACTACTCTTCTACACTCTACTGCTACACTCTACTACTACACCCACTACCACACCCTACTACTACACTCTACCACCACACCCCTTACTACCACACTCCCCTACTGGGCTACACCTCGCTACTCCTACTTCCACCTACTACTGCACTCTACTTCTACTCTACTACTACTCTACTACTGCACTCTACTGCTACACTCTACTACTACACTCTACTGCTACACGCTACTACTACACTCTACTGCTACACTCTACTGCTACACTCTACTGCTACACTCCACTGCTACTCTACTACTACTCTACTGCTACACTCTACTGCTACACTCTACTGTTACACTCTACTACTACACTCTACTGCTACACTCTACTGCTACTCTACTACTACACTCTTCTACTACACTCTACTGCTACACCCCCACTGCTACACTCCCACTGCCTACACCTCACTGCTAATCTATTACTACTCTACTACTGCACTCTACTGCTACACCTCACTGCTGCACACCTACTGCCACACCTCACTGCTACTACACTACTACTGCACTCTACTACTACACCTCTACTGCTACACCTCTACTGCCACACACCCTGCTACTCACACCTCACTGCTACACTCTACTGCTACCCTCTACTGCTACCCTCTACTGCTTCACTCTACTACTACACTCTACTACTACACTCTACTGCTACTCTACTACTACCCTATGCTGCTACCCTCTACTGCTACACTCTACTACCACACTCTACTGCTACTCTACTCCTACTCTACTACTACACTTTACTGCTACACTCTACTGCTACACTCTACTACTACACTCTACTGCTACTCTACTACTACTCTACTACTACACTATACTGCTACACTCAACTACTACACTCTACTGCTACACTCTACTACTACACTCTACTGCTACACTCTACTTCTACCCCCACCATTACACACTCTACTGCTACACTCTCACTACTACACGCTCATACTCTGCTACTCACTACTACCCTACTACTACACTCCCACTGATACACCCAACCACTACACTCTACTGCCATACACCCTTCACTGTGCCACACCTCCCACTACCACACTCCCACTGCTAAGCATTATCACTACCTACTACTGCACTCTACTGCTACACTCTACTGCTACCTCACTACTACCTACTACCACTCTACTGCACTGCTACCCCACTGGCACACCTACTACACTCCACTGCTCACACCCATGCCACACCTCTACTGCCACACTCTACTGCTGGCACCCCCACTGCCACCCCCCACTGCCACACCTCACTACCAGCACCCCACTACTACACCCACTACCACACCCCCACTGCTACTCTACTACCACCCCATGCTGCTACCCCTCACTGCTACACCCCCACTACCACACCCCTACTGCTACTCTACCCTACTCTTACTACCTACACTTTACTGCTACACCTCACGCTACACTCACTGCTACACCTCACTGCCACACTTCTACTACTACTCTACTACTACACTATACTGCTACACTCAACTACTACACTCTACTGCTACACTCTACTACTACACTCTACTGCTACACTCTACTTCTACTCTACTACTACACTCTACTGCTACACTCTACTACTACACTATACTGCTACTCTACTACTACTCTACTACTACACTCTACTGATACACTCAACTACTACACTCTACTGCTACACTCTACTACTACACTCTACTACTACACTCTACTGCTACTCTACTACTACTCTACTACTACACTCTACTGATACACTCAACTACTACACTCTACTACTACACTCTACTGCTACACTCTACTGCTACTCTCATTACTCACACTCTACTACCACACTATACTGCTGCCACACGCCACTGCTACACTCCCCACTGCTGCTACTCTACGGCCAACCCCACTACTACACCCCCACTGCCACACTCTGGGCTGCTGTTACACCTCTACTACCACACTCCTACTGCTACACCCCACCTACTGCTACTCTACTACCTACACTCTACTGCCACACCTCGAATACCACACTCTACTGCCACACCTCCCACTGCTACACTCTACCAAGCCACACCCCCACTACCAGACCTCTTCACACCCCTACTGCCACACCCCACTGCTACTCTACTACCACAC
This sequence comes from Brachymystax lenok tsinlingensis, assembly GCA_030435695.1. Taxonomy (NCBI): domain Eukaryota; kingdom Metazoa; phylum Chordata; class Actinopteri; order Salmoniformes; family Salmonidae; genus Brachymystax; species Brachymystax lenok. The sequence goes on along the minus strand of CM059790.1, from coordinate 37,690,204 downwards.
ACTCTACTACTGCACTCTACTACTACACTCTTCTAATTACACCCACCGCTACACTCTACTACTACACCTCTACTACGCCACGCCCCACTACACTCTTCTACTACACTCCACTGCTACACCACTCACTACTACAGCCTTACTGCTACTCTACTACTACTCTACTACTGCACTCTACTGCTACACTCTACTGCTACTCTACTACTACTCTACTACTACACTCTACTACTACACTCTACTGCTACACTCTACTGCTACACGCTACTACTACACTCCACTGCTACTCTACTACTACTCTACTACTACACTCGACTGCTACACTCTACTGTTACACTCTAATACTACACTCTACTGCTAGTCTACTACTACACTCTTCTACTACACTCTACTGCTACACTCTACTACTACACTCAACTACTACACTCTACTGCTACACTCTACTACTACACTCTACTGCTACTCTACTACTACTCTACTACTGCACTCTACTGCTACACTCTACTGCTACACTCTACTACTACTCTACTCCTACACTCTACTGCACACCCCTACTGCCACACACTCTACTGCTACACTCTACTACTACACTCTACTGCTACACTCTACTGCTACTTTACTACTTCACTCTACTTCTACACCCCCTACTGCTACTCTCTACTACTACTCTACCACTTACACTCACTGCTGCACACTTACTGCTACTCTACTACTACTCTCTACTACGGCCTACACTCTTACTGCTACACTCTGGCCACCACACCTACTACCACTTCACTCACTACTACACTCTCACTGCTACACTCTACTACTACACTCTACTGCTACTCTACTACTACACTCTACTGATACACTCAACTACTACACTCTACTGCCACACACTCCCCACTACTACACCATACTGGGCCGCACCTCTCTACTGCTACTCTACTACTACACCCCACTGCTACACCCCTCCACTGCCACACTTCAGCAGGTTGGGCAACCTCCAGTCCCTATGGTGCCTGATTTGGTGTCACTTTTCTCCCATCACCAGCAAACACAGCTGATTAATCAAATTGCATTCTAAACTGAAGATCATGATTAGGTGATTATTGGAGTCACGTGTGTTAGCTGGGGCTGAGGCAAAACTGTGCCACCAATCAGGCCCTCGAGGACTGGAATTGCCCACCCCTGCTACTGCTACAAACACCTACTCTGCTTTACTCACTCCCAAACCTTTTCCTCCACGTCTGTGGGCCACCCTTTCCCCCTGTGCTGTAGTCTCCCCCTGTGCTGTAGTCTCCCTCTGTGCTGTAGTCTCGCCCTGTGCTGTAGTCTCCCCCTGTGCTGTAGTCTCCCTCTGTGCTGTAGTCTCCCCCTGTGCTGTAGTCTCCCCCTGTGCTGTAGTCTCCCCCTGTGCTGTAGTCTCCCTCTGTGCTGTAGTCTCCCCCTGTGCTGTAGTCTCCATTCTGTGCTGCAGTCTCCCGTCTGTGCTGCAGTCTCCCTCTGTGCTATAGTCTCACCCTGTGCTGTAGTCTCCCCCTGTGCTGTAGTCTCCTCCTGTGTTATAGTTTCCCCTCTGTGCTGTAGTCTCTCCCCTGTGCTGTAATCTCCCTCTGTGCTGTAGTCTCCCTTCTGTGCTGTAGTCTCCCCCTGTGCTGTAGTCTCCTCCTGTGCTATAGTTTCCCTTCTGTGGGAATATATGGATGAGTGATGGCTGACCGGCATAGGCAAGATGCAGTAGATGGTATAGAGTACAGTATATACATATGAGATGAGTAATGTAGGATATGTAAACATTATATAAATGGCATTGTTTAAAGTGGCTAGTGATACATTTATTTCATCCAATTATAATTAACGTTATTAAAGTGGCTAGAGATTTGGGTCGATGGCCGAACTGTCACAGGACATGCCGGGCTCTCAATGCACACAGGGGGCCTGATGCGTGGAGCCCGCACCATGTGCCCCCCCCCACCAATACATTTTTGGGGCTGCTGTGGCCACGAACCCCCCAGGAGCTCCCGCCAAGGAAAGGCCTCCCAATCCGCCTTGATCTCCGCCATGGTCAAGTACCCCCTCTCCTTCTTGCCATGCTGCTTGGTCTCTTGGTGGTGGGTAATTCTGTCACGATCTTCGGTATAGACAGACCAAGGCACAGCGAGGCATCCAGTATACATGTTTAATTTAGAAAACGAAACTCACGTAACTGGGCAAAATAACAAAAGGTAACCGTGACGAAGAACTAACTAAACACAAACAAGCTATGTCCAAACAATTACCCACAAACCCCAAGTGAAAACTACAAACATATATATGGTTCCCAATTAGAGACAACGACACTCAGCTGCCTCTAATTGGGAACCATTACCCCAACATAGAAATATATAATCTAGAACAGAAAAACCCTACACCAAAAACAAAACCAAAACACTCCAGCCTGTCATCTCAGGCCTGGACGTGACATGAACGGCATAGGCAAGATTCAGTAGATGGTTTAGAGTACAGTGTATACATCGGATATGAGTATGTCGGATATGTAAACATTATATACAAAATTGTTTAAAGTGGCTAGTGATACATTTGTTACATCCAATTCCTATGTTTTAAGTGGCTAGAGATTTAAGTCAGTATGTTGGCAGCAGCCACTCAATGTTAGTGATGGCTGTTTAACAGTCTGATGGCCTTGAGGTAGAAGCTGTTTTTCAGTCTCTCGGTCCCAGCTTTGATGCACCTGTACTGACCTCGTCTTCTGGATGATAGCGGGGTGAACAGGCAGTGGCTCGGGTGGTTGTTGTCCTTGATGATCTTTTTTTGGCCTTCCTGTGACATCGGGTGGTGTAGGTGTCCTGGAGGGCAGGTAGTTTACCCCCGGTGATGCGTTGTGCAGTCCTCACTACCCTCTGGAGAGCCTTACGGTTGTGGGTGGAGCAGTTGCCGTACCAGGCGGTGATACAGCCCGACAGGATGCTCTCGATTGTGCATCTGTAGAAGTTTATGAGTGATTTTGGTGACAAGCCGAATTTCTTCAGCCTCCTGAGGTTGAAGAGGCGCTGTTGCGCCTTCTTCACCACGCTGTCTGTGTGGGTGGACCAATTCAGTTTGTCCATGACATGTATGCCGAGGAACTTAAAACTTTCCACCTTCTCCACCACTGTCCCCTCGATGTGGATAGGGGGGTGCTCCCCTCTGCTGTTTCCTGAAGTCCACGATCATCTCCTTTGTTTTGTTGACATTGAGTGAGAGGTTATTTTCCTGACACCACACTCCGAGGGCCCTCACCTCCTCCCTGTAGGCCGTCTCGTCGTTGTTGGTAATCAAGCCTACCACTGTAGTGTCGTCAGAAAACTTGATGATTGAGTTGGATGCGTGCTTGGCCACGCAGTCATGGGTAAACAGGGAGTACAGGAGAGGGCTGAGAACGCACCCTTGTGGGGCCCCAGTGTTGAGGATCAGCGGGGTGGAGATGTTGTTTCCTACCCTCACCACCTGGGGCTGGCCCGTCAGGAAGTCCACGACCCAGTTGCACAGGGCTGGGTCGAGACCTAGGGTCTCAAGCTTAATGACGAGCTTGGAGGGAACTATGGTGTTAAAAATGCTGAGCTGTAGTCGATGAACAGCATTCTTACATAAGTATTCCTCTTGTCCAGATGGGTTAGGGCAGTATGCAGTGTGATTGCGATGGGCTGTCTGTGGACCTATTGGGACGGTAAGCAAATTGGAGTGGGTCCAGGGTGTCTGGCAGGTTGGAGGTGATATGATCCTTGACTAATCTCTCAAAGCACTTCATGATAACAGAAGTGAGTGCCACGGGGCGATAGTCATTTAGCTCAGTTACCTTAGCTTTCTTGGGAACAGGAACAATGGTGGCCCTCTTGAAGCATGTGGGAACAGCAGACTGGGATAGGGACTGATTGAATATGTCCGTAAACACACCAGCCAGCTGGTCTGCGCATGCTCTGAGGACACGGCCAGGGATGCCATCTGGGCCAGCAGCCTTGCGAGGGTTAACACATTTAAATGTTTTCCTCACGTTGGCTGCGGTGAAGGTGAGCCCGCAGGTTTTTGTAGCGGGCCGTGTCGGTGGCACTGTATTGTCCTCAAAGCGAGCAAAGAAGTTGTTTAGTTTGTCTGGGAGCAGGACGTCATGGTCCGCAACGGGGCTGGTTTTCTTTTTGTAGTCCGTGATTGACTGTAGACCCTGCCACATTCCTCTTGTGTCTGAGCCGTTGAATTGTGACTCTACTTTGTCTCTATATTGACGCTTAGCTTGTTTGATTGCCTTGCGGAGGGAATAGCTACACTGTGTGTATTCAGTCATGTTTCCGGTAGCCTTACCCTGGTTAAAAGCAGTGGTTTGCGCTTTCAGTTTTGCGCGAATGCTGCCATCAATCCACAGTTTCTGGTTGGGGAAGGTTTTAATAGTTGCTATGGGTACAACATCACCAATGCACTTGCTAATAAACTCGCTCACCAAATCAGCATATACATCAATGTTGTTGTCCGACGCTATCCGGAACATATCCCAGTCCACGTGCTCAAAGCAGTCTTGCAGCATGGAATCGATTGGTCGGACCAGCGTTGAACAGACCTGAGCACGGGTGTTTCCTGTTTAGTTTCTGTTTGTAGGCTGGGAGCAACAAAATGGAGTCGTGGTCAGACTTGCCGAAAGGAGGGCGGAGAATGGCCTTGTATGCGTCAATGAAGTTGGAATAACAATGATCCAGGGTTTTGCCAGCCCGGATGGCACATTCGATATGCTGGTAAAATTTTGGGAGCCTTGTTCGAAAATTAGCCTTATTAAAATCCCCAGCCACAATAAATGCAGCCTCAGGATATGTTGTTTCCAGTTTACATAGAGTCCAATGGATTTCTTTCAGTGCCGTCGATGTGTCAGCTTGAGGGGGGATATACACGGCTGTGATTATAATCGTGGAGAATTCTCTTGGTAGATAATGCGGTCGGCATTTGATTGTAAGGAATTCTATGTCAGGTGAACAAAAGGATTTGAGTTCCTGTATGTTGTTATGATCACACCACATCTCGTTAATCATAAGACACACACCCCCACCCTTCTTCTTACCAGATAGATGTTTGTTTCTGTCGGCACGATGCGTGGAGAAACCAGGTGGCTGTACCGACTCAGATAACGTGTCCTGAGTGAGCCATGTTTCCGTGAAGCAAAGAATGTTGCAGTCTCGGATGTCTCTCTGAAAGGCAACCCTCGATCTGATTTCGTCCACTTTGTTGTCCAGAGACTGTACATTGGCGATTAAAATACTCGGGAGAGGTGCACGATGCGCCCGTCTACGTAGCTTGACCAAAAGACCGCCGCGTTTCCCTCTTCTCCTGCGCCGCCGTTGTTTTGAGTCGCTGGGTGCGATCCAGTCTATTGTCCTAGTTGGGGTACCAAACAGAGAATCCTCTTCGGGAATGTCGTATTCCTGGTCGTAATGTTGGTAAGTTGACGTTGCTCTTATATCCAATAGTTCCTCCCGGTTCTATGTAATAAGACATAATATTTTCCGGGGTAACAATGTAAGAAGTAATACATAAAAAAACAAAATACTGCATGGTTTCCTGAGAGCGTGAAGCGAGGCTGCCATCTCTGTCGGCGCCGGAAGTACTGTCTCCCCCTGTGCTGTAGTCTCTCCCTGTGCTGTAGTCTCCCCCTGTGCTATAGTCTCCCTTCTGTGCTGTAGTCTCCCCTTGTGCTGTAGTCTCTCCCTGTGCTGTAGTCTCCCTCTGTGCTATAGTCTCCCCCTGTGCTGTAGTCTCCCCCTGTGCTGTAGTCTCCTCCTGTGCTGTAGTCTCCCCCTGTGCTGTAGTCTCCCCCTGTGCTGTAGTCTCCTCCTGTGCTATAGTTTCCCTCCTGCAGTCTCCCTTCTGTGCTGTAGGCTCCCCCTGTGCTGTAGTCTCTCCCTGTGCTGTAGTCTCCCTTCTGTGCTGTAGTCTCCCCCTGTGATGTAGTCACCCTTCTGTGCTTTAGTCTCCCCCTGTGCTGTAGTCTCCCCCTGTGCTGTAGTCTCCCTTCTGTGCTGTAGTCTCCCCCTGTGATGTAGTCTCCCTCTGTGCTATAGTCTCCCCCTGTGCTGTAGTCTCCCCCTGTGCTTTAGTCTCCCCCTGTGCTGTAGTCTCCCCCTGTGCTGTAGTCTCCCTTCTGTGCTGTAGTCTCCCCCTGTGATGTAGTCTCCCTCTGTGCTATAGTCTCCCCCTGTGCTTTAGTCTCCCCCTGTGCTGTAGTCTCCCCCTGTGCTGTAGTCTCCCCCTGTGCTATAGTCTTTGAAGGTGGGGGTTGAAAGTTTAGTGGATATTACACCAGCTCCGTGGCGTCCCTCTCGGAGTGTCTAACCCGATTGTGAGGCTGGCCACTGGGGCAGATAGGCTGCTGGGAGCAGTGAGAATGTCACACAAAGAGGAGCAGTGAAGGAATGCTGGCTTCCTGCTGGGCTAATCCCACAAGGAAGAAAGGAAGAAGAATGTGAAGAGGGATGAGGGGAAAGAGATGGAAGAGGGGAGAGGGGAAAAGGGAGAGGGGAGATGTGAGAGGGTAGAAGAGAAAGGAGAGAGGGAAGAGGGAGAGCGGAGAAGAGAAAGGACACATGACAGAATTTGCGTTGAGATGAAGAAGGTCTTAATTGGCATGAGAAACATATGTTAACATTGCCAAAGCAAGTGAAATAAACTAAAGTGAAATAAACACTACAAATTAACAGTAAACATTACACTCACAAAAGTTCCAAGAATAAAGACATTTCAAATGTCATATTATGTGCAAATAGTTAAAGTACAAAAGGGAAAATAAATATACATAAATATGGGTTGTATTTGGTGTTTGTTCTTTACTGGTTGCCCTTTTCTTGTGGCAACAGGTCACAAATCTTGCTGCTGTGATGGCACACTGTGGTATTTCACCCAATAGATATGGGAGTTTATCAAAATGTAGTTTGTTTTCTAATTCTTTGTGGGTCTGTGTAATCTAAGTGAAATATGTGTCTCTAATATGGTCATATATTTGGCAGGAGGTTAGGAAGTGCAGCTCAGTTTCCACCTCATTTTGTGGGCAGTGTGCACATAGCCTGTCTTCTGTTGAGAGCCAGGTCTGCCTATGGCAGCCTTTCTTAATAGCAAGGCAATGCTCACTGAGTCTGTACATAGTCAAAGCTTTCCTTAATTTTGGATCAGTCACAGTGGTCAGGTATTCTGGCACTGTGTACTCTCTGTTTAGGGCCAAATAGCATTCTAGTTTTCTCAGTGTTTTTGTTAATTATTTTCAATGTGTTATGTAATTATTTTTTTTTGTTTTCTCATGATTTGGTTGGGTCTAATTGTGTTGCTGTCCTGGGGCTCTGTTGGGTCTGTTTGTGTTTGTGAACAGAGCAGCAGGACCAGCTTGCTTAGGGGACTCTTCTCCAAGTTCATCTCTCTGTAGGTGATGGCTTTGTTATGGAAGGTTTCGGAATCGCTTCCTTTTAGTTGGTTGTAGAATTTAACGTCTCTTTTTGGATTTTGATAATTAGCGGGTATCGGACTAATTCTTCTCTGCATGCATTATTTGGTGTTTTACGTTGTACACAGAGGATATTTTTTTGCATAATTCTGCATGCGGAGTCTCAATTTGTTTGTCCCATTTTGTGAATTCTTGGTTGCTGAGCGGGCCCCAGACCTCACAACCATAAAGGGCAATGGGTTCCGTCAACATTCGGCCGGGTGTTTCCCATTGTGTCTTTTTTGTCTGATCCTTTTGTTTTCCCTTGTTTCCAGTTATTATTTGCACCTGTGCCTCGTTTCCCTTGTATGTATTTAAACCCTTAGTTTACCTTAGTTCTTTGCTCTGTGTTTGTATGTTAGCACCCAACCTCAGTGAAGCTGTGAACGTTTTGTTGCTCCAGTTGGACTCTCTTGTGGAACTCTGTTTTGGTATCTTTTATTTTTGGATTATTCTTTTGAGACTTTTTTGCTGTTCCTTCTTTCCTTGTGGATTTACCTTTTTGTCTTGGTGGATTACCTTTTTGCCTGATGAACTTAATTTTTTGTCGTTATTAAAACACTGTCTCTATTACGGCTGTGTCTGCCTCATCTTCTGGGTTCTGCCAACTACTAGTGGCTCAGTTTGCTAAGTGACTGGTTCTCACACCGGAGACCTGAGTTCGTGACCGGGTCCTGACAGGGTTCTATAACTGATTCAAGTATTTTTAGCCAGATCCTTATTGGTATGTCAAATTGTATGTTCCTTTTGATGGCATAGAAGGCCCTTCTTGCCTTGTCTCTCAGATCGTTCACAGCTTTGTGGAAGTTACCTGTGGCGCTGATGTTGATGAGTTATGAATCATGTTTTCTGTGCTCTAGGGCAATGGGTGTCTAGATGGAATTTGTATTTGTGGTCCTGCCAACTGTACCTTTTTTGGAACACCATTATTTTTGTCTTACTGAGATTTACTGCCAGGGCCCAGGTCTGACAGAATCTGTGCAGAAGATCTAGGTGCTGCTGTATGCTGTAGGCTGCTGTAGGCCCCCCTTGGTTGGGGACAGAACACCAGATCATCAGCAAACAGTAGACATTTGAATTCAGATTCTAGTATGTTGAGTCCGGCTACTGCAGACTGTTCTAGTGTCCTCGCCAATTCGTTGATATATATGTTGAAGAGGGTGGGGCTTAAGCTGCATCCATGTCTCACCCCACGGCCCTGTGGAAAGAAATGTGTGTTTTCTTTGCCAATTTTAACAGCATACTTGTTTCTGTACATGGATTTTATAATGTCATATGTTTTTCCCCCAACACCACTTTCCATCAATTTGTATCTGTCGCCACTTTTGTGAATTGGGGTGATCAGTCCTTGGTTCCAAATATTTGGAAAGATACCAGAGCTAAGGATGATGTTAAAGAGTTTAAGTATAGCCAATTGGAATTTGTGGTCTGTATATTTTATAATTGAATATAGGATACCATCAACACCACAGGCCTTTTTGGGTTGGAGGGTTTGTATTTTGTCCTGTAGTTCATTCAATGTAATTGGAGAATCCAGTGAGTTCTGGTAGTCTTTAATCGTTGATTCTAAGATTTGTATTTGATCATGTATTTGTTTTTTCTGTTTGTTCTTTGTTAAGATTGGAGAAGTGGTTTACACATACATCTTCATTTTGGATAGATAACTCTTCGTTTTGTTGTTTGTTTAGTGTTTTCCAATTTTCCCAGAAGTGGTTAGAGTCTATGGATTCTTCAATTACGTTGTGCTGATTTCTGACGCGCTGTTCCTTCTTTTTCCGTAGTGTATTTCTGTTTTGTGTTAGTGATTCACCATAGTGAAGGCGTAGGCTCAGGTTTTCTGGGTCTCTTTTTTTGGGTTTGGATAGGTTTCTCAATTTATTTATTAGATTTTTGCATTCTTCATCAAACCATTTTGTCATTGTTGTTAATTTTCTTCTGTTTTCTGTTAGATTTTTTTTTATTTGATAGGGAAACTGAGAGGTCAAATATACTGTTTAGGTTTTCTACTGCCAAGTTTAGACCTTCACTATTACAGTGGAATGTTTTGTCCAGGAAATTGTCTAAAAGGGATTGAATTTGTTGTTGCCTAATTGTTTTTTGGTAGGTTTCCACATTACATTCCTTCCATCTATAGCATTTCTTAATAATATTCAGTTCCTTTGGCTTTGAATCCTCATGATTGAATATTGCTCTGTTTAATTAGACTGTGATTTTGCTGTGATCTGATAGGGCTGTCAGTGGGCTGACTTTGAACGCACTGAGAGACTCTGGGTTGAGGTCAGTAATAAAGTAGTCTACAGTCTCTCTCTCTCTGTCTCTCTGTCTCTGTCTCTGTCTCTCTCTCTCTCTGTCCAGTTCATGTAATAGTTTGAGATTTTGTGACAGATAGTGTTTTGTTTGACTCCCCTGCTGTGTTACAGTCAGCTGTTGAACTGAGCTCAGACCACTAATGGTCTGGCCTGGAGTCACCCAGTGGTAGTACTTATCTAATCTATGCTCACTGTTCCCTAGACAAAGGACAGGCCTGATGCACAGAGCAGTAGTGTTTTCCTCTGTGTGTGTGTGTGCCTCTGTGTGTGTGTGTGTGTGTGTGTGTGCGCCTCTGTGTGTGTCTGTGCGTGTGTGTTAATGTGTGTGTATGCCTCTGTGTGTGTGTGTGTGTGTGTGTGTGTGTGTGTGTGTGTGTTAATGTGTGTGTGTGTGTGTGTGTGTGTGTGTGTGTGTGTGTGGACTCTTTGATTTCAGCCATGACTTCAAAGCATTATCAGAGTCAAATATGCATTACTTTCACCTCCAGTCCAGAGGGGGACCGACCAGTCAGGCTGAGGCCTCAGTTAAATAAAAAGTATTTCCTGTCCCAGATCCTCTAACATGCCTCAGGTCTGGGTAAAAAATAAATGTGCTGTGAGCTGTGCTTCATTGCTCTTGCCTGGCGCATTGGAACCCATGGAACAGTTCCACATAGTGCAAACACCCACCTATCTGGCACTCCTGACAGGCTCCATTAAACATATTTGAAAGAAAACAACTACTATTTGGACCCAGTTTTGTGGCCTTTCTGGCCCAAGCTTGAAGTAATTAACCCCAGTGCAGCCCAGGGGAAATCACCTCCCTGCGCTGCTCAAGCTCATTCCTCACTCAATACCCACTGCCTCTTTAACGTGTTGACGAAGACATTAAACACAATGACAACCGTCATTAACAACATGCTTTACCGACCTCACTTAGGGACTTAATGAATGCTCAATACTCAACTTAAATGTTGGAACGTAGAAACTCTCTCTTCTTGTCACTCAAATGCATGAGTCTGAGAGAAATAGAAGGAGTCAGAACTCTACTTAAGGGAATGAGAGGTGGAGGAGGAGGAGAGGAGGAGAAGGGGAGGGGGAGGAGTAGGAGGAGAGGAGGAGGAGAAATGGTTTGAGTTAAGGAGGATTTCTCCAATTGTTTGCTGTGGGCTCCATGGTCAGGACAGACTTAATGGTAGAACAACAGAGGATTTCATAACCTCTTCCTCACTCTTCTAGCCCCCTTTCACAAAAACATTGTGCTTTTCGGTAAACAGCCTGCTTTGGATGCTTGTTGTTAAAAGCCGAAGCTGGAGCAGAATCAAAACTTGGTTCTCTCCAATGGGATTGGAGGAAGATTAAGAGAGGAGAAGAGAGGAGAGTTATTTATCCTGTCTGTGTTTCATACAGACAGAGAGATAGAGAGAGGGGGGAGAGAGTGGAGAGTTATTTGTCCTGTCTGTGTTTCATACTGACAGAGAGAGAGAGAGAGAGAGAGAGAGAGAGAGAGAGAGAGAGAGAGAGAGAGAGAGAGAGAGAGAGGGGAGTTATTTGTCCTGTCTGTGTTTTTTACAGACAGAGAGAGAGAGAGAGAGAGAGAGAGAGAGAGAGAGAGAGAGAGAGAGAGAGAGAGAGAGAGAGAGAGGGAGAAGAGAGGAGAGTTATTTGTCCTGTCTGTGTTTCATACTGACAGAGAGATAGAGACAGACACAGAGAGAGAGAGGAGAGGGAGAGAGCGAGAGAGACAGAAACAGAGAGAGAGAGGAGAGAGAGGAGAGAAAGAAATTGAATTGAAATTGAAATTGAATTGAGAGAGACAGAGACAAAATGAGAATTGTCCTTTGTCTGCCTCCCTGCTTTTAGATCCAGTGATTGGAAACAAATAGATCATTGAAGGACGAACGATTACGATGGAGGAAATGTAGTATCAGGTGGAAGGGGGTTCAGATGTGAAAAGCCTGTGCTGAGAGGGAGACATGGATTTCATTAGAGGTGCCTGTGAACGGTCCTCCTCCACGACTGGGTGCAGGAGGGGGGCATTGTTCTCATCCTGCCCCAGCTCAGGGCTCCCGGCATGGGCTCATCTTGTTAGGTAGACACCCTCCCATGGAGGCTGGGGCAGGCTATCAAAGGGACAAAGGAGCCTTTGGTGTGCTGACAGACGGGCACGTCAGAGGCTGGTGTATGTGTGTGTGTGTGTGGTGTGTGTCTGTGTGTGGTTTGTGTGTGTGTGTGTGTGTGTGAGTGAGTCAAAAGTCATCTTGATGAATGACGCGAGTGGCTAGCAGACCGTTCTCTGAAAACAGAGCAGCAATAGGGGCTTGATGTGGAATACAGCGTGATTGGGGTAATGTATGATAGGGGTCATGTACAGGGCATTCGGAAAGTAATCAGACCCCTTGACTTTATCCACATTTTGTTACGTTACAGCCTTATTCTAAAATGGTCTTTTTTCCTCATCAATCTACACACAATACCCTATAATGACAAAGCAAAAACAGGTTTTTAGAAATGTTAGCAAATTTATAAAAAATAAAAAACATAAGTATTTTTTGTTGAAGTACCTTTGGCAGCAATTACAGCCTCAAGTCTTCTTGGGTATGATGCTACAAGCTTGGCACACCTGTATTTGGGGAGTTTCTCCAATTCACCAATTCAAACTCTGTCAGGTTGGATGGGAGTGTTGCTGCACAGCTATTCTCAGGTCTCTCCAGAGATGTTCGTTTGGGTTCAAGTCCCGCTCTGGCTGGGGAACTCAAAGACATTTGGAGACTTGTCCCGAAGCAACTCATGCCTTATTGTGGCTGTGTGCTTAGGGTCGTTGTCCTGTTGGAAGGGTCGTTGTCCTCTCTCCATCTTCTCCCTCTCCATCTTCCCCCTCATTCCATCTTCTCCCTCTATCTTCCCCCTCTCTCCATCTTCTCCCTCTCCATCTTCCCCCTCATTCCATCTTCTCCCTCTCCATCTTCCCCATCTCCATCTTCCCCCTCTCTCCATCTTCCCTCTCTCTCCATCTACTCCCTCTCTCCATCTTCCCTCTCTCTCCATCTTCTCCCTCTCCATCTTCCCCATCTCCATCTTCCCTCTCTCTCCATCTACTCCCTCTCTCCATCTTCCCTCTCTCTCCATCTTCTCCCTCTCCATCTTCCCTCTCTCTCCATCTACTCCCTCTCTCCATCTTCTCCCTCTCTCCATCTTCTCCCTCTCCATCTTCCCCATCTCTCCATCTTCTCCCTCTCTCCATCTTCTCCCTCTCCATCTTCCCCATCTCCATCTTCCCCCTCTCTCCATCTTCCCTCTCTCTCCATCTTCTCCCGCTCTCCATCTTCTCCCTTTCTCAATCTTCTCCCTCTCGCCATCTTCCCCCTCTCTCCATCTTCCCCTCATTCCATCTTCCTCCTCTCTCTATCTTCCCCCTCTCTCCATCTTTCTACATCCCTCTTTCTCTCTCCTCTCCCTCATTCTCTCCTTTTCTCTCACAGAAACATCCCTGATATTGTGAGGTTTTAATCAGCCAGGAATAACAATCCCAATGTTCCCTGTGTTGTTTTAATTAGCCAGGAATAACAGTCTCAACGTTCCCCGTGCTGCTTCCCGCTGCTCCCTGTCCCGCTGCTCTGGTCCTGTTGCGT
>CM059790.1:37526819-37674319 GCA_030435695.1 Brachymystax lenok tsinlingensis | reverse complement strand
AAGAGAGAGAGAGAGAGAGAGAGAGAGAGAGAGAGAGAGAGAGAGAGAGAGAGAGAGAGAGAGAGAGAGAGAGAGAGAGAGAGAGAGAGAGAGAGAGAGAGGAGAGAGAGAAGAGAGAGAGAGCAAGAGAGAGAAGAGAGAGCAAGAGAGAGAAGAGAGAGAGAGAGAGCAAGAGAGAGAAGAGAGAGAGAGAGAAGAGAGAGTGAGAAGAGAGAGAGCAAGAAAGAGAGAGATTCAGTACAAAATGTGCAGTTTTGGAAGCCAGATATGTGTCCTCCTTCCACAACCTGAGGGACAGCCAGTGAAAAGTGCATTTTGTTTTGTTTTGTCTTTCATACCATGCAATGTTGCTTCACAGTCATGTTGAGACTGGCCTACTATTATTCCCCTTTCCACTACAACTACTATTATTCTGCCTTATTGCTGTTGGTCCCACCATTTATTTGTTAAATGTATACTTTGACAATGTATGTAATTTAACTTTCCATGTCAATAAAGTCTACTGAATTGAATTGAATTGAGAGAGAGAGAGAGAGAACAGTCTGCAGCACCCAGCCTGAAGTTAAATGTCTACTGTTTGCTGATGATCTGGTGCTTCTGTCCCCAACCAAGGAGGGCCTACCGCAGCATCTAGATCTTCTGCAAAACAAAAATAATGGTGTTCCTAAAAAGGTCCAGTTGCCAGGACCCCAAATACAAATTCCATCTAGACACCATTGCCTTAGAGCAGGGGTTCTTCAACTTCTTCAGCCTGGGACCCAAATGAGAAATTCTGTGTTTTCCTGGGATCCAAGCTTAGGAAAATATGCAACTATACGTAAATATCGGTACATTTCATTGCCCTTATGCCCCAAAAGAATATGCAATATAGACAAAAACAAATAACAATGATTATTTTTCCCTATTAAAACAGTCTTACATATCTGTCTAGGTTAGAACTGTTGCTGTTAAAATACAATAAATAATTTCATTCTGAATTGGAATAAACAGAATGATCACATCACACAGATGTATAACAGAACACACACACACTTTTTGATCGTGGCACCCTAAGTAACAGTACAGATCAAACATTATCTGGTCTACTGTACATCTTACTGTATACATTATTGTTGATAGAAAGTCTAGGTTGGAACTGTTGCTCTTAAAATACATATTTTTTATTCTGAATTGGAATAAACTGATTGATCACCTAACACAGCTGTAGCCCAGAAAACACACACATACACACAGTCCTAATGAGAGGTGTGTGGCTGGTTGAAGTTTTCAACAAGCATGTCTATTCTGGGCTCAGTTTTGACAGTGCAACACTGAGGTCATGCTCAGCACTGACACTGTTTCTGTACTTGAGAACCCTGACTTGCGTAGGTATGTGGTGCCAAACTGGACCAGAACATCTACTGCTTTCTCAGGCAGGCAGGAGACCGCTTCCTGCTGCAGATGAGCAACCCAGAACTGTGTGAGTGTTTGCCTCAAAAAGCATCTTGCTTCAATCAGTTTATTCCAGTTCAGAATAAAAATGATTACTTGTAACAGCAGCAGTTCCAAACATTTTACTGTAGAAATGATTGTTGAAAACAAGTTCATTTCTACAGTAAAATGTACAGTAGGCCTGATCATTTTTAATCTTCTTCTGTACTGTTTCCTAGGGTTGTACTATCTGTAGCTAGTTAGCTTGCTTTGGCTAACGTTAGCTATTAACTGTGTAATGTTGCAAGGCCAGGGGATTGTTTGAAGGAGAAACTCACATCTACTACTATGAGAGATAGTACTCCCCTTATTTCTTCTTCTGTAAATAAATGACAACAATGCCTTGCAAGCTGACTTACTTTTCCACTTTCGAAGCACTGTTTCCTGAAGCATTCTGCCCTGTTCTGAAAGAACTCCCTGTGTTTACTGTCATGTTGTGCCTGGATGTTTGGTCAGGATGTGTCGTTTTATTAATTTGTTAGTTTTGAGGGACTCATTACTATGCACCCCACACAAAACACATTGTGGGCGCTCCTCGTTATTTCTCAAAGTTTGTATGAAAGAGACAAAAAGTAGTCACTGTATTTGCGTTTCATGACGATTGAGCTCAGTCAGAACTTGTGGCTAGCATGAGTCCATTTCATGACAGCGGTGAGTGATGGCGAGTGGGAATAACAAATCAGTGCCTTGAACGACAGCGCTGCAGCGTGAGGGCCGCGGAGTGATCTTCAAGAAAACTGCAGAAAAAAGATCTGGTAAACAGCGAAGCACATGGGCATCTCCCTCTACCTCTCCCACTCGCGCGCTGCTGCCAAACTGAGCAGAGACCACTGATAAGCAGAGAGCGCCCTGAACCGAGAACGCAGTTTCACTTGGCCAAATCAATTCCAGTAATGAATTAAATAATTATACATTTACGTCATGACCCACTATTAACAGGGGTCGCGACCCATACTTTAAGAAACGCTGCCTTAGAGCACACAAAAAACGATACATACCTTGGCCAAAACATCAGCGCCACAGGTAACTTCCACAAAGCTGTGAACGATCTGAGAGACGGGCCTTCTATGCCATCAAAAGGAACATAAAATTTGACATACCAATTAGGATCTGGCTAAGAATACTTGAATCAGTTATGGATGTGAGGTCTGGGGTCCGCTCACCAACCAAGAATTCACAAAATGGGACAAACACAAAATTGAGACTCTGTATGCAGAATTCTGCAAAAATATCCCCTGTGTACAACGTAAAACACCTAATAATGCATGCAGAGCAGAATTTGTCCGATACCCGCTAATGATCAAAATCCAGAAAAAAAACGTTAAATTCTACAACCACTTAAAAGGAAGCGATTCCCAAACCTTCCATAGCAAAGCCATCACTTACAGAGAAATTGATATGGAGAAGAGTCCCCTAAGCAAGCTGGTCCTGGGGCTCTGTTCACAAACACAAACAGACCCCACAGAGCCTCAGGACAGCAACACAATTAGACCCAACCAAATCATGAGAAAACGAAAAGATAATTACTTGACACATTGAAAATAATTTAAAAAAAAACAGAGCAAACTAGAACAGAGAGTACACAGTGGCAGAATACCTGACTACTGTGACTGACCCAAAATTAAGGAAAGCTTTGACAATGTGCAGACTCAGTGAGCATAGCCTTGCTATTGAGAGGCCACCGTAGGCAGACCTGGCTCTCAGGAGAAGACAGGCTATGCGCTGCTTTAGAAACATGGAAACTGAGCTGCACTTCCTAACCTCCTGCCAAATATATGACCATATTAGAGACACATATTTCCCTCAGATTATACAGACCCACAAAGAATTAGAAAACAAATCAAATATTGATATACTCCCATATCTATTGGGTGAAATACCACAGTGTGGATATTTGCACATCGTTGCAACACTGTATATAGACATAATATGACATTTGAAATGTCTTAATTTTTTAAAAACGTTTGTGAGTGTAATGTGTACTGTTTTTATTGTTTATTTCCTTTTTGTTTATTATCTATTTCACTTGCTTTGGCAATGTAGACATATATTTCCCATGGCATTTAAGCCCTTTGAGTTGAATTCAATTGAGAGAAAAGCGAGAGAGAGAGCAGAGAGAGGAGCGAGGGAGGTAGAGATAGAGAGAGAGAGTTAAGAAGGTGTTTTGTTAGAAGGAGAGTTCTTGTCATGGGTTAGTGAATCTTTAGCAGGTTTTAAAATGTTGTTTGGTGCAGATTTTGTGTTTCCCAAACAAATAGTGTGACACCATACATTGGATTTGCACAATGGATTTTCACAAGCATATGCACTTAACGCACTTTGATAAGTGTTAAATGAACAAAAAGACTCTTCACACATAATTACATGTTATGTCACACATATGTGAGGTGCATATCCAACATCGCTTCACACTAACAATTGTACATCGACTTCCCAGGCTTTGTGTGTGAAAGTAGATCAGGGGTTGGTCCTGTCTGTTTATAACCCCGTAGTGCCAGTCAGTCCAGCTGCATACATCTCAACCTTAGACCTGGGTTCAAATACTATTTGAAATCTTTCATTTTATTTATTTATTTAACCAGGCAAGTCCGTTAAGAACATGTTCTTATTTACAATGACGGCTTATCCCGGCCAAACCCCAGACGACGCCCTATGCAACTCCCAATCACGTCCGGATGTGATACAGCCTGGATTCGAACCAGGGACTGTAGTGACACCTCTTGCACTGATATGCAGTGCCTTAGACTGCTGCACCACTCAAATACTTTATCTATGCTTGTTGGAGATTGCCTGTTGCAATGGAACCAATAGAGAAGTCACAGAATTTGATTAATATTATGGTGTTTCTTTTCCAAGAAAAATGAAAGTGCATTTTACAGTAGCCTATGTAGGCCTCAGGGTTTCCGTTAGAAAACATGGCTCTGTACAACGTGACTGGTCAGGGCTAGGCCTACTTTAACTTCTTGGAGAGTCTGGCATGCCCAAAGTAAAATGTCTCCCACTCAGGCCCAGAAAATAGGATATGCACATAATTGGTACTATTGGATAGGAAACACTCTGAAGTTTCTAAAAGTGTTAACATTATGTCTGTGAGTGTAACAGAACAGAAATAGCAGGCGAAAACCGGAGAAGAATCTATCCGGAATTACTGTTTTTTGTCACATTGGCTCTGGTTGACAGTCTCCCTATTGAGTTCTATGGCAAGCAGCTCCGAGATTTCAGTACCTATGGCTTCCACTAGATGTCAACAGTCTATATATAAAGCCTCAGAGAGATTGGAGGAAGCAGGAAGAATAGGGAAAGGATATGGCCAAGGTAGCTCAGATGTCAACAAGTTTTCTCGTGCGCAAGGCTGGCTGCGCGCCCCACTTTATTTTACTTATATAACGTTTAGGTGACCATCCGAGTGAAATATTATCGCTCATGTTCATAAAAGGATAGCTAAGGATGCATTTAAAAAAAATGTTGATTGATTTATATAGACCAGTCCCCATGCTTGTCTCAAAGCAGCACAAAACGGTGCTGAAATAGTTGACCACACGTGGGTAGACTATTGAGAAAGGAGCCTTGAATAATTAAACAATAAATAAACCACAATATGTGGAGGTGTAGTTCCAGAGCTCACAGGTTTGCCTGGCATGGATTGTGACTCCATCTCCACCAATGCCTCCTGACTCTCCGCCAATGCCACCTGGCTCTGGACCAATGCATCAGCTGTCGCCCATATCTCTGCCCTTAGAGAATGTTTCTCTTTCTGCTGGTCTGCCTTCAATGACTCGATCTCGGTCTTCAAAGTTTAAATATGATCCATGTGCATCTTCATCAGAGCAGAATGGTACCGCCCTGAGCGTAAGTAGACCTATAACACATTACTCAACACTAGTAAGACTCACCTCGTCTACTGTAGGCCTACAACACATTACTCAACACTAGTAAGACTCACCTCGTCTACTGTAGGCCTACAACACATTACTCAACACTAGTAAGACTCACCTCGTCTACTGTAGGCCTACAACACATTACTCAACACTAGTAAGACTCACCTCGTCTACTGTAGGCCTACAACACATTACTCAACACTAGTAAGACTCACCTCGTCTACTGTAGGCCTACGGTATATCCACATGTAGGTCTCCAGATTTTAAACCCGATTGAACTTGTTTGGCATCAACTGAAATCATTCATCCGTAACTCTGCCAAGCCTACATGTCACAACTTCCGCCGAAGTTGGTCCCTCTTCTTGTTCGGGCGGCGTTCGGTGGTCGACGTCACCGACCTTCTAGCCATCGCCAATCCTTTTTTCTGCTATCCATTGGTTTTGTCTTGTCTTACATCACACCTGGTTCCAATTCCCTCAATTACATGTTGTGTATCTAAACCTCTGGTTTCCCCATGTCCTTGTCCGTAATTGTTTTGTTTGTAAGTGCTTGTGCACGTTTTATGGTGGCTACAGGTTATGTTACCCATGTATACTGTTTGTTATATTTTCCGTTGGTTTTGTTATTAAACGACTCCGTTTTGGAAACAGAGTTCTGCTCTCCTGCGCCTGACTTCTCTACCGCCAGTACACACACCTTACACTACAAGAAAAGATGAACCGGTGAAGGCCATCAAGACGTTTTGGCTTGAGAAACTGACGACACAGCAACGCAACAAATACATTGATAATCTCAGCAAGGTTTTACCTGTGGTTGTGGAGCTGGGGGGAAGTGCAACTAAAATGTCCCTGAGATGAACAGTAGTTGAAATTAACATCTGCATTATGAAAGAGTCTTTTTAATCATTATTTTATTAACAAAAACATAAAGATGTTGATTAACAAATACTGTACAGTGTATGCTTTATCTGACCTTGCGGTTGCATGAGGTTTGGAGTTAGAACTGTAAAACTTTAGAGTACTTAAGCATCGAATACATTTTTTTGGCCGTTAGGCTACACTTTACAAAATGACTCAACTCTGATTGACTGCAGCATCTATCGGTCGTCCAAACTGTGGCACAAATTGGGGGATTTTTCAAACCTAGCCGAGCTATTAGACTATCCTTTAGTAAATGAATGGAAGTGTGAATGTTTTAGTCTATCTTCAATATAATCATTCATTCAGAAGGTTAAACCCATAGGTCTTAGGCCTGCAGTAAATTAAATTAGATGACCAGGTTCATTTTTCATTAGGTTATAATAATCCATGCCTTCTGGGAATGTTATAAAGTCCAAAATGTATGGATGGAGTTAGAAATTTGCCTGTCAGAAGTATTAAAATCAACCAATGTCAGCCTTGACATTTTTTATTACCCAACAAATGTTGAAAGTGCGTGTGGGCGACGGAGAGAAACAAAATGTTGCCGTTTGAGGCCATGTGGTGGAGAGTGATGCAGGCGCTGGAGATGGAGGTGTGAGCAAGTGGGTCTGGGCAGGTGTGATGTAGTTGTCGTTTGTATGTGTATGCTTTGTATTGTCTAAAAAGATCAAATAAAATCTTACAAAACGAAAGGAAAAATGACAAGCTTGTAACGCGTCTGATTATTCATTATGAATAGGATTTATTTTGTTTACATTCTTCATTGTAACCACAACGTCACAAATAATTGAACACACAATATGAGCAGATTAACTTGGTCAAAACATTTCTTTATTAAAGACTATCAGAAAGAATGTTGGTGCTTATTTATGCTGACAAATCCTCGCTGGACTCTCTTTCATTCAGTTTCTTCTTCACATCAGCAAAGGACTCTGCGTTTCAGAAACTCACTTTATATAGAGGGTCTGTCACTCTCTCACACTGTGGTAAGTAAAGACAGTTTGTTATTTAGAATTATTTATTTCTGTTTTTAGAGGGAGAGACACCAAAAGCCCACCGATTTTTTTAAATCGTCAGTCCACATGTTAAGTGTAATTGCGCCATTGTATTTACCCAAGTTCTCTCTTAACTCCAGGACCACCGCCAGCAGTTCTTGTTTTGCCTGATGTAGGACTGATCTAGTGCTCGAGAAGAGAGACTCTCGGACTGAAACATTCACACCTCCAGTAATTTACGAAAAGATTGTCAATTTGTGCCACAGTTTAGACTACCGATAGTGATAGTGTGGTGCAATGACAGAATGATGCAATTTATCACAATCTGCCACCATCTACCCCTTTACGGTCACGGCATAAACTCAAAACTATTAAAGAAAGAACCACTGTACAAGTTCTTCCCCCCCGTGTTAACATGATCCCCTAGCCAAAGCTTTTCCCAGTTTGTCGAACACTGCCAGAGCCAATGCAAAGCCTGTGCAGGCTCTAATGTGTTTCATGCGCAGAAATATGATGCAACAACAACAACAACAACAAAGGAAAACAACAGTGGAGAAAAAGAAAGAGAGTAGGCCTCCTTCTCTCTTCCTACCCCCACACTGTTTTTTTCTTGTGTGTTTTGGGTTATTAAAAGCAGATGTCAGTGTACTGTAACAATTGATTTAGAGCTATGTATTTTAGAGCTTTGTCTTCTCCCCTCTTCCCCTCCTCTCCCTCCCTTCCTCCCTCTCTCTCTCCTCATCACCTCCCATCCTTCCCTCTCTGTTCCCATGTGTCCGTGGCAGATACAACTGTTACGAATGTGTTGTGTTCAGGGGTAAACAAGACACATGGGGGCCGCACATGAACGCTCTCTAACACACACACACACACACACACACACACACACACACACACACACACACACACACACACACACACACACACACACACACACACACACACACACACACACACACACACACACACTGGCCTGGGCTCTGAGACCAAAGTCATAATAACTTATTATGTTTCTTCTTTCCGTTACGGCTTTGTCTCCACGCGGGCCCTTTGAGAGTGTTTTCAAAACAGGCCTTGGTTATTGACATCCAGGTCTAATAAGACACAGGCGGTCCAAGTTAACCCAAACCAGGAGAGAGTGTAGTACCACCGTGCTGTAACTGTCTACAAGCCACAGTATAGAACCCTGTAGTACCGCCGTGCTGTAACTGTCTATACGCCACAGTATAGAACCCTGTAGTACCGCCGTGCTATAACTGTCTACACGCCACAGTATAGAACCCTGTAGTACCGCCGTGCTGTAACTGTCTACACGCCACAGTATAGAACCCTGTAGTACCGCCGTGCTGTAACTGTCTACACGCCACAGTATAGAACCCTGTAGTACCGCCGTGCTGTAACTGTCTACACGCCACAGTATAGAACCCTGTAGTACCGCCGTGCTGTAACTGTCTACACGCCACAGTATAGAACCCTGTAGTACCGCCGTGCTGTAACTGTCTACAAGCCACAGTATAGAACCCTGTAGTACCGCCGTGCTGTAACTGTCTACAAGCCACAGTATAGAACCCTGTAGTACCGCCGTGCTGTAACTGTCTACACACCACAGTATAGAACCCTGTAGTACCGCCGTGCTGTAACTGTCTACACGCCACAGTATAGAACCCTGTAGTACCGCCGTGCTGTAACTGTCTACAAGCCACAGTATAGAACCCTGTAGTACCGCCGTGCTGTAACTGTCTACAAGCCACAGTATAGAACCCTGTAGTACCGCCGTGCTGTAACTGTCTACAAGCCACAGTATAGAACCCTGTAGTACCGCCGTGCTGTAACTGTCTACAAGCCACAGTATAGAACCCTGTAGTTCTGCCTTCATTTAGATCACGACCCTAGACGTTACTCTGAGGGTGGTAAATGCCATATATACAATCTCAATTTCACCCAGTTTATTGACATTATAGTGTGTAGCTTTACACAGAGCAGTGACGTTATCGTGTGTAGCTTTACACAGAGCAGTGGCATTATAGTGTGTAGCTTTACACAGAGCAGTGGCATTATAGTGTGTAGCTTTACACAGAGCAGTGGCATTATAGTGTGTAGCTTTACACAGAGCAGTGATGTTATCGTGTGTAGCTTTACACAGAGCAGTGGCATTATAGTGTGTAGCTTTACACAGAGCAGTGGCATTATAGTGTGTAGCTTTACACAGAGCAGTGACATTATAGTGTGTAGCTTTACACAGAGGAGTGACATTATAGTGTTTAGCTTTACACAGAGCAGTGATGTTATCGTGTGTAGCTTTACACAGAGCAGTGGCATTATAGTGTGTAGCTTTACACAGAGCAGTGGCATTATAGTGTGTAGCTTTACACAGAGCAGTGACATTATAGTGTGTAGCTTTACACAGAGGAGTGACATTATAGTGTTTAGCTTTACACAGATCAGTGACATTATAGTGTGTAGCTTTACACAGATCAGTGACATTATAGTGTGTAGCTTTACACAGAGCAGTGACATTATAGTGTGTAGTTTTACACAGAGCAGTGACCTTATAGTGTGTAGCTTTACACAGATCAGTGACATTATAGTGTGTAGTTTTACACAGAGCAGTGACCTTATAGTGTGTAGCGTTAGCTGGGGAGCCATGTACCTAGCCTATAGCGCACAGCCTAGTCTAACCTATCATAACCTAGCCTAGCTTAGCTTTGCTTAGCTTAGCCTAGCCTAGCCGTGGGAATCAGGAGAGAAGACTATGATACATGAGTTATGCGACATTCCTAAAGACAATTTGTTTACTTATTGCTCCCTATTCTGTAAATGATGGTTACTGACCCAATTTACAGAATAGTAAAGAGAGCAATATTTGATATACAAATAGCATTATTATAGATTTTCTTACCTTTATTTAACTAGGCAAATCAGTTAAGAACAAATTCTTAATTGTAATGACAGCCTAGGAACAGTGGGTTAACTGCCTTGTTCAGGGGTAGATCAACAGATTTTTACTTTGTCAGCTCGGGGATTCAATCTTGCAACCTTTTGGTTACTAATCCAACGCTCTAACCACTAGGCTACCTGCCACCCCGGTTACAGAGAATAAATAGTACAAAGCGAAGCCAATATCATGCAGAGAGCCTGTAACAGTGGAGGCTGCTGAGGGGAGAACGACCCATAATAATGGAGCAGATGGAATGGCATCAAAGACCGGGAAACCATGTGTTTGATCTATTTGATACCATTCCACTGATTCCGCTCCAGTCATTACCACGAGCCCGTTCTCCCCAATTAAGGTGCCAGCAACTTCCTGTGCTGTGGCTCCAGCCAGTCCAGCTACACTACAGTATATTATGTAATCATCCTTTCCCCCTTACGCCTAACCTTCTTGATTACTTACTTTATATTCGTGTTAATGGTGGGAACCAACATATAGAAGGGGTGCACAAAGTTAGCCAGCAATCATATTTATTTACATACAGGGCATTTGGAAAGTATTCAGACCTCTTGACCTTTGTTACGTTACATCCTTATTCCAAAATGTATAAAATACATCAATCTACACACAATATCACATAATGACAAAGCAAAAACAGGTTTTTAGAAATTGAAATACCTAATTTAAAGTGTTCAGACCCTTTGCTATGAGACTCAAAATTGAGCTCAGGTGCATCCTGTTTCTATTGATCATCCTTGATGTTTCTACAACTTGATTGGAGTCCACCTGTGGTAAATTCAATTGACTGGACATGATTTGGAAAGGCACACACCTGTCTATATAAGGTCCCACAGTTGACAGTGCATGTCAGAGCAAATACCAAGCCCTGAGGTTGAAGGGAAAAAAACTACTTAATAAATGTTTAAATAAGGCTATAACGTAACAAAATGTGGAAAAAGTCAAGGGGTGTGAATTCTTTCTGAATGCAGTGTAATTGGTTATTACACAGCTTTCACAAAAGACCCTTAGACTCCAGAGTTTTAGAGATATTAAAGTCTTAGTGGTTAGAGTGAGGGCTGACTATGGTTAGAATTGACCTTTGCTGTTGTTTCCTGAACATAGAGGTTAACAGTCTAAGCTTAACATCCAGCCAAGTTAAAAAGAACAGAGAGAGAAAAAAATCATGCATAAACAGAAACATATTTAGATTAAACATTGCTTGCCTGCCTTAAATTCAAATCAACAATTATCAGTTAATCGCAGGACTTTTTTCTTAGGTTGTGTTATTTATTTAATGGCAGAGTAAAGGAGATGGGTCCAGGCCCAGCTCTGTGGAGCTAGTACACAGACAGAGGAGAGCAGAGCAGAACTGGGTTCAAATACTGTTTATAATCTTACAATAATCTGCCTGGAATGCCAGGTGGGTGGGATTTGCAATTTTGGGACTAATCTATTGGCCCATTAAGCCAAGCAATCTCATTTAAGCACAGATTAAGTATTTAGCAGGAAGTAAAGTGATAGTCACAGAGTAGAGTAGCGTTGTGGCCAGGAAACAAGACTCATCGCCAGGGGCAGACCAGCTCTAGAACATAACAGAACCTTTATTGCCTGGTGGGAAGAGAAGGGGTTATTTGGTTCCTTGGTTCCCTCAGTTTGCATGGTCAGTGTGTGTAAACAAACAAACATTTTACCAACTGGGGACATTTTGTTAGTCACCACAAGGTCAAATACTATTTCTAGGGGGTTTAGGGTTAAGGTTAGAATTAGTGTTAATGTTAGGGTTAGAATTACGTTAAGGGTTAAGTTTAGGAGCTAGAGTTAGTTTAAGTGTTAGGTTTAGGAGCTAGGGTTAGGTTTAGGTTTTCGGGTTAATGTTAGGGTTAGGGTAAGAGTACGGGTTAGGAATAGGGGTTAGGGAAAATAGGATTTTGAATGGGACTGAACTGTTACAAGGTTAGCTGTACAAGACTGTGTGTGTTTGTGTGTGTGTGTGATTGGAATAAGACTCTAGAGCTGCTGAGCAGAGGAGAGCAGAGCATCCCAATAATGGCATTTCCTCTCCTCTCCCTCTGACTGCTGGACCAGCATCTGAGTTTGGCTCTCACACATACACATCCATACACACACACATCAAATGCACACTGGTATCATTCAAATAAACAGATTAATCTTATTATCTTAAAAGAGGATATTTGTGTGACTCACTAACTCACTAACCTCAATAACAAGGTCATATAAAACCACTCTCTCTGTTCAGTTCTCCACAGGGCTTTTACTGATAAGGCATGTGGCACTGATTTCTGGAACAAATTCTCATTGAGTTATATGAAGTCATAAACGAGGGCCATCACAATTAAATGTTTCTACTCTGAAGTGGAAAATGATACAATGGCACTGGTCCTAATTGGTTCCATAGCTCTGGGTTGGTTGGGAGGAGTTTTGGTGCCCTGCACACAGTGTTGAACACGTTACACAGAGACGCAGGCTGTTGTCCACAGGCTGTTCTCCGCAGGCTGTTGTCACCATGGTGATTTGTGGTTGCTATGGAGATGTGTGGTCCGGGTGTTGATGTAGTGGTGTCACCCATTGCATCCACCCATTTTGGGTGGTTCAGAATGTGGGTTAAAGACCCGCTGTTGCCCACCGGACATAAAACCATATTTGCAGCAACAAACTACCACTGCCTGTCAACAAACCAAAGCTCATCTTAAATAGCAATGCTAATGTTAAATCTTACATAAGAAAATACGGTTTTATTTTTCTTTCACTTCAATGATATTTAATGTAGTCTTGTCTAGCCAGATCACTGTGAAGGCTACTGTACAGTATATTCAAAGTGACTCAAGTCTGAGTCAAACAGTAACTGACGTTTCGGATGCTTGCTGACACGGTTAATGACGTATTGTAGAGGAGAAGAAGCGGCTCAGAGCAATTTCCTCCTGCTGACTGACAGCTGAGGCGGAGCAACATGAAGCCTGAATGTTTGTGTTGTCATCTGTGGCTTCAGTCCTTCTATCTGCATGTCATTACTAATCCTGAGCCCACAGAGACTTCATTCATACACTCTTAAAAAAAAGGGTTCCAAAGGGATTCTTTGGCTGTCCCCATAGGAGAACCCTTCTTGGTTCCAGGTAGAACTCTTTTGGGTTTCAGGTAGAACCCTCTGTAGAAAGATTTCTACCTGGATCCCAAAAGGGTTTTATCTGGAACCACAAAAGGTTCTTCAAGGGGTTCTCCTATTGCGATAGCTGAAGAACCTTTTTTTCTAGATATTTTTCTAGATTTTTGGGGGGGAGGGTTTGGGTAAGGCTCTCTACTGGGAGGGTTTGGGTTGGGTACAGGGTACAGGGTAAGGAGGGGCCGAGGCTGTCTACTGGGAGGGTTTGGGTTGGGTACAGGGTACAGGGTAAGGAGGGGCAGAGGCTGTCTACTGGGAAGGTTTGTGTTGGGTACAGGGTACAGGGTAAGGAGGGGCCGAGGCTGTCTACTGGGAGGGTTTGGGTAGGGTACAGGGTACAGGGTAAGGAGGGGTAGAGACTGTCTACTGGGAAGGTTTGGGTTGGGTACAGGGTACAGGGTAAGGAGGGGCAGCGGCTGTCTACTGGAAGAGTTTGGGTAGGGTACAGGGTAAGGAGGGGCCGAGGCTCTTTACTGGGAGGGTTTGGGTAGGGTACAGTACAGGGTAAGGAGCGGCCGAGGCTGTCTACTGGGAGGGTTTTGGTAGGGTACAGTACAGGGTAAGGAGCGGCCGAGGCTGTCTACTGGGAAGGTTTGGGTAGGGTACAGGGTAAGGAGGGACTGCGGAGCCCATGGGCCCCTGGCACAAGGTCCCCAATGCCTCATACTCCACAGACTCTCAACCCTTGGAACTGGACCCAGGGGGCAGCTGGTTAGGACTGGCTTACCTTCACCACCTCTCTCCCATCCCACAGACAGAATTAGAATGACTAATGACAGCTGTAGAGATGGAGGGACACAGAGAGAGGGATGGAGGGGTGTGAGGATTAGCCTCGTTAGCATGTAAGGTGCTGCGTGCTGAAAGGAAGGCAGCGTTTGAGGAGCGCCCCATGTGAAACCCGAACAACCACAAAGTCAAGTGGCCGTGCACAGAGAGTGTGTGCGTGTGTTGCACCCTCACTCCCATAGCTAGCGGCACACATTCCTTTGTAAGATCATAAACATGCATTTGGACTGCTAATGGGTTGTAGCAAAGTTGCAGTTACAGATTCAGCGGAGTTGGGATGTTTTTCATTACCACTCACACACACCTAATGGAACTTACTTTCTGAGACCAGTGTGTGCGTGTTTTGTATCTGCTCAGTCCCTACTGTTTCCCATCCATCAAACATGGATGAGTGTGTTGTGTGTGTGAATCTCTGTTGTTCATCTCTAAGATGACTGTGGCAAATGGGCCAGAGAAAAGAGACATGCTTCCCTTTAAAGGCCACAGAGTGTTGATTGAACACTGAGAGGAGAGAGTGAGAGAGTGAGAAATATGGCACTGGTGAAAGACAGATGAAGAAGGTTTGTCTTGGAGAGTGAAAAAACAAGTTCTGGATAGCAGTAGGGAAGATGAGAGAGAGAGATTGCTTTGGCAATGTTAACATATGTTTTCCATGAGAGAAAAACACCCTCCTCCCCAATAGCCATGGGTGTGTGTTTCTCCTCTCCCTCTCCCCTCCTAACAGTAGGACCAACAGGAGAAGCATGAGAGCTGGGTTATGAGCGTAAACAGCTAAGATCTACACACCATATAGGCTGCTGTATAGCGGGCTAGTGGTGCAATGGATAACGTGTCTGACTACAGATCAGAAGATTCTAGGTTCGCTGGCTGGCTCGTGAACATTTTGCAATATTGTCTGATGAGTAAAGTTGAAGAGAGAAAGGAATGGAAAGAGTGGGGAAGTCAAATTGAGGGGGGAGCTGGGAATGAGGAGTTTGTCCAAAAGAGCATGACCCAGTTTACAGTGTCACGCTCTGAGGGACACGTCCTGTGTGAGTCAGGGGAGAAATGTAGGTGTGTGTGCAATGCAATGAGCCTGATCCCCCATATAGGCTTGGGTGGTATCCAGATTGTCATACCTTCATACCGAGCTTGTGCCATACCGGGATATTTGGTAATACCGGCACTGAACACAAGGGGCGCTTTTTTCAAACCCCACTGAGCATCTGTAATCTGAATGTAAAATGTAAAATCCCATAGAGAATGCAAACTAAATGCTCACGTGTGCATTGCGAACATTTTATACTGACTTAAACGATTTTTAGGACAGATATCCCAACTCATAAAGTTATACAGTTTGCTGCACGCACAAAACAAATATTAGACAGCAAGGCTCTTGACCCAGGAGGAGATTATCTGCTGTTAACAAGCAAAGCTTGATTTTGGAAGAAGTTAACCACTTAGCTAGATAGCTAACTAGCTTCTAAATTAGCAAATCAAATGCACAACTGCAGAGTATTTAGCACATTTTAGACAGTTAACTTAATAGTTATAAGATATCTAGCTGGCAAACATTTAGTTCTGAAGTCCATACTGTAACTAGATCACCTACAAGTTGACTGTAGGTATTTACTTAAAAAGTATCTACAAATATTCAAATGTATTAAAAAACGTATTAGTATTGACAGTATTGAAACAGTATTGAAAAACCATCCTGTAGCTATTTCCAAATACCCCGGTATACGGTATATATGCTATACCACCCAAACCCACCACCCTTTCCCCTTTATGACCTTCAGCCTCCCTCCACGACTCTCTCCTCCCTGCATTCACTTCCCCTTCCACCCCCTCCCTCCCTCCCTGCCGCTCCTAACCCTTCCTCACAGCCTGGTTATGACCCTCAGCTCTCTTCCCCTCCTCGCCCATCCTCCCTCTGACCTCCCCCTCCTCACCACCCCTCACCCCTCAGTCTTGCTGGTCACGGGCCACTGCAGCTCAGGGCTAATGAGCCCTCAGCACCCACCACAGGGTCAGAACCAATCAATTAGAGTGCAGAACTGCCAACCTGGGCTGGGGCTGAAACCCAGCTGCACAGATGGAACATTCCACAGGCAGGTGGCAGGGGTGTGTGGAGCGCGCCTTGTCACGTTCATGACCAACTGAGGGGTGGGAGGAGGAGGGGGATAGTGGTAGGGTGACTAGGGGGTTGCACTTGTGTGTGCGCTCTCTCTCTCTCAATTCAATTTTAATTTAACCTCTACGAGATGGGGTGTCCCTAAATCTGGACGGTTGTTGCTAATGTGCGCTAATGTGACTAGAATGACGTTGTAAACAGCTGCCAACTTTCCGGGACATAGACATGTCTTATATGGGCAGAAAGCTTAAATTCTTGTTAATCTAACTGCAGTGTCCAATTAACAGTAGCTATTACAGTAAGAAAATACAACGCTATTGTTTGAGGAGAGTGCACAACAACAAAACACTTTTATCACGGCAACTGGTTTGATACAGTCACCTCTGAAGGTAAATAATGAACTTACATTCAGTAAACTTGCTCTGATTTGTCACCCTGAGGGTCCCAGAGATAAAATGTAGCATAGTTTTATTTGATAAAATCAATTTTTATGTTCAAATGTAGCTACTGGGGTCTACAGTTTGACCCCACTCGGCTATCTAGATGTGTGAAAGTTAGTGTATCAGCTAATGATCCCTCATGTATGACATTCCTGGGAGTGTGTAAACTTAAATATTTTATTACCATAGCATTTTTGTATGTTCTCTATAGTTGAAAATGTATCAATTAACCAATTCGGCACATTTGGGCAAACTCCTGGCAGACTTGATACAAAATATTGTGCAGTAATGTAATTCTTCACTGGATCAGTCTGAAACTTGGCACACACACTGCTGCCATATGGTGGACAACATCTAAATTACACCTAGACTCCTATCTGAAAGTATTGCCTTTCTCTTGCATTTCAAAGATGATGGGGAAAAAAGAGTAAAAAATTCATGTTTTTTTGTTTGTTTTATCTTTTACCAGATCTAATGTGTTATATCTCCTACATTACTTTCACATTTCCACAAACTTCAAAATGTTTTATTTCAAATGGTATCAAGAATATGCATACCGGGTTAGAGCGTTGGACTAGTAACCAAAAGGTTGCAAGTTCAAATCCCCGAGCTGACAAGGTACAAATCTGTTGTTCTGCCCCTGAACAACAGATTTGAACAGGCACTGTTCCTAGGCTGTCATTGAAAATAAGAATTAGTTCTTCACTGACTTACCTAGTAAAATAAATATCAATTAAAAAAAATACCCTTGCTTCAGGTCCTGAGCTACAGGCAGTTAGATTTGGGTATGTCATTTTAGGTGAAAATTGAAAAAAAGGGCACGATCCTTAAGAGGTTGAAGGGGCTTTTTTGGCAAGGGAAACATATGTTTACATTGCCAAAGCAAGTGAAATAGATAATAAACAAAATTGAATTAAACAATAAAAATGAACAGTAAACATTTCAAATGTCATATTATGGCTATATACAGTGTTGTAACGATGTACAAAAGGGATAATAAATGTACATACAGTGAGGGAAAACATTATTTGATCCCCTGCTGATTTTGTACATTTGCCCACTGACAAAGAATGATCAGTCTATAATTTTAATGGTAGGTTTATTTGAACAGTGAGAGAAAGAATAACAACACAAAAATCCAGAAAAACGCATGTGAAAATTTTATAAATTGATTTGCATTTTAATGAGGGAAATAAGTATTTGACCCCCTCTCAATCAGAACGATTTCTGTCTCCCAGGTGTCTTTTATACATGTAACGAGCTGAGATTAGGTGCACACTCTTAAAGGGAGTGCTCCTAATCTCAGTTTGTTACCTGTATAAAAGACACCTGTCCACAGAAGCAATCAATCAATCAGATTCCAAACTCTCCACTATAGCCAAGACTAAAGAGCTCTCCAAGGATGTCAGGGACAAGATTGTAGACCTACACAAGGCTGGAATGGGCTACAAGACCATCGCCAAGCAGCTTGGTGAGAAGGTGACAACAGTTGGTGCGATTATTCGCAAATGGAAGAAACACAAAAGAACTGTCAATCTCCCTCGGCCTGGGGCTCCATGCAAGATCTCACCTTGTGGAGTTGCAATGATCATGAGAACGGTGAGGAATCAGCCCAGAACTACATGGGAGGATCTTGTCAATGATCTCAAGGCATTTCTTTGTCAGTGGGCAAACGTACAAAATCAGCAGAGGATCAAATACTTTTTTCCCTCACTGTAAATATGGGTTGTATTTTCTTGTGGCAACAGGTCACAAATCTTGCTGCTGTGATTCTCTCTCTCTCTCTCTCTCTCTCTCTCTCTCTCTCTCTCTCTCTCTCTCTCTCTCTCTCTCTCTCTCACGCTCTCTCTTTCTCTCATGACTCACCACACATCCCACCCTCTGTCTCCTCTCCCTGTCTATCACTCCGAGTGTGTTTCAGTGTAATGTGCACGTCAGCTCTTTCTGATACTGTGGATATGTTTGAAGTGGTAGTTAGGTTCAATGTGTGAAATATCTTGCCCAAAAATAACCAGGCTTTTTGTATTTTAGTCTGTCTTAACTGAGCTTGTCTGGACAGCCTGTGCTGCTTGGGTGGAAGTTGTGAAAGCAGGATAAAATGTTTCTGGTTCAACGTAATTGTTCTGAAGTTTGAGTTCCAAAAGTTAATACTTTGAAATGCAACAAGATTTGGTGGCCTATAAATGCCTGTATTTTGATAGCAATTCCACAAAATGATATTTTATTAAAGAAGTGGGTTAGTTTATGGTGTTATCGGGCAATATGATGTGTAATATACATATTGGATGTGTGTGCGGGGGGCGGAGAGAGAACATGGGAGGACACCTTGTCTGCGGATGAGTAAACAGGGCAATGCATGGGTAAAGGGTCACAAAGTCATAGAACCAGAGAACCAACTGGATGAGTGCAGTACTGTGGATAGGCAGAGAGCGGGAGAGGGGGAATGACGCAGTGACTGAGGGAGGTAAGTAGGTAAGTAGAGAGAGATGTGGACTATGAAGTAAACTGCAGTATTTTCCCAGACCTCCCTGGTCCCCTCTAGCTGACCCTGTTTTATGGCTCTTTTACAGCCCGTAGTAAGGGCTGCTTGCTGGGCTGCAGTCTGGGGCTCTTTCCACTGCAGTCTCTTTGGGCTCCAGCTCTCTGGGCTGCAGCCTGGGGCTCTTTCCACTGCAGTCTCTTTGGGCTCCAGCTCTCTGGGCTGCAGCCTGGGGTTCTTTCCACTGCAGTCTCTTTGGGTTCCAGCTCTCTGGGCTGCAGCCTGGGGCTCTTTCCACTGCAGTCTCTCTTTTTTAAAATATTTTTTTAAACCTTTATTTAACCAGAAGGGCTCATTGAGATTTGAAATCTCTTTTTCAAGAGCGTCCTGGCTAAGATAGGCAGCACCAAGTCATTACACAATTACAGACAAACAACATAAAAAAGTAATCTAGTAAAAAACCATAGAATTCACAAGAGTATAACAAAATCATAAAACAGCAAATTAAAAACATTGACAGGTCAGGGAATCAGTCTCAAGACTAAAAATACCAATCTGGACAAGTTCTTCCTATTTAAAAGTATTTTATAAGGCGTTCCAAGATGATGGCACAGAGTACATCAAAGCCCTTTTACCAAATTCAGTTTGAACATTTGGAACAGTTAACAGGATAAAGTCCAGCGAACGAAAAGAGTACCCACCACATTTCTGAACAATAAAGATGCCCAAATAAAAAGGCAGTAAACCCAAAATGGCTTTGTAAATAAAAGTATACCAGTGACTGAGCCTACGAGTGACTAGAGAAGGCCAGCCAACCCTGGTATACAAAGTGCAGTGGTGCGTTTGCAGTTTAAAATAAATCTCAAAGCGCCATGGTAAAGGGTGTCAATTGATCTCAAACACTGAGGGGAAGCATTCATATATAAAATATCCCCATAGTCTAGTAAAGGCAGAAATGTAGCTGATACTAGCCTCCTTCTGGCTTCAAAAGAAAAACAGGCCTTATTCCTAAAATAAAATACAAATTTCAGCTTCAATTGTTTTGTAAGTTGTTGAATATGCAATTTAAAAGAGAGGCCGTCATCACTTAAAATTCCAAGATATTTATATGAGGTTACAGTCTCAATCTCATTGCCAAGACATGTAATAATAGGTAAAAAGGTTCAGAGGGCTATTTCTTGCTTTAGAAAACACCATTAGTTTAGTTTTGTCAGTATTGAGGATAAGGTATGTTGAACATTATAAAAAGCAGTATGCAAGTTCTGGAAAGCTTTTGTAAGAGATGAGGCACAACAGTAAATAACAGTATCATCAGCATAAAAATGAAGTTGCGCATTTTGGACATTTTTGTCTAAATTATTTATATATATAGTGAATAAGAGAGGACCAAGAACAGAGCCTTGGGGCACACCATTTCAGACAGACAATTTAACAGACATGAGCCCATCAAATTGAGTGCACTGAGTTGTCAGATGTCTCAATGTAGCAGGTAGGCAGAGTCAGGCGCAGGACAACGGAGATGAGTAATCACGTATATTTACTAAAAAATACAAAACTACCAAAATTGGTAGTACAAGCTCACATAAACATGAACCTCTAACATAGAATAAACATGCACAAAACCATGGGGGAAACAAAGGAACATGTAATTATCCCATGTAATTATGGGATAGAAACCAGGTGTGTATAATGAAGACAAAAAAACATATAAAATGAAAAGTAGATCGGCGGTAGCTAGAAGAACGGTGACGTCGACCGCGGAACGCCGCCCGAACAAGGATAGGGACCGACCTCGGCGGAAGTCGTGACATGAGTTCTATCAGACAGATAATTAGAAAACCATGCAACTGCATGCTCCAAAAGACCTACACTCGGCAATCTCTGCCTTAGTATAGCATGATCAACTGTATCAAAAGACCTCCACTCGACTATCTCTGCCTTAGTATAGCATGATCAACTGTATCAAAAGCCTTAGAGAGATCAATAAAAAGTGAGACACAGTGCTGTTTTTTGTCAAGGGCTTCAGTGATATCATTTAAAACCTTCATCACTGCTGTATTTGTGCTATGCTTCTTCCTGAAGCCCGATTGGTACATTGATCAAAGAGAGTTAGTAAATAAAAACTATTTTAGCTGTTCACTCACAAGGGTTTCAAGTATTTTCACCAAGGCTGACAGCTTTGAGATTGGCCTATAATTATTCAAAAGAGTTGGATCTCCCCCTTTTAAAAGTGGTAGGACAAATGCTGATTTCCAGATCTTTGGAATTTCATTACATTCCAGGGTTAGATTGAACAGATATGTAAGTGGTTCAGCTATGAAATCAGCTGCCAGATTTAAAAAGCAGGGATCCAAAAGATCAGGACCTGCAGGCTTTCTCTGATCTAAGGATTTCGGTGCTTTATGTATCGCCTGCACTGAGAATGGCAAAAAGCTAAAAGTTTGACCAGCTCTCACTAGTTCAACCACACAGGGTTGTACAATGACAGAGGACACTGAATCAAACAGCCTACCAGATGATACAAAGTGCTCATTGAAACAATTCAGCATTTCAGTTTTGTCATATACAGCAACAAAGTCCTTCCATACACGTGATGGTAATTCATTAACATCACTGTATCCAGACATAGACGTAATAGCCTTCCAAAACTTTCTAGGGTCATTTAGGTTATCAGTAGTAACATACATAAAATATTCAAACTTGGCCTTGTAACACTTGTTTCGTAACTGCCTAAAAATCAGCCAATCAGCATCAGAAGATGATTTCCTTGCTTTAGCCCAGGCTAGATTACGTTGGTGAATAATACCAGACAGCTCAGAAGAAAACCATGGATTATCCTGCCCTTTAACCCTGAACCTGCGGTATGGGGCATGTTTGTTTACTATTTGGAAAAAAACATAATGAAAGAATTTCCAGGCAGTTTCCACATCAGGGATAAGCTCAATCTTGCTCCAGTCAAAATAAAACAAATCATGAAGGAAAACCTGCTCATTAAAAAACCTTCAAATGTCTCTTACGAATAAAACATGGGTTTGTCTTAGGAACCTTAGTATTTCTAACAGCAACAACAGCACAATGGTCACTTAAATCATTACAAAAAACACCAACCGCAGAATATTTATGTGGAACATTTGTCAATATCAAATCAATCAGGGTAGATTTATCAGGGCATTTTAGATTAGTGGGTGAGTTAATCAATTGGGTAAGATTCATAGAATTACAAAACATTTTTAAATCATCAGACACTGGCTTTAACCAACACCAGTTGAGATCACCAATCAAGATCATTTCACTGTAAAGAAGTTTAGACATAAGGTGCGTCAGAGAAGAAAATGCATCACCGAGAGCAGAGGGGGGGCTATTAACAGCCAATCACAGTTATAGAGAAACCCTTTGAAACCTCAATATTCAAAGAAAGAAATTCCAACTGTTTACAAATAGTTTCAGACTTTGCCACACTTACAGGGAATTTAGTTTTTACATATATAGCCACACCCCCACCTTGCTTAATTTGATCAGTGCGATAAACATTGTAACCATTTATACAAATATCCTTATCAAAACAGACTTGCTGAGCCAGGTTTCAGAAAACACAATTACATCAGCATCAGTTGATTTATCCCAAATCCTAAACCCCATCAATTTGACAACAGGCTGCGTACATTTAAATGAAAAATACCAAAACCAGATCTAGATTTAAAATCAGAGGGGGTTTGGAGACATTGCGTATCAGGGCCAGGGTTAGGTTGCATGTTACCTGATATCAACAAAAGAAGAATAACTAGGCACCTCTGTTTAATAACCTTGCACGGCTTCTCTTTTTTAAGAGACCTACTGCAAGCAAATTCTACAAGTGAGTTTCCAGACAATACAAAACAGTCATTTAAAACCATTAGACTTTGGTAATGACACAAATTCGTACTGTTCACATCATGCCACAAATGCATCGGCACTTGAATGAGTGGACAGAGTGAAAAAGAGCGAGTTCCTGCAGACAAAATGTCTAATGGACGGGAGAGCACATTGTCAGATGTACTCACCCAGCGACAATGTTAGTTTTCAGCAAAGTCAGTGCACAAAGCAACACCACGAAAATTGTCATTTTCTCAGAGAGACGCAAGAAATAGAGGCCAAGGAAAGGTAAGGGGAGAGAAGGACAATGTGTATGTATGAGTCTGTATGGGAGTGTTTTGCGCGTGTAAGTAGATTTGGTGTTGGGGTCGATTGAGAGAATGGGTTAGGGATTGTTGAGCTGCCGCTGACAGCCAAGCGAAGAGCAAAAAAGAGCAGCTTGGACGAGACACTCTGCGGACAAAAAAGGAACTCAGGCCAGGCAGAGATAGGGTTACTTTGGTAAATTTCAAGTAATGAAGTACAAATGTTGAGAGAAAAAATTTATCCGAGTTAAAGGAGACCTGCGATCTTTACACCAGCAAAAACAAAATAGCTTGCAATACACAACAAGGAGATTACTCAACCATAAATGAATAGGTTATTAGTAGGTTAAAATGTACTAGTCACAGACAAACGACTTGACATGCTGCCATCTTGGATTTGGTGATATAATTCCACGATTTCCTGTTAGAGCGCATCCAAGCAGGATATACCGGGCTCCAGCTCTCTGGGCTGCAGCCTTGGGATCTTTCCACTGCGGTCTCTCTGGGCTCCAGCTCTCTGGGCTGCAGCCTGGGGATCTTTCCCCTGCGGTCTCTCTGGGCTCCAGCTCTCTGGGCTGCAGCCTGGGGATCTTTCCACTGCGGTCTCTCTGGGCTCCAGCTCTCTGGGCTGCAGCCTGGGGATCTTTCCACTGCGGTCTCTCTGGGCGCCAGCTCTCTGGGCTGCAGCCTGGGGATCTTTCCACTGCCGTCTCTCTGGGCTCCAGCTTTCTGGGCTGCAGCCTGGGGCTCTTTCTACTGCGGTCTCTCTGGGCTCCAGCTCTTTGGGCTGCAGTCTGGGGGTCTTTCCACTGTGGTCTCTCTGGGCTCCAGCTCTCTGGGCTGAGGCCTGGGGCTCTTTCCACTGTGGTCTCTCGGGTCCCAGCTCTCTTCTCTAACCGTATCCTCTAACAGCCGGAGCCTCAGGTAGCAGCATTGTATTGAGGGAGAAGTTGACCAAAGTCAGGGAAACCTCAGCAGTGTGTATTTGGTATTTGGTATTTTATCAGGATCCCCATTAGCTGTTGCAATAGCAGCAGCTACTCTTCCTGGGGCCCACACAAAACATGAAACATAATACAGAATGACGTAATACAGAACTACGTACATTTTATTAAAAGGCTCACTTCTCTAATGTTGCTACATGTCAATGCATACACAAACTATCTAGGTCAAACAGGGGAGAGGCGTTGTGTCGAGAGGCGTTGTGCCTCTCCCCTATGGCACATACGGAGATCAGGCTTAGAGTATTCATTACTCTCTGGTTAACCTGACTACCATCATTAACGCCAGGACTCTACACAGGCTGTATGGGCTGTGTTGTATGGACTGTTGGTTGTCTTGTATGGACTGTTGCCTGTCTTGTATGGGCTGTGGTTGTCTTGTATGGGCTGTGTTGTATGGACTGTTGGCTGTCTTGTATGGGCTGTGGTTGTCTTGTATGGGCTGTGTTGTATGGACTGTTGGCTGTCTTGTATGGGCTGTGGTTGTCTTGTATGGACTGTTGGCTGTCTTGTATGGGCTGTGGTTGTCTTGTATGGGCTGTTGGTTGCGTTCAGGAGAGCTGACTACCGTGTTGGATGGCAGCACTGGTCCCATCACCTCCTGGAATAGATGATGTGCCAACAGACTAACAATTCATGGTCTTCTCCCCTCAGAGAAAACTCCCAAGCTAATGGCTTCTGAAGGAAATGAACATAAGCAGTCACTGAACAATCTGAACAATCTGACATCTCATGTTGGAGAAATACAGGGCCTAAAGCTGAATGTAATCTACACCAGACCCAGGGTTGTGTGACATTGTGTGTGTGTGTGTGTGTGTGCTCTTGTGAGCATTCATGTATGAGTATCGTTCGTACATTCATGTGTGTGTGTGTGCGTGTGTGTCAGGAATGGCCGGGTCACATTTATCCCAGTCATTTATCAGACTGTGTAGAGAGTTCCCCCAGAGCGTAGTGGCATGGCTTTAAGTTATGGCCCAAATTTAGCCCCGTCACCATGCTCTGTAGCCACTGATCTGGGAGCAATCTGTCCCAGGGGAGGATTAACAGGACTGTGTGACCAAACTGACCGATCTGCTGTGAGACAGGCCCCATAACAGCCAGGGCTGAGGTCCCTGAAAGGTTAGTAGCTAATGTGATACTTTATTTCTCTAGATGACCCACACCACTCATTGAACAGCAAAGTGGCCACTAGTCCTCCTCATGGAGATTTCAACTGTAAATACACCCCCTATTTTTAAAAGTGTCTCTCTCTCTCCCCTACCTCTCTGGTCCTATAGCAACACTAACCCATACCAACTCTCTCTCTCTCTCTGGTCCTATAAATCTGGGACTGGGACTGGGTCTGGGACTTGGTCTAGGACTGGGTCTGGGTCTAGGACTGGGTCTGGGATTGGGTCTGGAATTGGGTCTGGGTCTGGGTCTAGGACTGGGTCTAGGACTGGGTCTGGGACTGGGTCTGGGTCTAGGACTGGGTCTGGGACTGGGTCTGGGTCTAGGACTGGGTCTGGGACTGGGTCTTGGACTGGGTCTGGGATTTGGTCTGGGGCAGAACATGCCCAATAGTAAGCCTCTTCTAATGGGACCTTCCTCTCCCCTTCCTCTCTTCTCCCTCTGACCCTTTCCCTCGTGCTCACTCGTTTTCTCTCTCTCTCTTAACTCGCTCCCTCTTCCTCTCTCTCTCTCTTAACTCGCTCCCTCTTCCTCTCTCTCTCTCTTAACTCACTCCTTCTCTCTCTGGCATCACACTGAAGGCTAGGAAATGTGTAGTTAGGCCTCATGCCTACTGATTTCCTGAGTATGAGAGAGGTAGAAGAAGGTGGAAGAGAGAGAGTAAAGGTAGAGAACTAAAGTAGAGGGAGCTACTAAGATAAAGTAAAAGAGAGAGAGGTCTGGTCTCTCTCTGCGACAGGGCCTGGAGGGCATACAGATGTCTGGGTCTCTCTCTCTCTCTCTCTCTCTCTCTCTCTCTCTCTCTCTCTCTCTCTCTCTCTACATCTGTCTTAATGATGCCATAACGCAAGAGCCCATTTGGTGTGATCCTGCCTTTGGATTGACGAGACAGCCTATAGGGAGGAGGTGAGGGCCCTCTGAGTGTGGTGTCAGGAAAATAATCTCACACTCAACGTCAACAAAACAAATGAGATGATCGTGGACTTCAGGAAACAGCAGAGGGAGCACCCCCCTATCCACATCGACAAGACAGTAGTAGAGAAGGTGGAAAGTTTTAAGTTCTTCAGCGTACACTTCACGGACAAACTGAAATGGTCCACCCACATGAACTGCGTGGTGAAAAAGGCTCAACAGTCACCAAAAACACTCACAAACCTTTACAGATGCACAATCGAGAGCATCCTGTCGGGCTGTATCACCGCCTGGTACGGCAACTGCTCCACCCACAACCGTAAGGCTCTCCAGAGGGTAGTGAGGTCTGCACAACGCATCACCGGGGGTAAACTACCTGCCCTCCAGGACACCTACACCACCAGATGTCACAGGAAGGCCAAAAAGATCATCAAGGACAACAACCACCCGAGCCACTGCCTGTTCACCCCGCTATCATCCAGAAGGCGAGGTCAGTACAGATGCATCAAAGCTTGGACCAAGAGACTGAAAAACAGCTTCTACCTCAAGGCCATCAGACTGTTAAACAGCCATCACTAACATTGAGTGGCTGCTGCCAACATACTGACTTAAATCTCTAGCCACTTAAAACATAGGAATTGGATGTAACAAATGTATCACTAGCCACTTTAAACAATTTTGTATATAATGTTTACTTATCCGACATGTATACAATGTATACACTGTACTCTAAACCATCTACTGAATCTTGACTATGCCGTTCGGCCATCGACCCAAATCTCTAGGCACTTTAATAATTATAATTGAATGGAATAAATGTATCACTAGCCACTTTAAACAATGCCATTTATATAATGTTTACATATCCTACATTACTCATCTCATATGTGTATATACTGTACTCCATACCATCTACTGCATCTTGCCTATGCTGGTCAGCCATCGCTCATCCATATATTTATATGTACATACTCGTATTCACTCCTTTACTCTTGTGTGTGTAAGGTAGTTGTTGTGAATTTGTTAGATTACTTGTTAGATACTACTGCATGGTCGGAACTAGAAGCACAAGCATTTTGCTACACTCGGATTAACATCTGCTAACCATGTGTATGTGACAAATAAAATTTGATTTGATTTGATTGGTCTGTAATAGCACAGCATTTATAAATACATAGTGGTTTTGATCTCATAGCCCCACCTCCCTCCACGCTACTGTTGAACTGATCTCCTAGCCCCACCCC
The DNA here is from genome assembly GCA_030435695.1 of Brachymystax lenok tsinlingensis. Lineage (NCBI taxonomy): Eukaryota > Metazoa > Chordata > Actinopteri > Salmoniformes > Salmonidae > Brachymystax > Brachymystax lenok. Next base: position 37,646,644 of record CM059790.1, on the reverse strand, counting down.
ACAGGCTACTATTGAACTGATCTCATAGCCCCACCTCCCCCCACGCTACTGTTGAACTGATCTCCTAAACCCACCTCCCCCCAGGCTACTATTGAACTGATCTCATAGCCCCACCTCCCCAAGGCTACTATTGAACTGATCTCATAGCCCCACCTCCCCCAGGCTACTGTTGAACTGATCTCATAGCCCCACCTCCCCCAGGCTACTGTTGAACTGATCTCATAGCCCCACCTCCCCCCAGGCTACTGTTGAACTGATCTCCTAGACCCACATCTCCCCAGGCTACTGTTGAACTGATCTCATGGCCCCACCCCCCAGGCTACTGTTGAACTGATCTCATAGTCCCACCCCTAGGCTACTGTTGAACTGATCTCCCAGACCCACCTCCCCGCAGGCTACTGTTGAACTGATCTCATAGCCCCACCTCCCCCAGGCTACTGTTGAACTGATCTCCTAGACCCACCTCTCCCCAGGCTACTATTGAACTGATCTCATAGCCCCACCTCCCCCAGGCTACTATTGAACTGATCTCATAGCCCCACCTCCCCCAGGCTACTGTTGAACTGATCTCATAGCCCCACCTCCCCCAGGCTACTGTTGAACTGATCTCCTAGACCCACCTCTCCCCAGGCTACTGTTGAACTGATCTCATAGCCCCACCTCCCCCAGGCTACTATTGAACTGATCTCATAGCCCCACCCCTAGGCTACTGTTGAACTGATCTCCTAGACCCACATCTCCCCAGGCTACTGTTGAACTGATCTCATAGCCCCACCTCCCCCCAGGCTACTGTTGAACAGCATCACAGGTCTCTGGTCTGGTTCTCATGATGCTGCTCTGGTAGTAGACTCCTGCTTCATGACACTGACCAGCTCTCAGACCAGAGACTTGCTTTCACTGGTAGCACACATATGTGCGCACTGTTTCACACACACACACACACACACACACACACACACACACACACACACACACACACACACACACACACACACACACACACACACACACACACACACACACACACACACACACACACACACACACACACACACACACACACACACATAGTTTTCAGATCCAGGCTCTTTCTCCGGTGGGTAAGACCTGTGGTAATCTGCCCTTTAGTATTAGTATATCTGGGGCTAAAGCATTGCAGGACACCTGTTGGAAAGACATCAGTGGGACGTTAGCATGCAGAATTATACGCTTCCAGAGGATGGAATATCATTACGTTTACCACTGCTCCGGTTACTGCAAACTGAGAAGCACTCTGTTATGGCTCTGATTGTCTACCCCGCCTTTAGACTGAACCATCAATGAACCGGCCTATAAAAGGTAGGTTAATACAGAGAGAACATACCGTTGAGAATTAGAGTCACTGCCTGTCAGTCCGTTAGCTGGCAGATTGGAGGGTTTTGTAAATACAGTGATATCTTGTTGCTGTCATGTCATATGCACCAGCATGCTTGTATCTTGCCCTCTTCCTCTCTCTATTTCTGTCTCTCTCTCTGACACACACACACACACACTCAGTAGAGCACTGGCACATCTGCTGACTTGCTAAGACAGAGAAGACACACACACACACACACATACACACACACACACACACACACACACACACACACACACACACACACACACACACACTGTCTGAGCCTGCCTTTGAAGAGCTGCTCCAGCAGAAGTAATCCCTGCTTCAGATGGTAGCCTTCTCGGGTATACACTGTGCGTGACTAGATGGGTTCTGATTTATTTGACTACACTTGTGCGCACTAATTCTCCACAAGTCGCTAATCAATTGACATAACTCTCTGCGGTTCTGTTTTGGTCAGCATTACCATTTCAAAGACACCGTTGACCCTGATGGCATCCAGCACCAGCCCTAGCTCCCTCTCATCCACTGCTAAATAAATGTGCTCTGTCTAACTCAATTGAACTGAAACTGTTTCTCGAACGCTTCGTAACACTAGGATCATCTTTCATACATTGTGGACTTAAGATTATTTTACATAATGCTATAAAGATTTCAGGAAACGCACCCCTGATGAGTTAATGTGTACTTTCTATGTAAAAGGCCAACTTAAAGTAATCCTTGATTTGACTGAATTACTTTCTGTTATACTCTCAGCTCCCCAAAGGGACACAGGGGCCAGCCCAGACCCCTGGAGGCCAAAGGCGCTCTGACCTCCTGACCCTGGCTGACCCCAAGTGACCGATATCAGAGAGACAGGAGCAGTGACCCCCCGGGCCTGGCCCTATCATCCCCACCCCCCATCAGGCTCAACTGTCCCCGTGCTAGCCCAACGTCTCTGTGATTCGCGAGCACTGGGTCTGGCTGTCTAACATTTCCAGGCTAGGCTTGGGGAAAGATGGGAGAGCAGGTAGCTGCCTAGTAGTGGCTATTCAGCAGCCAGATTGTCTGGGGGAAGAAGCGATTGGCCAGTCTGACAGTTTTTGCCATCATGCTCCTATACTGCCCGCGTTTGAGTGATGGAAGTAGGGAAAACAGGCCGTAGCTCAGGTGGCTGAGGTCCTTGATGATCTTCTTGCGATACCTGTTTATTTTTTTAAGGGGGTAGATCAGCTTTAATATTGCAGATAGAGTGTGGCTTCTATCAATGTAATTGTCTGCATAATTTCCAATCCCCCATATATATATTTTTTAAATTATTTTTACAGTTTTCTACAATTGTTTACACATGTTTTCTGAATCTTTGGGCCATTTTCCTAAAACTCTAAACACAAAACCACAACTCTAGCAAAAGCAAACACTGCATTCAAAACTGTTTTATCTCTTTCCAAAATGTTTTTTTTTGCATCAAAATGATAGACACACGCGTCATATGAATAGATCTGTCTACCAACCAACAACACACTGATGTGCTCAACACAAAACACTACTATGAATATCCCAGCAGTAGGTTTATGCCTTTTGCATTTTCAGTGTTATACTGTAGCCGGCTGTAAAAGATTGTTACAGTAATGTATAACTCACAAATATAGTAACAAAAACATTGTCATTTATTTTAACACTTGTGTTTTGTATGTAACACTTTCCATACCCAACAGGAGAAACCAAAAAAACATTCAGTAAGATAAAGGGTTTTCTGTACTAAAATAAAAATGGCTTATTCTTTCAAAACTCTAAACACAAAGACAAAAACACATACAAAATGTGAAAAAAAATACTAATTTGGTATGGCCCCAGCACCTCATCTACATCACAAGCAATGTTCTCCCTGGTAAACTCCTGGGAAATAATATTCTGGAGTGACGGATGCAGCCGCCGAAAGTCCCCACATTAACTTCACCACATGCATCCTCCATTGCCTGGAGAAGAGACATGCGTGCGAGGGGATGGTGGTCATACACCTTCCATCGCCAATGCCGAAATAAACTCTTCAATTGGGTTTAGGAATGGGGAATATGGTGTGAGGTATAGAGCAATAAATTGTGGGTGGTCGATGAACCAGTTGCAGACCAGAGCAGCCCGGTGGAAACTCACGTTGTCCCAGATGACAACAAACCTGGGCTGCTCTGGTCCACCCCTCTGCTCGGCTGGAATGAGGATGTAGTGTGTCCAGGAATGTGATGACAAGGGCGGTGTTGTAGGCACCAAGGTTGGCATGGTGATGGAGGACACCTTTCTGGCTAACGGCTGCGAACTTGGTGATATTCCATCCACGCTGTCCAGGGACATTCACAATGGCGCGGTGGCCAATAATGTTCCGTCCCCTTCTTTTGGCCAGGTTGAAGCCAGACTCATCAATGTAAATATAAACGTGCTGAATTGCAGCGGCATCCAGCTCCAAGACTCTCTGAAACAGACAACAAGACAATATGTGACATAGACCAAGAGCAGTCAATATGGTGAGGCACAATACACTGGATTATAGTACTGTAATGTGTCTATACAGTGCTGATATGATAGTAAATTCACAGTATAGTACTTACTTGCACATATTCATAGCGCTGTTCTTTAACCCTCTCCGAGTTTCGCTAAAATGGCACCCTGTAGACCTGTTTCATCCGGATTTGGTTGCGCTGTAATACACGGTCCAATGTAGACAAGCCCACCTGGTGAATGTTATTGAATATTGTGTTGTCTGCAATTATGTGGTTCTGGATTTCTCGTAGTCTAATGGTGTTGTTTGCCACCATCATGTTCACAATAGCGGTCTCCTGTTCTGGTGTGAACAGCCGGTGTCTTCCACCACGGCCTGCCCGTCTGTTCTGCAGAAGATCCACAAATATGATATGATTGGTTACAGTAAGCTAAAATAATCTATTTTCTTTCAATTTGAAATGACATGTCGCTCTTGCTGCTGGTGATTCTCTGATCCACCTCTACGCAGACGACACCATTCTGTATACTTCTGGCCCTTCTTTGGACACTGTGTTAACTAACCTCCAGACGAGCTTCAACGGCATACAACTCTCCTTCCGTGGCCTCCAACTGCTATTAAATGCAAGTAAAACTAAATCCATGCTCTTCAACCGATCGCTGCCCACACCTGCCTGCCCGTCCAGCATCCCTACTCTCGATGGTTCACTACTCTGGACAACTACAAATACCTAGGTGTCTGGTTAGACTGTAAACTCTCCTTCCAGACTCACATTAAGCATCTCCAAATCCAAATTAAATCTAGAATCGGCTTCCTATTCCTATTTCGCAACAAAGCATCCTTCACTCATGCTGCCAAACATACCCTCGTAAAACTGACTATCCTACCGATCCTGGACTTCGGCGATGTCATTTTTCAAAATAGCCTCCAACACTCTACTCAGCAAATTGGATGCAGTCTATCACAGTGCCATCCGTTTGGTCACCAAATCCCCATGTACTACCCACCACTGCGACCTGTATGCTCTCGTTGGCTGGCCCTCGCTTCATATTCGTCGCCAAACCCACTGGCTCCAGGTCATCTATAAGTCTTTGCTAGGTAAAGCCCTGCCTTATCTCAGCTCACTGGTCACCATTGGTTACAGTAAGCTAAAATAATCTATTTTCTTTCAATATGAAATGACATGTCGCTCTTGCTGCTGGTGATTCTCTGATCCAGGTATATCTCACTGGTCATCCCCAAAGCCAATTCCTCCTTCGGCCACCTTTCCTTCCAGTTCTCTGCTGCCAATGACTGGAACGAACTGCAAAAATCACTGAAGATGGAGACTCATATATCCCTCACTAGCATTAAGCACCAGCTGTCAGAGCAGCTCACAGATCACTGCACCTGTACATACCCCATCTGTAAATAGCCCATCCAACTACCTCATCCCCATACTGTTATTTATTTTGCTCCTTTGCACCCCAGTATCTCAACTTGCACACTCATCTTCTGCACATCTATCAGTCCAGTGTTTAATTGCTATATTGTAATTTCGCCACTATGGCCTATTTATTGCCTTACCTCCCTTATCCTACCTCATTTGCACACACTGTATATAGACTTTTCTATTGTATTATTGATTGTATGTTTGTTTATTCCATATGTAACTCTATGTTGTTGTTTGTGTCGCACTGCTTTGCTTTATATTGGCCAGGTCGCAGTTGTATATGAGAACTTGTTCTCAACTAGCCTACCTGGTTAAATAAAGGTGAAATAAACAGCCCTTCACCTCTCTCTTCCACCTCCCTCTCTTTTCCCTTCACCTCTCTCCTCCATCTCCCTCTCCTTGCCCTTCACCGCTCTCCTCCATCTCCCTCTCTTTGCCCTTCACCTCTCTCCTCCATCTCCCTCTCTTTTCCCTTCACCTCTCTCCTCCATCTCCCTCTCTTTGCCCTTCACCTCTCTCTTCCATCTCCCTCTCTTTGCCCTTCACCGCTCTCCTCCATCTCCCTCTCTTTTCCCTTCACCTCTCTCCTCCATATCCCTCTTTTGCCCTTCACCTCTCTCCTCCATCTCCCTCTCTTTGCCCTTCACCTCTCTCCTCCATCTCCCCCTCTTTTCCCTTCACCTCTCTCCTCCATCTCCCCCTCTTTTCCCTTCACCTCTCTCCTCCATCTCCCCCTCTTTTCCCTTCACCTCTCTCCTCCATCTCCCTCTCTTTGCCCTTCACCTCTCTCCTCCATCTCCCTCTCTTTGCCCTTCACCTCTCTCCTCCATCTCCCCCTCTTTTCCCTTCACCTCTCTCCTCCATCTCCCCCTCTTTTCCCTTCACCTCTCTCCTCCATCTCCCCCTCTTTGCCCTTCACCTCTCTCTTCCATCTCCCCCTCTTTTCCCTTCACCTCTCTCCTCCATCTCCCTCTCTTTTCCCTTCACCTCTCTCTTCCATATCCCTCTCTTTTCCCTTCACCTCTCTCCTCCATATCCCTCTCTTTTCCCTTCACCTCTCTCCTCCATATCCCTCTCTTTGCCCTTCACCTCTCTCCTCCATATCCCTCTCTTTGCCCTTCACCTCTCTCCTCCATATCCCTCTCTTTTCCCTTCACCTCTCTCCTCCATATCCCTCTCTTTTCCCTTCACCTCTCTCCTCCATATCCCTCTCTTTGCCCTTCACCTCTCTCCTCCATATCCCTCTCTTTTCCCTTCACCTCTCTCCTCCATATCCCTCTCTTTTCCCTTCACCTCTCTCCTCCATCTCCCTCTCTTTGCCCTTCACCTCTCTCCTCCATCTCCCTCTCTTTTCCCTTCACCTCTCTCCTCCATCTCCCTCTCTTTTCCCTTCACCTCTCTCCTCCATCTCCCTCTCTTTTGCCCTTCACCTCTCTCCTCCATCTCCCTCTCTTTGCCCTTCACCTCTCTCCTCCATCTCCCTCTCTTTTCCCTTCACCTCTCTCCTCCATCTCCCTCTCTTTTCCCTTCACCTCTCTCCTCCATCTCCCTCTCTTTGCCCTTCACCTCTCTCCTCCATCTCCCTCTCTTTGCCCTTCACCTCTCTCCTCCATCTCCCTCTCTTTTCCCTTCACCTCTCTCCTCCATCTCCCCTCTTTTCCCTTCACCTCTCTCCTCCATCTCCCCCTCTTTCCCTTCACCTCTCTCTTCCATCTCCCCTCTTTTCCCTTCACCTCTCTCCTCCATCTCCCTCTCTTTTCCCTTCACCTCTCTCCTCCATCTCCCTCTCTTTTCCCTTCACCTCTCTCCTCCATATCCCTCTCTTTTCCCTTCACCTCTCTCCTCCATATCCCTCTCTTTGCCCTTCCCCTCTCTCCTCCATATCCCTCTCTTTTCCCTTCACCTCTCTCCTCCATATCCCTCTCTTTTCCCTTCACCTCTCTCCTCCATATCCCTCTCTTTTCCCTTCACCTCTCTCCTCCATATCCCTCTCTTTTCCCTTCACCTCTCTCCTCCATATCCCTCTCTTTTCCCTTCACCTCTCTCCTCCATCTCCCTCTCTTTTCCCTTCACCTCTCTCCTCCATATCCCTCTCTTTTCCCTTCACCTCTCTCCTCCATATACTTATCTTTGCCCTTCCCCTCTCTGAGGTTTACCTGCAACAAACCTACCTGTACTACAGGTATAGGTACAGTGGGGAAAAAAAGTATTTAGTCAGCCACCAATTGTGCAAGTTCTCTCACTTAAAAAGATGAGAGAGGCCTGTAATTTTCATCATAGGTACACTTCAACTATGACAGACAAAATGAGGGAAAAAAATCCAGAAAATCACATTGTAGGATTTTTTATGAATTTATTTTCAAATTATGGTGGAAAATAAGTATTTGGTCACATACAAACAAGCAAGATTTCTGGCTCTCACAGACCTGTAACTTCTTCTTTAAGAGGCTCCTCTGTCCTCCACTCGTTACCTGTATTAATGGCACCTGTTTGAACTTGTTATCAGTATAAAAGACACCTGTCCACAACCTCAAACAGTCACACTCCAAACTCCACTATGGCCAAGACCAAAGAGCTGTCAAAGGACACCAGAAACAAAATTGTAGACCTGCACCAGGTTGGGAAGACTGAATCTGCAATAGGTAAGCAGCTTGGTTTGAAGAAATCAACTGTGGGAGCAATTATTAGGAAATGGAAGACATACAAGACCACTGATAATCTTCCTCGATCTGGGGCTCCACGCAAGATCTCACCCGTGGGGTCAAAATGATCACAAGAACGGTGAGCAAAAATCCCAGAACCACACGGGGACCTAGTGAATGACCTGCAGAGAGCTGGGACCAAAGTAACAAAGCCTACCATCAGTAACACACTACGCCGCCAGGGACTCAAATCCTGCAGTGCCAGACGTGGCCCCCTGCTTAAGCCAGTACATGTTCAGGCCCGTCTAAAGTTTGCTAGAGAGCATTTGGATGATCCAGATGAGGATTGGGAGAATGTCAGATGAAACCAAAATTGAACTTTTTGGTAAAAACTCAACTCGTCGTGTTTGGAGGACAAAGAATGCTGAGTTGCATCCAAAGAACACCATACCTACTGTGAAGCATGGGGGTGGAAACATCATGCTTTGGGGCTGTTTTTCTGCAAAGGGACCAGGACGACTGATCCGTGTAAAGGAAAGAATGAATGGGGCCATGTATCGTGAGATTTTGAGTGAAAACCTCCTTCCATCAGCAAGGGCATTGAAGATGAAACGTGGCTGGGTCTTTCAGCATGACAATGATCCCAAACACACCGCCGAACAGCGAAGGAGTGGCAGCGTAAGAAACATTTCAAGGTCCTGGAGTGGCCTAGCCAGTCTCCAGATCTCAACCCCATAGAAAAGTGTTGCCCAGCGACAGCCCCAAAACATCACTGCTCTAGAGGAGATCTGCATGGAGGAATGGGCCAAAATACCAGCAACAGTGTGTGAAAACCTTGTGAAGACTTACAGAAAACGTTTGACCTCTGTCATTGCCAACAAAGGGTATATAACAAAGTATTGAGATAAACTTTTGTTATTGACCAAATACTTATTTTCCACCATAATTTGCAAATAAATTCATAAAAAATCCTACAATGTGATTTTCTGGATTTCTTTTCCTCATTTTGTCTGTCATAGTTGAAGTGTACCTATGATGAAAATTACAGGCCTCTCTCATCTTTTTAAGTGAGAGAACTTGCACAATTGGTGGCTGACTAAATACCTTTTTTCCCCACTGTATAGTGGATAACATGAGGAGTCAGGTTCTGTCTCAGAGCTGAAAATCAGAGTTTTCTCAAATGTGGTTTACTCCATTTCCTGCCCTGAGGTGCTGCCTACAGTAAGATGTTGACTGTGTCAGAGAGACATGTCTCTGCCTGTTCCTGAATCCGTGTTTCCTCTGTCATTTCCCTCCAGCTGTGTACCCACATGTAAAAATACTATAGTGTATGCAATGGAAGGAATACTATAGTATTCACTGTAGTGTTTTTGCTGATTGTAGGCAGGGGGAAGGGAGGGAGGAGTTGGCAGGGTAGGGGGGACGGGGGGACGGGGGACGGAGCGTGCAGAAAACCGCCAGGCACCCACAGGGCAAAGCAGCTACACACTCACACACACGGACAAGCACACACGCACACACACACACACACACACACACACACACACACACACACACACACACACACACACACACTCACTCACTCACTCACTCACTCACTCACACACACTCATGGCCCGTGGCAAGGCTTTTTGTAGAGCAGGTCTATCTGTCAACAGGTCCTAGGAGCCTGAGGGATTTGGGCTAAGAGTGAGAACAAGAGAAATAATAAGAGACAGAGAGAGAATGACAAAGTCAACAGACTAACGAAGAAACTATAGTGGTCACACACACACACACACAGGGTCTCGTCAGGCCCTGCGGCCACATTGGCACATTCCACGCTCACATTCCACCCTGACACAAACTCTCTCTCCGGACAGATTGGCAGACCCTGTGTTCCCTCTCTAAACAAGGGTGTCTCCCCCTCGAAGAAGAACCATTATTCACAGAGGTTAATCTCCTGGGGGGCACACACAGGGCGACACACAGCCCGGGTCTGTCTCACACAGCCTAATTGGTAGAGGCCTGACACAGTACACAGGAATCCCCTCTGGTCTCTGTCAGAGCTGAGAGCAACTCGTCTGTCATTCTCACTAGGAGGGAAGTCTGGAAACTGTAGTTGCATTTGCTATAAGCTTCTTGGTCGTGGCTGTTATCTTCTTGTGGTATACCCCAAGACAAGGCTGCACCATTATTGGTATAGGAAGCACTTAGTCAGAATGGATGTCGTTTTACAGTAAGAGAAGACCCACAGTGTTGAATGGATGTCGTTTTACAGTAAGAGCAAACCCACAGTGTTGAATGGATGTCGTTTTACAGTAAGAGCATACCCACAGTGTTGAATGGATGTCGTTTTACAGTAAGAGCAGACCCACAGTGTTGAATGGATGTTGTTTTACAGTAAGAGAAGACCCACATTGTTGAATGGATGTCATTTTACAGTAAGAGCATACCCACCATGTTGAATGGATGTTGTTTTACAGTAATAGCAGACCCACAGTATTGAATGGCTGTTGTTTTACAGTAAGAGCAGACCCTCAGTGTTGAATGGATGTCGTTTCACAGTAAGAGCAGACCTTCAGTGTTGAATGGATGTCGTTTTACAGTAACACGGTACCTCATTTTGTTTACCTGCCGGCCCCATTCTCGAACTCAGGTCCTGTATGTACCTAACTGACCCACTCTGCCCATTCATCGCCATTTACCCTTGTTGTCTTAGCTCTCCTGATCAACACCTGTGATTGCTTTATGCCTCTCTCTAATGTCAATAATGCCTTGTCTACTGCTGTCTTGGCTAGTTTTTATTGTTTTATTTCACTGTAGAGCCCTCAGTCCTGCTCAACATGCCTTAGATAGCTCTTTCGTTCCACCCCACACACATGCGGAGACCTCACCTAGGTTAACTGATGCCTCCAGAGACTAAACTCTCTCATCGTCACTCAACGCCTACGTTTACCTCCACTGTACTCACATCCTACCATACCCTTGTCTGTACATTATGCCTTGAATCTATTCCATCACACCCAGAATTCTGCTCCTTTTATTCTTTGTCCCCAACGCACTAGACAACCAGTTCTTATAGCCTTTAGCCGTACCCTTATCCTACTCCTCCTCTGTTCCTCTTGTGATGTAGAGGTTAACCCAGGCCCTGTAGCCCCCAGTTCCACTCCTATTCCCCAGGCGCTATCATTTGTTGACTTCTGTAACCGTAAAAGCCTTGGTTTCATGCATGTTAACATCAGAAGCCTCCTCCCTAAGTTTGTTTTACTCACTGCTTTAGCACACTCCGCCAACCCTGATGTCCTAGCCGTGTCTGAATCCTGGCTTAGGAAGGCCACTAAAAATTCAGAGATTTCCATCCCCAACTACAACATTTTCCACCAAGATAGAACTGCCAAAGGGGGTGGAGTTGAAATCTACTGCAGAGACAGTCTGCAGAGTTCTGTCATGCTATCCAGGTCTGTGCCCAAACAGTTCGACCTGAATCACCGCATTCTTATTGGCAGACTCAACAGCCTTGGTTTCTCAAATGACTGCCTCGCCTGGTTCACCAACTACTTCTCAGACAGAGTTCAGCGTGTTAAATCAGAGGGCCTGTTGTCTGGACCTCTGGCAGTCTCTATGGGGGTGCCACAGGGTTCACTTCTCAGGCCGACTCTTTTCTCTGTATACATCAATGATGTTGCTCTTGTTAATGGTGATTCTCTGATCCACCTCTACGCAGACGACACCCTTCTGTATACTTCTGGCCCTTCTTTGGACACTGTGTTAACAAACCTCCAGACGAGCTTCAATGCCATACAACACTCCTTCCGTGGCCTCCAACTGCTATTAAATGCAAGTAAAACTAAATGCATGCTCTTCAACCGATCGCTGCCCGCACCTGCCTGCCCGTCTAGCATCACTACTCTGAAAGGTTCTGACTTAGAATTTGTGGACAACTACAAATATCTAGGTGTCTGGCTAGACTGTAAACTCTCCTTCCAGACTCACATTAAGCATCTCCAATCCAAAATTAAATCTAGAATCAGCTTCCTAATTCGCAACAAAGCATCCTTCACTCATGCTGCCAAATATACCCTCGTAAAACTGACTATCCTACCGATCCTTGACTTCGGCGATGTCATTTACAAAATAGCCTCCAACACTCTACTCAGAAAATTGGATGCAGTCTATCAAAGTACCGTCCATTTTGTCACCAAAGCCCCATATAGTGCCCACCACTGCGACCTGTATGCTCTCGTTGGCTGGCCCTCGCTTCATATTCGTTGCCAAACCCACTGGCTCCAGGTCTTCTATAAGTCTCTGCTAGGTAAAGCCCTGCCTTATCTCAGCTCACTGGTCACCATAGCAGCACCACTCATAGCACGCGCTCCAGCAGGTATATTTCACTGGTCACCCCCAAAGCCAACTCCTCGTTTGGCAGCCTTTCCTTCCAGTTCTCTGCTGCCAATGACTGGAACGAATTACAAAACTTACTTAAGCTGGATTCTCATATCTCCCTCACTAACTTTAAGCTTCAGCTGTCAGAGCAGCTTACAGATCATTGCACCTGTACATAGCCCATCTGTAAATAACCCACCCAACTACCTCATCCCCCTATTGTTATTATTTTTCTTTCTCCTTTACAAGTGCTCTTCACTGACGAGTCGCGGTTTTGTCTCACTAGGGGTGATGGTCGGATTTGCGTTTATCGTCGAAGGACTGAGTGTTACACCGAGGCCTGTACTCTGGAGCGAGATCGATTTGGAGGTGGAGGGTCCGTCATGGTCTGGAGCGGTGTGTCACAGCATCATCGGACTGAGCTTGTTGTCATTGCAAGCAATCTCAACGCTGTGTGTTACAGGGAAGACATCCTCCTCCCTCATGTGGTACCCTTCCTGCAGGCTCATCCTGACATGATCCTCCAGCATGACAATGCCAACAGCCACACTGCTCGTTCTGTGCGTGATTTCCTGCAAGACAGGAATGTCAGTGTTCTGCCATGGCCAGCGAAGAGCCTGGATCTCAATCCCATTGAGCATGTCTGGGACCTGTTGGATCGGAGGGTGAGGGCTAGGGCCATTCCCCCCAGAAATGCCCGGGAACTTGCAGGTGCCTTGGTGGAAGAGTGGGGTGACATCTCACAGCAAGAACTGGCACATCTGGTGCAGTCCATGAGGAGGAGAGACACTGCAGTACTTAATGCAGCTGGTGGCCACACCAGATACTGACTGTTTCTTTTGATTTTAACCCCCCCTTTGTTCAGGGACACATTATTCAATTTATGTTAGTCACATGTCTGTGGAACTTGTTCAGTTTATGTCTTGTTGAATCTTATTATGTTCATACAAATATTTGCACATGTTAAGTTTGCTGAAAATAAACGCAGTTGACAGTGAGAGGACGTTTCTTTTTTTGCTGAGTTTAGTATTAGCACTAACAACTTACAGTAGTGGATCTTTTTTATCACAGTCAATTACATGTTGACGTGTTGCGCAAACTATTAGTTGTTAGGTTAATAGTGGGCGCAGTTCCTCAAGCTCAACATCACTGGTCTGAATCACTGCTCAACATCACTGGTCTGAATCACCTCTCAACATCACTGGCCTGAAACACTGCTCATCATCACTGGTCTGAATCACTGCTCAACATCACTGGTCTGAATCACTGCTCAACATCACTGGCCTGAATCACTGCTCAACATCACTGGTCTGAATCACTGCTCAACATCACTGGTCTGAATCACTGCTCAACATCATTGGTCTGAATCACTGCTCAACATCACTGGTCTGAAACACTGCTCAACATCACTGGTCTGAATCACTGCTCAACATCACTGGTCTGAATCACTGCTCAACATCACTGGTCTGAATCACTGCTCAACATCACTGGTCTGAATCACTGCTCAACATCACTGGTCTGAATCTCTACAGGGCATCGTGAGTATACTGACTGGTGGTCATAAGAAATATTCCCCCTTGAGTGATGAAAAGCCTTGCTGTTGATTTCATCCTTCCTGCTTTCTCTCAGTACTACTTGAATGGTTTCAATGTGTAGTGGACCTAACAGAGTAGCAGACCTACTGTAGCCAAGTCATTCCTCCTTTTAGCTTCAAATGATGGGGAGAAACAGATCCGCTAGCAATTAGGCTGTAATTGATTGTACCTCAGGACTGCTTTCAAGTGCTCTGTGTCCCCATCCCTGCTTCCCTGCTTGCAAACAGATGGGGCACATGTCGATGTGGTTACACACAAACACGTGCACACACCAACACACACACACATGCTGACACGCACACATTACATAGGTAGCCTACAGTGTATGGTATGGTAACACTTTGTCTGGAGTAATGAAGTAGTTCAGTGTTCTGTGTTGTAATGAAACTACGACACGCTTTAGTAAACAAATACAGCCTGTTGACTCTAAAAAACACAGGGTTTCCCAAAAGCAGCTGGGACTGTAATTGGGGTGTCCAATTGTGTTTGTCAGCCTGTGTGAGATCAGAACTGATGGCAGCTCTTACAGGAAGTTTTCCGTCAGTCCGTGTGAATGGGGTCAGAGCAGATGGCAGCTCTTATAGAAATGTGTCCCTCAGAGTGGGGTCAGGCCTGATCAAATCAAATAAAATCAAATGTTATTTGTCACATACACATGGTTAGCAGATGTTAATGCGAGTGTAGCGAAATGCTTGTACTTCTGGTTCCGACCATGCAGTAGTATCTAAAAAGTAATCTAACAATTTCACAACAACTAACTTATACACACACAAGTGTAAAGGAATGAATACGAGTATGTACATATAAATATATGGATGAGCGATGGCTGACCGCCATAGGCAAGATGCAGTAGATGGTATAGAGTACAGTATATACATATGAGATGAGTAATGTAGGATACGTAAACATTATATAAAGTGGCATTGTTTAAAGTGGCTAGTGATACATTTACTACATACAATTTTTTATTATTAAAGTGGCTAGAGATTTGAGTCAGTATGTTGACAGCAGCCACTCAATGTTAGTGATGGCTGTTGAACAGTCTGATGGCCTTGAGATAGAAGCTGTTTTTCAGTCTCTCGGTCCCAGCTTTGATGCACCTGTACTGACCTCGCCTTCTGGATGATAGCGGGGTGAACAGGAAGTGGCTCGGGTGGTTGTTGTCCATAATTATCTTTTTGGCCTTCCTGTGACATCGGGTGGTGTAGGTGTCCTGAAGGGCAGGTAGTTTACCCCCGGTGATGCGTTGTGCGGACCTCACTACCCTCTGGAGAGCCTTACGGTTGTGGGCGGAGCTGTAGCCGTACCAGGCGGTGATACAGCCCGACAGGATGCTCTCGATTGTGCATCTGTAGAAGTTTGTGAGTGTTTTTGGTGACAAGCTGAATTTCTTCAGCCTCCTAAAGTTGAAGAGGCGCTGTTGCGCCTTCTTCACCACGCTGTCTGTGTGGGTGGACCATTTCAGTTTGTCCGTGATGTGTACGCCGAGGAACTTAAAACTTTCCACCTTCTCTACTACTGCCCCGTCGATGTGGATAGGGGGGTGCTCCCTCTGCTGTTTCCTGAAGTCCACGATCATCTCCTTTGTTTTGTTGACGTTGAGTGAGAGGTTATTTTCCTGACACCACACTCTGAGGGCCCTAACCTCCTCCCTGTAGGCCGTCTCGTCGTTGTTGGTAATCAAGCCTACCACTGTAGTGCCGTCTGCAAACCTGATGATTGAGTTGGAGGCGTGCTTGGCCACGCAGTCATGGGTGAACAGGGAGTACAGGAGAGGGCTGAGAACGCACCCATGTGGGGTAGCGGGCCGTGTAGGTGGCACTGTATTGTCCTCAAAGCGAGCAAAGAAGTTG
This sequence comes from Brachymystax lenok tsinlingensis, assembly GCA_030435695.1. Classification (NCBI taxonomy): domain Eukaryota; kingdom Metazoa; phylum Chordata; class Actinopteri; order Salmoniformes; family Salmonidae; genus Brachymystax; species Brachymystax lenok. The sequence goes on along the minus strand of CM059790.1, from coordinate 37,630,906 downwards.
TTTAGTTTGTCTGGGAGCAGGACATCATTGTCCCGACGGGGCTAGTTTTCTATTTGTAGTCCGTGATTGACTGTAGACACTGCCACATTCCTCTTGTGCCACTGAATTGCGACTCTACTTTGTCTCTATACTGACGCTTAGCTTGTTTGATTGCCTTGTGGAGGGAATATCTATACTGTTTGTATTCAGACATGTTTCCGGTCGCCTTACCCTGATTAAAAGCAGTGGTTCGCGCTGGAAGCTCTTACAGGAGGGTGTCCGTCATTCCGTCAGAGTGGTGTCAGGCCTGATGGCAGCTCTTATAGGAGGGTGTCCGTCATTCCGTCAGAGTGGTGTCAGGCCTGATGGCAGCTCTTACAGGAGGGTGTCCGTCAGAATGGGGTCAGCCCTGATGCCAGCTCTTACAAGAGGGTGTCTGTGGGGTGGCAGGTAGCCTAGTGGTTAGAGCGTTGGAGGCCTGATGGCAGCTGTTACAGGAGGGTGTCCGTCAGAATGGGGTCAGCCCTGATGCCAGATCTTACAGGAGGGTGTCCGTCAGTGTTGGGTCAGGCCTGATAGCAGCTCTTGCAGGAGGGTGTCCGTCCGTCAGGTTGTAAGATCGAATCCCCGAGCTGACAAGGTAAAAATCTGATGTTCTGCCCTTGAACTAGGCAGTTAACCCACTGTTCCTAGGCTGTCATTAAAAACAAGAATTTGTTCTTAACTGACTTGCCTAGATAAATAAAGGTAAAAAAAAAATAATCTGTCTGAGTTTGGTCAGGCCTGATCCTTGTCGTCAGTGCCCATGTCAACATACTTGACCACTACAGTATTTTTAACAGAATTCAGTGATGTTTCTATTCCCTCACTTTTTATAGATGTTGTACAGTAAGTAATATCTATCCTGTATCCTTCAGGCTCACTTTGCTGTTAACTGGACATGGGCATCTCACTGCTGTTGTAGCCTGTACATGTACTGTGTATATTTGTATCAGGGCACTGCTGAGGGCAGATAGGATACTGACACAGCCATTCCTCAGGCCGTGCCTCGACTTGTCTCAGGGTGCATGGAGATGTCAACTCTGATCATCACACACACACACACACACACACACACACACACACACACACACACACACGCACGCACGCACACACACACACACACACACACACACACAGACAGCACTGCCCTATTCAGACTCATCCCTTATCTCTGTCTATATACTGTCCTCGTTTGGAAACCCTTCAGACACTCAGGAAAGCCTTCCATTTAGTCTAGTTGGTTTACAGTAAAGAAATTAGGAGAAACTAGATAGGGTTTAGGTATACCAGAGGAGGCTGGTGGGAGGAGCTATCGGAGGACGGAGGAACGGAGTCCAACACAGCAAACATATGGAAACCACGTTTGACTGTTCCACTCCAGTCATTACAATGATCCCTTCCTCCTATAACTCCTCCCATCAGCCTCCACTGAGGTATACATATCTTTTTTTATATAAATTGAATTGAGGTATACAGCATTGCTTGCTGTTTGGGGTTTTAGGCTGGGTTTCTGTATATGCACTTTGTGACATCTGCTAATGCTTTTATAAATACTCTACATTTGATTGATTGCATAGATTTGATTTAGGTATACTTATATTTTATATAGATTGGATTTAGGTATACTTATATTTTATATAGATTTGATTTAGGTATACTTATATTTTATATAGATTTGATTTAGGTATACTTATATTTTATATAGATTGGATTTAGTTATACTTATATTTTATATAGATTGGATTTAGGTATACTTATATTTTATATAGATTGGATTTAGGTATGCATATATTTTATATAGATTGGATTTAGGTATGCATATATTTTATATAGATTGGATTTAGGTATACTTATATTTTATATAGATTGGATTTAGGTATACTTATATTTTATATAGATTGGATTTAGGTATGCATATATTTTATATAGATTGGATTTAGGTATGCATATATTTTATATAGATTGGATTTAGGTATGCATATGTTTATGCGAGTGGAGATGCAGGTTATGTTGCCCTGCTCTATGACCCTCTATAGATGTTAACAATTGCCACTTCATAAGCTATTACCCGTATCCTACCAGGTATGTAGTCCTCTCTCTCTGTTCAGTCCTTCTGTTGTGATGAGATATGGCTCCCCATAGGAAACAGTCCTCTCTTCTCTGTGGCTGTGTGTTTGGCTTGGCACCTCAGGGACAGAAGGCTACCCCAGAACATCTCTCTCTCTACCTCTCTCTCTCTCTTGACCTCTCTTGCTACCTCTCTCTCTCTCTGCTCTGTCAGAACCCTCCATCAGGTCGAGGGCTGCACCTGAACCAAGCCCGGAGACCAGGGACCAGCTCCCTGCTGGAACATCATTCAAAGGCATTATTCATACTTCACTAAACTGAAAAGGGAATGTAAAAAGCTGGATGATTGAGTAGATTTAAGGGGACCTCAGGAGTATAGAGAACTGGTGGATGTTTCATTATATCATGTAGGATACTTGGCAATGTTTTACATCAACTGTGAAGGCAGGAGCTGTCCTGTGTGGCTCAGTTGGTAAGATCATGGTGCTCAAAATGTTAAGGGTGTGGGTTCAGTTCCTGCAGGGCTCACATACTGAGCATGTACTTACTGTTGGCACAGTGGAATGTGTGAGTTGAGGAAGAGGTGGCTGGGGATAACTGGGCCCAAAATCTGTCTGGTCCAGCAGGTGGCATTTCTTCACTCACCAAGCGAGGCACTTTTGTATGGAGGTCAATGAGAGAGTGTCGAATGTGGTTAACAAATTGAATGGCTTATTTGATGGACTAGTTTCGTAATGTTTAGGTTGTTATGAGTGTACTTATATAAGTAGGACATGTCACATCCTGGAAATTTTGAGAAAATAACACTTTATATTGGAGTTGTGCCTGTTGTTCATAGGAGTATCTGCCCTCTCATTGGCTAGAATAGTCCCACTTGATCTTGCCTTCTCCCGACTGCCTTGAATTTTTTACGAAATGTCTTTTCATTCTTAGAGCGGCCACTTGAGTATCTGGTCAATATAATGGATCATCTGTGGTTATGTCCTTAGCCTATAGGAAACATGGCTTGGTGTTGAACCTTGAACCACTACACCGTGTGACTGACGGACGGTAAATTGGCCCTGTCTCCTGGCTCAATGTTATCCGGGATCCTTGAGACGTCCCTACCCTAAACCATAACCCTAACCCTAACCCTAACCTTAACCCCTACCCTAACCCTAACCCTAACCCCTACCCTTAACCGTACCCTAACCTTAACCCCTACCCTTACCCTAACCTTAACCCTTAACCATTTTAACTTTCAACATCAGTGCGGGTAGGGACGTCCCAAGGGTCCCGGGTAGCACGGACCTTCTCCTGTGCCTGGATGATGACATCACTGGGTCCATCTTCATCCTATTAGATTAAGGTCCATGTTGCTTCGTTGTTGTTTTACTTTCGTCAGGACTTGGCGCAGAGCGGAACGTGGAGAAGCAGAACAAAGCAGAACGGCGGGCCCTCTAAACAGCAAAGGAAGGCTCGGTCCAGCACCACGCAATTGCTTTTTGGCTTAAAACCCAACAGAGAATCTGGGAACAATTTAGATGGAGCTTTGGAGAGGGGACCCACCTCTGCCCCAGAACCTCTCTCTCAGAGAGGGGGGGTTTATGATAAACATAATGGGGCACATGATAACCCTCCACCCCCTCCTGCCGTTTGAAGTGGTACGCCCTAACCTAATGAAAGCAAACATCAGATATGTGCTGCTGGACTGAAGACTGTGTTTTCCTTTTAATGTATTTTCATTTCAGTTACATAACTGTATATTTTTCCATAACAATCTGAGGTGGCTGTGGTTAGAGGGAGACTGCCTGTGATTTAGACAGCCACATTGTGTGTGTGTGTGTGTGTGTGTGCGCGTGCATGTGTATGACTCTTGGTCCCCCCTGCCGACAGTACGCTGTAGTTCCGATGTTAAACCAGGTGTGTGTGGAGTGCACAGAACACAGGCCAGAGTTTGTCGTCGTTGCCACTCTGTTGGAAGAAGTAGTCGAGGTCATCACCATCCTCCTCCTCCTCCTCTACACCCGTCTGTGCTTGCCCAGGTTGACCTCCTAATCTACACCTGTCTGTGCTTGCCCAGGTTGACCTCCTAATCTACACCTGTCTGTGCTTGCCCAGGTTGACCTCCTAATCTACACCTGTCTGTGCTTGCCCAGGTTGACCTCCTAATCTACACCCATTTGTGCTTGCCCAGGTTGACCTCCTAATCTACACCTGTCTGTGCTTGCCCAGGTTGACCTCCTAATCTACACCCATTTGTGCTTGCCCAGGTTGACCTCCTAATCTACACCTGTCTGTGCTTGCCCAGGGTGATCTCCTAATCTACACCCGTCTGTGCTTGCCCAGGGTGACTCATTAGAAATGTAAAAAAGGACCCGCCTGCCTGCTGGATGCAGTGAGCTATTTTATTAGGAACTATCGGATGTCATATTTTTATGAAGCCTTTGGCCCTGGGTTGTGCTCTCCCTTTCAGCTTGCTCCAACTTCTCTTTATTACAGTCCATTAACAGACCAGGGCTCAATGGTCCCTTTGTGCTCTTCGGTGTGCCATCTAAAACTGTAATGTGACATGTTCACTAGCTTAACCTGCTGGGGACATGCTATTCCTGCCTAGGATACTCCATGGCCAGGTTTATAGCCTGTTATCCATTCCAAACTGAATTCACCCTTCGTTTCAATACATGTAAAGTAAAACAATAGTGAAATTTAAGAGCGTGAATTGAGTTTGGAAACCAGGCTAACTGGCCCCTGCTTTTTATTATTACATTTGAACGAACCAATCATCTTAACTGTATTTTGTAGTTGATCTTGTCTTTTACACAAGTGACTGTCCTGTGTGGATAGATGCATGTGTGTGTGTGTGTGTGTGTGTGTGTGTGTGTGTGTGTGTGTGTGTGTGTGTGTGTGTGTGTGTGTACAGCAGACAGATAGTCCTACACAAGCAGAGGGCTTAGCTCATCACGATGCATGTCATGCATGTCTGTGCAGGGGCCTCCTTTGGGTGATAGGACCTCTTCTGTTCTTGTGTATGTTGTTGTGTATGTTGTTGTGTGTGTGTCGTTGTGTGTGTGCGTGTGTGTGTGTGTGTGTGTGTGTGTGTGTGTGTGTGTGTGTGTGCATGTGTGTGTGTCAGTGGAGGCTCCTCAGAGGATGAAGGGGAGGACAATCCTTCTCAGTGAATTCCATAAAAATGTTATCCTTTTTAGATAAAACCATAAAAAATATATTCACATGTGACCAAATAATTGATGTGATATTTCAGTTTTTTATTTTTAATACATTTGCAAAAAATTTAAGAAAACTGTTTTTGCTTTGTCATTATGGGGTGATGTGTAGATTAATGAGGGCAAAAAAAGATTGAATCCATTTTAGAATAAGGTTGTAACGTAACAAAATGTGGAAAAAGTCAAGGGGTCTGAATACTTTACGAATGCACTGTATGTGTTGGATAACGGCACAATCATTCAATTTTTGGGGTGGATTGGGCTCATTAAATGTCGTTAATGTAGAGCTCCGAAAATGGCTCATCAGGCTCAGGTAGCATCAGGTTAGAATGTTCATGCTGATCAAAGTTCGAATTAAATCCAGACATTTATATGCTTTATAATGCTTTTGAATGACACTTCTGGTTTTGGCGGGAAATATCAGGTTATCTCGGGGAAAAAAATATTTATTCTCAGGATGTAACATTTGTAAAATACAGGGAAAATATTCAATCCTACTGTACTGCATGATTGTAGCGGGTTTACTAACGCGTTAGTTCTATTAGCTATGTTGAATATGACATTACTTTAGCTAATATGGTGACAACGATGTAGGCTGTGTGTAGTGGTTATGCTATGAAGGTTTGGCTTGGAAAGGTTTTTTCGCCTGGTCACAGACAGCTGATGTGTTGTACACTGAAATCCACAAGCGAAGGGAAAAGGCGAGAGGAGGAGAACGCGTAGATGCAAAAAGGAATACAACAAGCTGTTTGTATGTGGCTGCTATGAAAGTTAACTGTTTGCGTGTGACATGGGTTGTATTTATTCCGCCGATTCTGTTGTCCAATAGAAACTCTTGTTTGCAACTCATCTGAAACGGCACTGGTGTGTGTCTGTTTCTATCCCATAGAGACTGCCCTGAGTGTGGATAGGGCTGGGGTACATGTAATTGTGAATCAGTTGACACGTAGTGGTTGAGCGGGTGTCTCTGTTGTGGATCAGATGACAATATGAGGAGGGTGGTGTTATGACAAAGTGGAGTGGTTATCCACTCTGTCCTGTGCTAAACTTTTTGACTAATTACAGGGGTGTGTGTGTGTTACCAAACTGCTTAGCTTCACCATCCCACCACCTCAGCTGATGCTATTGTTAATAGGCCTGTTAGCAGCTCACGCTCGACTCCCAGGTCTCCTGGGTCTTACTTCACATGACATCACTGATACCTGATCATCTTAGGAACTAGATGACATGTTCAGACCTCCATTCGGGTTGTTGGGTCCTTACATTAGCCTGTAAGAGGAAAGCCGAGAGGCCCGCAAGTTGATTTACTGTGTATATATTTGTACTCAGCTGAAAGAGAGCATTTCAATCAAAAAACACATCGACACTTACAGCAACTCTTATACATGTTCGTGCAGTACATAGAAAGGCATTGTTGTAGTAATGATTGTAATTGTAGTCCTATGTGTTTGGGTCTTGTTTGTGTCACTGCATTGCGGTGCCTGGGCAGTATTAGACATTCAGACTTGATGACTCATTAGAGGAGGATGAGGTTGAGGTAATTCATTAGAGAAGAAGTTGATGTAATAAATACAGCTGTCTGCTTTAGTGTTTTTCTTGGGTTGTGGCCCTCTGCAGGCTTCTCTAGGGTTGCGTCCCAAATGGCACCCTATTCCCTATTTAGTGCACTACTTTTCAAAAGCAGGGTGCCATTTGAGACACTAGTCTATTCTATCTCTCAAGGCATATTGTTTTCATTATAAATGATGTCTTCCTCCAGATGTAGAGAACACCATGCTGGAATAGTTGTGTGTTGTGATTAAACAACGTCTGTGACATTTTTTATGTCGACAAGCTAGAAAGAACTTAAGCTAGCGATTAATAATAAGACTGTGTGTCAGAGTGTTTAAGCTCTCCTATGTTGGGCTTGTGCATAGGCAGGAGGTGGGGAGGAGAGGAGAGGAGGAGAGGAGAGGAGGGGAGGGGAGGGGAGGAGGTGAAAATGACAGAGGCTTTATTTAAGCCAGCTGGATAATCACCTATTAGGAGAGAGGGTTGTAAAACAACAAGGAATTTGCCGTCAGGTCCTGTTTTCATCAGGGAGGGAGGTAATGAGGTAGGCTAAAGTTACCCTCAGGGGACAGACAGAGACAGACAGACAGACAGAGAGACAGAGACACAGAAACAGAGAGAGAGAGAGAGAGAGAGAGAGAGAGAGAGAGAGAGAGAGAGAGAGAGAGAGAATATGTTGTTTCACTCAGTAAGCAAAAATGGATGTGTGTCAGTCGTGTTTGAAAGTCTGATTCCCCTCTTCTCCACTAGCCTGAGGGCGTGAGCTTTCGACCACAATGGGAGCAACAGCAGAAATCTCATTGTGTATCTCCATTGTGGGTCAGTTGCGCAATGGATAACGTTTCTGACTATGGCTAACGTTTCTGACTACGGATCAGAAGATTCTAGGTTTGACTCCTGGCTGGCTCGTAACATTTTGCATTAGTGTCTCTTAAACAAAGTCTCCCACTCATTGGAGAGAGACAGGTAAGGAAGCGATAGACAGCCAGACTAGAAACTGACAGTTGAAGGCAGTTGAACACAGCTATAGAGTTAATGAAGACTAATATAAATTAGATAAGAACTGTGGAATCCATCCAGCAAAGCCTCTGTGATGTCCTCCTGCATCAATATCGACAGCAAGGAGTGGGCAGACGTAGCCAAAGTGGTCTCTATCACTCTCTTTCTCTGTCTCTGAAATACCTATGTTCCCTTGACATTTCCTAATCAGGTACTGACAGGCTCCAAGTTCACACAACAATTTTCCCCTATAAAGAGTACTTAGCAGCATGCTCTGTAAAGTGTATTCACTATCCTATCATAAAGACTATTCACCGTCCTGCTGAGGGGCTATCGTAACAGAGAACACAGTGGGGAGGATAGATGGAGTGGAGAGAGAATCAGTTAAGACACACACACAGTGAGAGAGAGCAAGAGAGAGACAGAAAGAGATTTAGAGAGAGAGATTTAGAGAGAGTGAGAGAGATAGATAGGGCTACCGTACATAGGGCTACAGCTGAGGACAGGAACAAGTACAAGATGTCCCACTACGACCTACGCAGTGTCGTCAAATGAGCAAAAGGACAATATAGGAACAAGGTGGAATCATATTACTCAGGCTCCGCCGCCCACCGCATGTGGCAGGGGTTACAGTCCATTACGGATTACAAAGGAAGACCCAGCCATGATCTGCCCAATGATGCTTCTCTACCCGATGAACTCAATGCATTTTATGCACACTTTGACAATAACAACACCGTACCGTACCGTACATAAGGGCCCCCACCGTCCCAGAGGACTGGGTGAATTCGCTGTCCATGGCCGACGAGAGTAAGGTCTTTAATCAGGTCAACACTCGCATGGCCATGCGACCAGACGGTATTTCAGGGCGCGTTCTCAGAGCATGCGCAGATCAGCTGGCAGGCATATTCTCAGTCTGTAATCCCCACGTTTTAAGATGACCACCATCATTCCTGTCCCCAAGAACTCTAAGGCTTCATGCCACAATGACTACTGCCCTGTGGCCCTCACTTATGTAATCATGAAGTACTATGAAAGACAGGTTATGGCACAATTCAACTCCATCATACCAGACACAGTAGACACACTAATTTGCATACCGCCTCAACAGATCCATAGATGACGCAATCGCAATTTCACTCCACACTGTCCTCACCCACCTAGATAAGAGGACACATATGTGAGATAGCTGTTAATTGACTACAGCTCAGCGTTCAACAAGATTGTCCCTTTTCAAGTTCCTCATTGTCACTAAGGACTCCATTCACACGTGACAGCACCTCTTCCCCCTCAGGAAGTTGAAAAGGTCAAATCCTCAAAATGTTCTACAGCTGTACCATTGAGAGCATCTTGACTGGCTGCATCACTGCTTGGTATGGCAACAGCACCTCCCTGATCGCATGGCGCTACAGAGGGTGGTGTGGACAGCCCAGTACAAATCGTTAAAGACTCCAGCCACCCAAGCCACAGATGGTTCTCACTGCTTCCGCATGGCAAGCACTTCCGGTGCTTGCCATGTCTGATACCAAGTCTGACACCAACAGGCTCTTGATCAGCTTCTATCCCCAAGCCATAATACTGCTAAATAGCTGACAGAACGGCTACATGGACAAACTGAGTTGACCCTTTTATTTTATTTTTGCACTGTCTCTATGCACACTCACTGGACTCTAGATACTCACGGACACTGACAATCATACTGACTCTACACACACGCACTCACATACAGTTGAAGTCTGAAGTTTACATACACCTTAGCCAAATACATTTAAACTCAGTTTTTCACAATTCCTGACATTTAATCCTTGTAAAAATTCCCTGTCTTAGGTCAGTTAGGATCACCACTTTATTTTAAGAGTGTGGAATAGTAGACAGAATTATTTATTTAAGTTTTTATTTCTTTCATCACATTCCCAGTGGGTCAGAAGTTGACATACACTCAATTAGTATTTGGTAGCATTGCCTTTAAATTGTTTAACTAGTTTAACTCAAACGTGTCGGGTAGCCTTCCACAAGTTCCCACAATAAGTTGGGTGAATTTTGGCCCATTCCTCCTGACAGAACTGGTGTAACTGAGACAGGTTGGTAGGCCTCGCACACACGTTTTCAGTTCTGCCCACAAATTTGCAATAGGATTGAGGTCAGGACTTTGTGATGGCCACTCCAATACCTTGACTTTGTTGTCCTTAAGCCATTTTGCCTCAACTTTGGAAGTATGCTTGGGGTCATTGTCCATTTGGAAGACCCATTTGCGACCAAGCTTTAACTTCCTGACTGATGTCTTGAGATGTTGCTTCAATATATCCACATATTTTTTTTGATTTGCACTTTTTGCAACAAAGTACGTTCATCTCTAGCAGACAGAACGCGTCTCCTTCCTGAGCGGTATGACGGCTACACGGTTAATGGTGTTTATACTTGCATACTATTATTTGTACAGATGAACGTGGTACCTTCAGGCATTTGGAAATTGCTCCCAAGGATGAACCAGACTTGTGGAGGTCTACAATTTTTTTTTTCTGAGGTCTTGGCTGATTTCTTTAGATTTTCCCATGATGTCAAGCAAAGAGGCACTGAGTTTGAAGGTAGGCCTTGAAAATACATCCACATGTACACCTCCAATTGACTCAAATGATGTCAATTAGCCTATCAGAAGCTTCTAAAGCCATGACATCATTTTCTGGAATTTTCCAAGCTGTTTAAAGGCACAGTCAACTTAGTGCATGCAAACTTCTGACCCACTAGAATTGTGATACAGTGAATTAAAAGTGAAATAATCTGTCTGTAAACAATTGTTGGAACAATTACTTGTGTCATGCAGAAGTCCTAACTGACTTGCCAAAACTATAGTTTATTAACAATACATTTGTGGAGTGGTTGAAAAACCACTTTATGACTCCAACCTAAGTGTATGTAAACTTCAATTATGTCTTATGTAGCAACATTTTAAATGTTTTTTTTTACATTGGATAAAAGTAGAGACTCAGAGCTACAAAATGGTATATCGTACACTGCAGTTGAGGAACAATGGGAAAGTAATTCTGCTTTGAAAGTTGTTAAACTTGTAACGCTACTTTTGAGAAAATGTCCCATGAATGTTTTGGTACAGCTACTAGAGAGCTCTTTTTTGTCTCCACCCATTCAGGATCGTTCACACCCTCTTAAGCCTTAGCCCCACCTATCTCTTTAAGGATTCACATGTGAGGCCATGTGCTAAACAGAGTCAGAAGTTTAGTAAACAACCAAAGATTTCAAGACTAAAAGTGGTAAAAGTAGTAGCCTACAATAAGGAAAATCTCCAGTTGAAAATACTCTTTATCTAGTCCTTGGCCTATATCCTAATCTGACTTTGGTAATGTTGTTCTTCACATTACCATCTCTGGTAAATACACTCTATCAAATAAAGTGTATTGTCACATGCACAGGATACTGAAGGTTTAAACTAAACAATGAAATTGTTACTTGCATAGTAGCAATATCAAAAACAGAAAGTGTCCAGATAAAAATCTTTTATAATTATTAGATGACCCTTATCCGACACTTATCTAAATTGATGGGTCATGTGAAGGAAATGCTATAACCACCCCCCAGCAAAATTTAGCTAAGTGGATGGGTCACTATTGTCTAGACATGTACAGTACACATGTTCATGAAATACAATAGATGGCTGTAGTCACCCCCAGACACACCTGGCTAACTTGATGGGTCATGTAATCATCTTGCGAAGTGGAGTCTTTTGTTTAGCTAGCCAACTAACTAGCAAAACCTTCTCGATGGCTAATCCCAACTCATACTACTACCAATACAAACAATATCTGTAAATGTAGCTAGACTCCTACCCATATACTGTACATGGATGAACGCTTCACGGCAACTGTAGCTACATCTTGTTTGGCCAGCGTTGTGTCAAGTCACTCCGGTTCACACTGACCGTGGCATGTTCAGAAAGCAGCCCATCACTTTTTCCGCGGTAGAAAGGACTATTAACACATACTAAGCAGCTCACGTTATAGACAGAAGCATGCCTCTCCTGTGAAGTAGCGATGTGCGACATACACCTAGTTTTCTGAAACAAGTCACATTTATGCTGCTGCTACTCTATTTATCATATATCCTGATGCTTAGTCACCTTACCCCTCTACATATCTACCTCTATCACTCCAGTATCCCTGCACCTGTATACAGTCACCTTACCCCTCTACATATCTACCTCTATCACTCCAGTATCCCTGAACCTGTATATAGTCATCTTACCCCTCTACATATCTACCTCTATCACTCCAGTATCCCTGCACATTGTTAATATGGTATTGGAACTGAAGCGTCTCGTGTTCTTCTGATTTCTTCTTTTCATTTCTCGTGTGTTCTTGTTCTACCTCATATTATTTTTTGTGCTACATTGATATTGATTACTTTATTGTTTGGGTTCGGAGCTTGCAAGAAAGGCATTTTACTGTACTTGTACATGTGACATAAAAACTTGAAAACTTGAAACTTGAAAGAGATTTAGAGAGAGAGAGAGAGAGAGAGAGAAAGAGATTTATAGAGATGGAGAGAGAGAGAACTAGAGAAAGGGAGCTCACCCAAATTACCCAGATGCCAATTAGAGAGCAGCTACCTTGAGGCTGCAGGGTGGGACGTCCAGAGAGAGGAGTGGAGGACGTGGGGATGAGAAGGGGGAGGAGGGGCTGAGTTTACAGCTGTTAACATATCATGTTTGACATCACTCTCCTGCTCTCCACCCACTACTCAATCTACAGATTTATAGGCCTCTGGATCGCCCCTGGGCTTATTCCACTTTAAATTCCCTTTATTCTGCATAACTCCCTCTCCATTCCCTTATCTACCCTTTCTTTTCTCTCCTTTTTTCTCTTTTTCTTCTCTCATCTTCCCTCCCTCGATAGTGTGTGGAGCCTGTGATTATGGGCCAAGCTGGAGTGAGAAACATTGAGTCAGCAGGGTGAGTGAAGGCAGGCAGAGCTCTCAGCCATTAACCAACTCATTCACCCCCATAACGCTAACAAAGTCCGACCCCAGCTATCTAATGCACCCTAATGCAGCCTCCCTATCTTACCTCATACATTCTCACCCCAACCCTCTGCCAACTCACTCACTCTCAAAACCCTGAAGTATTACAGTCCTTCATAATAAACCCTCAGCCCAGACCTCTGACAGCTCACGAGCCCCCTCTGATACCATCTTCACAGCCCTGGCCTGCACCACCCCTCTCATACATTTGACCTTTCACCTTAGTCATCCACAAGCTTATGCACTAGAACCCTTTATCCCCTCTCACCCCGCTCCATCCTGACACGCGTCACCAACTCCACACACCCAGAGCCCTTGCCCAATGTATTGTAACCCTTGATTACCACACACATACAGTAGGGCTGGACAATTACCGCATAATCATGTCATCAACGTTTATGTATGAAGAGTGTCATGAAAATGGAACGAGCAGCTGACTGAAGATGGGACGGCCGGGCATTCGTGCGGTTGAATCCGTTTCCGCAGTTACATGGGCTCGTTACAACCTGATGAAACTTTGCACCTTGCTGAAACAAGCAAGCAATGCACCCCTTCCTGCAACAGGTTGCTATTCAAACAATTATAACAGTGATTGTCATCCAAAATTCCAGCCCCACACACACACACACACACACACACACACACACACACACACACACACACACACACACACACACACACACACACACACACACACACACACACACACACATTAGGATCAGAGAACTACAGTTAGTGTAGATTAGATACAATAATCTGAGTTACATTATGAACAGTTGTGTTTCAAATATGGCTGCTGGAGAGAGACAGGACAGAGCGCATGGAGAGATTGGAATGAGGAGATGGTAGTGGAGGGGATGGAAGGAGGGAGGGAGAGGTGAGGACACTACCTGCCCTCCCTCTCCTCCCTCTTCTCTCTCTCTCCCTCTCCTCCCTCCCCTTTCCTCCCTCTCCTCCCTCATTCTCCTCCCTCCCCTCTCTCCTTCTCCTCTCTCCCTTTCTTCCCTCTCTCTCCTCCCTCCTCTCTCCTCCCTCCCCCTCCCTTGGTCCACAGCATGCAGTCTCACCTCATCAAGTCAATTCCTGAGCATGCAGTCTCACCTCATCAAGTCAATTCCTGAGCATGCAGTCTCACCTCATCAAGTCAATTCCTGAGCATGCAGTCTCACCTCATCAAGGTAATTCCTGAGCATGCAGTCTCACCTCATCAAGGTAATTCCTGAGCATGCAGTCTCACCTCATCAAGGTAATTCCTGAGCATGCAGTCAGCAACCTACATGGAAGAAGTGAAAACGTTAGTCACACTTCTCACCTCTTAACTCCTTTCCTCTGTGACGTCTTGAGAAACACAACACTGGCAACACCTAATGATGAGTAACATACATACACTTTTTCCATGTTGTTGGCATAGGTAGGCATGTAAAAACAATATATGACTTTAGTAAGTGTCATCTGGACAAGTCAAGGACATCTGCTAAATGACATGTGTACTGAAGTGTAAATGTATAACTATCCCAGGATTCTGAGAATGGAATGTAAATACAAAATAGTTTGTGAGAGCAGCAGGCAACACTATACTGTACTGTACAGCAATATGTGTGTGTGTCTGTGTGTGTGTGTGTCTGTGTGTGTGTGTGTGTGCATGTAGCCCTGTTAATGTTCCTGCCCCAGCCACTCACCCACTTCCCAACACGCAGCCACAGCTTGTAAAAGTCACAACTGGTGTGAAACTAAAGAGCTGCTCACTGCGTTTACGAGCTCTAGGCCTCTACACGCCTCTCCAGCTATGTGTGTGAAGTAAAAGTGTGCCATGCCATGATGCAGGGTTGACTTGATCCCTCCATCTCTCCCTCTCTCTCTCTATCTCTCTCTCCCTGTTTATCTCTCTCCCTCTCTCCCTTTCCCTGTTTCTTTATCTGTCTCTCTCTCTCTCTCTCTGTCTGTCTCTCTCTGTTTCTCTCTCTCTCTGTCTCCCTGTTTCTCTTTCTCTCTTTCTCCCTCTTCCTCTCCCTCCACCTGGGGCCATATCCGAGCCAGGTTACTGTAGGCCAAAGACCCTGTGTCTGTGTCTCAATTCTGATCCACATTTTCACCGGTCCATTACCCAGGATGATTCATACTGTTGAGTGTCTCCATCACTAATACTTGTATTTTGACAGAATGGTACACGTCATAATATGATTAGCTGTCCACGAATGGGCACCAGCGGGTAGCGTGTCACTCCTGCTTACCCTCCGACGTGTTGAGCTGGTGGAAAACACGTAACACAATCACCCTACCCTAATGACCTGTACGACTGTAACACGTTGTTGTCATAAATCAGCTTGGAAATGGTTTGAAACAGTTATTCCCAGTTATTCCAAGGCCCGTCAGCGACTTTGAAGCAGCTTCAAGGATAATGTTTGTTAGGACATGCATAAACCCTGTAACTTGATCCACCCCTGCACTGTCAGCAGTGGGTGTTATGGAGGTGGATAGATCCATTAGAAAGCATGTTTACACAAATAACCAGAGTGGACGGATAGCTTGGTGTTTTGTTATTTACCTTCCTGCCTTCTAGTAGTCAGCCTTCTCTCAATCCCTCACTCCACTCCTCCTCTACCCTAGCCTTCCCTCACTCCACTCCTCCTCTACCCTAGCCTTCCCTCACTCCACTCCTCCTCTACCCTAGCCTTCCATCCCTCACTCCACTCCTCCTCTACCCTCCTCTACTCCACCACTCCTCTCCTGGTTTTCCCAGCAAGCCTTTTGTAGAGCAGCGATTTGGGCATTTTAAATGTACATACCTACCTAATTCTTGTGTAGAATGTTCTGCTCTGCTCTGTTCTGTACCCTGTCCCACACAGCCCTGCTGTTACCCAGGGTTAATAATGTCAGACAGTAAAACTTTAGGAGCCACACTCAACCTTTATATGATTGCACTGAAGGGCATTCCCTGGGACCACTGCCAAAGCCTACCGTCTACCCTCCACCCTCCAGACTACCAGCCAAAACCTCCCAATCTGTCCCCCAAAACGAGACACTCCACTAGGACAGTGTAGGCCTGACCTGCTACATTCAGCCTGGTCCCTGGCCTTCTCTAGGTTGTCCAGTCCAGAACACAGGGCAGACGTAAACCCTCCAGACATAAACCCTCCTTTTCCCAGTCCCTCTCTCCTTAACCCACCCTGCCTCTACCTCTCTCCCCAGTCCCTCTCTCCTTAACCCACCCTGCCTGTAACTCTCTACCCAGTCCCTCTCTCCTTAACCCACCCTGCCTCTACCTCTCTCCCCAGTCCCTCTCTCCTTAACCCACCCTGCCTCTACCTCTCTCCCCAGTCCCTCTCTCCTTAACCCACCCTGCCTCTAACTCTCTACCCAGTCCCTCTCTCCTTAACCCACCCTGCCTCTACCTCTCTCCCCAGTCCCTCTCTCCTTAACCCACCCTGCCTTTACCTCTCTCCCCAGTCCCTCTCTCCTTAACTTCTCTGGGAGCAGTGCATGAGGTGACCGTTTTGGAGAGCCTGGCGTGCCCAAAGTAAAATGCCTCCCATTTAGGCCCAGAAAATAGGATATGCATATATTTAGTACCATTGGATAGGAAACACTCTGAATTTTCCAAAACTGTTAACCATTTGTCTGTGAGTCAGAACGCATATAGCAGGCAAAACCCTGAGGAATCTCTGTCCTGGAAAAAGTGATTTTGACACATTGCTCATTTGGGAACCAAATGGAGGATTTATGGATAAAAGACGTTACTTTTTCTAACAAAAGAACCATGGATTGTCTTCGTTGGACACTTAGGATGACCTCAGCAGAAGTTCTTCAACAGGTAATTGATTTGTTTTCGCTGTGAAATGTGTTATGTGTGTGCCATGATGGCTAATCGATACATGGCTATTGGAAAAATATGTGAGGTGCTAGCCTCAAACAATGAAATGTGCTGCTTTCGCCGTAAAGCCTTTTTGAAATCTGACAACGCTGTGATATTGCCAAGAAACATAGCTTTTGATGAGTATGGAACACTTGCATATTGGTGGATGTTTAATAATTTCATTTGGGGATTTTGAATTTGGCGCTTTAGATTTTGTGTTGCATAGTCATCAAAAGCTCTGCTTCTTGGCAATATCACAGCGTTGTCAGATTTCAAAAAGGCTTTACGGCGAAATAACAACATTTGATTGTTTGAGGGTAGCACCTCCAATTTTTTCTCATTAGCATAAATTCATAAACCATCGCGGTTCACACAAAACACATTTCACAGCGAAAAAAAATCCCTTACCTTTTGAAGAACTTCTGCTGAGGGCTTCCCAAGTGTCCAACGAAGACATCCAATGGTTCTTTTGTTAGAAAAAGTAATTTATTATATCCATAAATCTCCGTTTGGTTGGCGCGTTATGATCATAAAATACAGCGTCCACTCGCCCATTGAACCGTGAAGAGAACTCGTTCAAATATACCTATACACTTGTCCAAGAATCAAGTATCCTTAGGAACACTTTTATGTATATTTAGTATAATGTTTCAACCGGATTATAAACTGGACGATAGGAAAGGAAAAAACCACAGCGCGCGCGAGCCCGTGAACGCGCATCCTCTTCTGTTTACATCCAATGACCAGTTCGAAATTCTTCTTCTATTACCATCCAGAGCAACGATAACCAAACACTGTCTAGAGACTGTTGACATCCAGTGGAAGCAATAGGTACTGCAATCTTACTCCCAGAAATGGCTGTTTTCAATAGGGAGGGGTTCAAAAAATTTGTCAAATACACTTTTTCCAGGACAGAAATTCCTTGGGTTTTCGCCTGCTATATCCGTTCTGTTATACTCACAGACATTATGTTAACACTTTTAGAAACTTCCGAGTGTTTCCTATCAAATAGTACTAATTATGTGCATATCCTATTTTCTGGGCCTGAGTGGGAGGCATTTTACTTTGGGCACGCCAGACTCTCCAAAACCGTCACCTCGGGAGCCGCTCCCTAAGAAGTTAACCAACCCTGCCTCTACCTCTCTCCCTCTCTCAAGACTGGTTTATAGAGCTCAGTGTGTCTGCCAGCTACACAAGCAGAGAGCCAGTGCACAGAGAGGGGAGCAAGACCCTTACAGTTATATTACATTTGCAGTCCGTACAGTAACAGAACAGTATGTACCAGTCTGTTCTGGTAGAGTTTTCTATTTATAGTTCTTTGACTGCTGGACTACCTGCAATAGCTAGCCACAAATCCACATTACATAGCATTAGTGGGAAAGCCCAACATTTTTGGGAGATCTTGTAACATGTGACTGTAGCTAGGTTACATTAACAGACCTGACCAGGGCTTACTGTACTGTAGGTGGGTTCAGGTCTTCCCTTTTGATTTGGACAGGTTTACAGTCTGTTGGATAACAGGTTAGTTTCTTCTTAAATTCATTAATAACTTATATTATACCACAACAATTGACAAGGTAACAAGCCAGCCAGGACTCGAACCTAGAATCTTATAATCCGTAGTCAGTCACATTATCCATTGCGCCACTGGCCCACTGTGGAAATGATCCATGGTGTTTTTGGTTGGTCCGACTGTGGCCGAAAGCATACACCCCCTGGCTAGTGGAGAGGAGAGTGTTCAGACACAGTCGACACCTCCTTTCCTCTCCACAGTGGTACCAACAGCAGAAACTTAATAGATAACTCAATGGATAACTCGTCTGACAACAGATAAGAAGATTCAAGGTTCAACTCCTGGTTGGTTAATTTTTTTCAAGGTGAATTCACACCAATGCCAGTGTGGGTGATACATGCTTGGGAGTCTGCAACACTACCATTACCCTTCAGCACCGTTCAATAATAACACTTTTTGTTCCAGTGAAGAGACAACAACGCACATAAATATCAGAAGCCAACCAGGAGTCGGACCTACCATCTTCTGATCCATAGTCAGACACGTTATCCATTGTGCCACTTGCCCACTGTGGTGATGGCCTTTTTGGAGTGTAGATTTTAGCTGTGTATGCTTATTACCCAGGTCTCATGTTTTACTTGTTAGTCCCACTGTGGTGAGGGGTGTAAAGCACGCACCCTCTGGCTAGTGGAGAGGACGGTGTTCAAACATGATTGACCCACACGCCTTTCTCTTACTCTATAAGTGAAGTGACTCTCTCTCTCTCTCTCTCTCTCTCTCTCTCTCTCTCTCTCTCTCTCTCTCTCTCTCTCTCTCTCTCTCTCTCTCTCTCTCTCTCTCTCTCTCTCTCTCTCTCTCTCTCTCTCTCTCTCTCTGTTCCTGGTGGTTTAGCAGCCAATGCTAGTTGGTAGACACTTCAACTCAATCCAAACATTGGAATCAAATACAATCATTTGACTTCATTGTTTATGAGTGTGCGTGTGTTGTTTTTGGACACGTCTCCTGCTAATCTTTCCTCCCTAACCATTTCAAAGTAAATATTCCATTCATTAATTATTCTGGAACAGAACTTTGGGTTGGGGGAATGTGGACGTCGGCTTCATCAAACTGTTTCAGCTCTTCGGCTGCGTCGTCGGCTGAGTTTGTTGTACTAATATAGCACACACACACACACACACACACACACACACACACACACACACACACACACACACACACACACACACACACACACACACACACACACACACACACACACACACACACACACAGTTTCAGTGCTCGAGCCTCGTCACAGAGAGAAGGAAAATAAGCCTTGTTGCTGAGGCGTGGTGAATTGAATTAAGCAGCAGAGGTTCATGTGGGCTGTCTTTCTTAAGGAGCAATTGGAGTGGGGAGGTGCAAGGCCGGCTACAGCCTTTTGGGTGGCCTAAGTGAGATTTGGTTGAGGGGCCCCCACCAAACAGGGATTTCTTTTAGTTTTAAAGTTAATTACCTGCAATTTTACTCATTCTGACATGGGGCATAGAGAAAATGTTGCTGTTTAAAATAACCTTTTCTGCAATTCTGCTCATTTTGCCACGTTTTGACTTACGCCATGTTAATGATATCTGAGTGAGAGTGTCTAAGAAAATAAATGAGGGCCCCTGGAAGTCAGGGCCCCTGGGCACATGCCCTGTGTGCCCAGTCAGTATTCGGCCATGATTACTAAAAGTTTAGATAACTAACTTACCAATCTTAAAGTTGTTAGCTGACATGGCTAATTGAATGGCTGTCAGTGACTGACTAAACAAGAGAAAAACTACTGATGCGCAACCACATTTGTGTATACACACTATTCTAACTCTCAACAATAAGATGAGACCCCGACTGAGTTCTTTAAAAGAAAGCGGCCGCTTATGTCGCTTATGCTTGGGGCCGATCCCGGTGAGGTGAATCTGACTCTGAGACTCTGTGCGTATTGGAGAGAGAATTTATGGTAGATGTTCATTTTGAACTATGTAGTTTCCAGTCTTTTTACTCGTGCCCTCCATTAAAACAAAGGAAGGAAGAAATAAATAGTAAAGAAGAAGGGATGGAAGGAGGAAGTGAGGGACACATAAAGAAACAACAAGTGAATTGGTCCCGCATGAACAAAAAGAAGATGCAGTGCAGAAGGACACTAAAAGCCACTCTTCTACAACAAGGGAGTACTTTCAACTCCAGACAGATTAATATAGCCTATATCATCCCCACCAGGTGAAATGACTGATCTCCTGTGCTGTCTGTGGAGGAAGTGTGCACTCTGGCTGGGCCAAGCTTCCAGGTATATAAAGAGAGAAATATGTGTGGATTATTCTGTATGATAGGGTGGGCGGCGGACTGATGGTCTCCTGCAGAGCTGGATTTATGACTGGCCCTAGTTAAAGCAGTTATAGGAACTGTTATCAGCTTCAATCTACAGAAGGGGAATACTCAGAGACTCCACTTCACTGTTTTCATCTCTCTTCTGTTCTGTTCTATCCTCTCCTCCTCTCCTGTTCTGTTCTATTCTCTCCTCCTCTCCTGTTCTGTTCTATCCTCTCCTCCTCTCTCTTCTCTTCTGTTCTATCCTCTCTTCCTCTCTCTTCTCTTCTGTCCTATCCTCTCCTCTTCTCTTCTGTTCTATCCTCTCCTCCTCTCTCTTCTCTTCTGTTCTATCCTCTCCTCCTCTCCTGTTCTGTTCTATCCTCTCTTCCTCTCTCTTCTCTTCTGCTCTATTCTCTCATCCTCTCTCTTCTGCTCAATCCTCTCTTCCTCTCTCTTCTCTTCTGTTCTATCCTCTCCTCCTCTCTCTTCTCTTCTGCTCTATCCTCTCTTCCTCTCTCTTCTCTTCTGTTCTATCCTCTCCTCCTCCTCTCTCTTATATTCTATCCTCTCCTCCTTTCTCTCCTGTTCTGTTCTATCCTCTCCTCCTCTCTCTTCTCTTCTGTTCTATCCTCTCCTCCTCTCTCTCCTGTTCTGTTCTATCCTCTCCTCCTCTCTTCTCTTCTGTTCTATCCTCTCCTCCTCTCTCTTCTGTTCTGTTCTATCCTCTCCTCCTCTCTCTTCTCTTCTGTTCTATCCTCTCCTCCTCTCTTTTCTGTTCTGTTCTATCCTCTCCTCATCTCTCTTCTCTTCTGTTCTATCCTCTCCTCCTCTCTCTTCTGTTCTGTTCTATCCTCTCCTCCTCTCTCTTCTGTTCTGTTCTATCCTCTCCTCCTCTCTCTTCTCTTCTGTTCTATCCTCTCTTCCTCTCTCTTCTCTTCTGTTCTATCCTCTCTTCCTCTCTCTTCTCTTCTGTCCTATCCTCTCCTCTTCTCTTCTGTTCTATCCTCTCCTCATCTCTCTTCTCTTCTGTTCTATCCTCTCCTCATCTCTCTTCTCTTCTGTTCTATCCTCTCTTCCTCTCTCTTCTCTTCTGTTCTATCCTCTCCTCCTCTCTCTTCTCTTCTGTTCTATCCTCTCTTCCTCTCTCTTCTCTTCTGTTCTATCCTCTCCTCCTCTCTTTTCTGTTCTATCCTCTCCTCTCTCTTCTCTTCTGTTCTATCCTCTACTCTATTTTATTTCCTTCTCTTCCATTCTCGACTCTTCTCTTCTTTACTTGTTTCCACTCCTGTTCTCCTCCTTTCCTCTCCTTTCCTCTTCTTTCCTCTCTTTTCCTCTTCTTTCCTCTCCTCTCTTTTGTCCTCCTGTTCTTCTCTCCTCTGTACCTTCTCTGCGATTCCCTCTCTCCTTATGTGTGACTGATTGTAAGATGGGACTGGAGGAAAACTCCGGCTTTGTTTTCCCAGCCACGGCGTTCCCAGCATTCCGAGGGATTTACAGCTCCGAGCGCCCTCAGATCCCAGTGATCAATGGCACCCCCGAGATGGACAGATGGAGTGTCCCTCCCCCACCCTCACCCCCTCCTCTCCCCCTTACCCAGATTCCAGATGAGACAGACTCCATGTCAGTCTCAGTGGGTAGAGAGAGATACAGTTAGTCCATTGAGCTGCTTAGTGACTGGTCATTTTCTCATCACAGCTGCCTCTCTGCCTGTCAGTCAAAGGCTAATGACATTTAAAAAAAAAAATGTGTATGGTTTTTCCAATGGGATCCTTTGTCTCCAAGATGGGATCCTTTGTCTCCAAGATGGAATCCTTTGTCTCCAAGATGGAATCCTTTGTCAGATAGATAGCACTGGGGACGTTTGAGGAGTGTCCTTCATGCCACCCCATGCCACCCCAAGGCCTACTGTATTTTCAGATTACGCACACACACACGCACACACACACACACACACACACACACACACACACACACACACACACACACACACACACACACACACACACACACACACACACACACACATACACTGTATAGCAGCAACTGTATTTTAGATATGCGTAGCAACAGACCTCTTCTCAGGCAAACATCACAATCAGCCCCCAGACCTTCTACAGTGATAGGACAGCGAGAGCTGCGAGAGTGTAATTTCTACCAAAAACAATCAGAGTAAGTGAAGCGTGGATGGATCAGAGGGTCTTCTGGTATGCCTCAGTATTAGCCTAATTAAAGAACGTGGAGCTGGAGCCTGAATCACAGTCAAGCAAAACAAACCTCCCAAAATAAGACTTGGAGAGTAACACAGCCATGTCATTCTTGCTAGGGATTTTACTCCGCTGGACAGATGCTGTGCAGAATGGCAGGAGTATTTGTTTGTGTTTGTGTGTATGTTTGTGTGTGTATGTGTGTGGGTGTGCACAGGAATATGTGTCCGTGCTTGTGTCTGGTTCTGAATATGTGTGTGTTTGTGTCTGGTTCTGTATATGTGTGTGTTTGTGTCTGGTTCTGTATATGTGTGTGTTTGTGTCTGGTTCTGTATATGTGTGTGTTTGTGTCTGGTTCTGTATATGTGTGTGTTTGTGTCTGGTTCTGTATATGTGTGTGTTTGTAATTTAGGAGACAGTGGAGGGTTGAGTGAGTTAAACTATAGGCTGTGTTGTTTGACTTCCCATTGTCAGAAGTGTGTGTGTGTGTCAGTGCAACATGTGTGACGTGTGATGTGGGCTCCTCCAGATCAGGCTGATTAGATAGTAGGGTCTCTGAGGTGACTGCAGACCCCATGATATCTCTGTTGTGTAACAGCAGCTGTGGAGGGGCTGTCTTGTCTTGAGAACACTGAGAAGTAAACTGAGAAGTAAACTGAGAAGTAAACTGTTTTCAGATCTCTATTTAATGCTGTTAGGGCTAGATCCAGCCACACGGGGAAGCAATACTACATTCTACTGGTTTATCCTGAATGACTGGCTGCTATGTAGACTTTGAGTTGTATCTGTTCTGTTTGAAAAAAAATGATTCATGGTGTTTAGCTGGGTGTGTGTATGAGGACATCATTTTAAGACATTTCTTATAGTTTTTTTTCTCTCCCTTTGATAGAACAATTACATTGACTTCAATCTGTTCTCCAACCTGACTACATTGTCTCAGTGTGAACATTCCAGATCATGGTCAGGATATTCACTGGCTAATGTCTAAACAGGAGGGTGTCTGACTGAATCAATAACTGAGTGTGTGGATGACTCTGCCCCCAGTAGCCCCAGCCTTATGGTAGGGTGTCAGCTGTTGTCAGTGGGCTGGCTGACAGAAGGACTGAGCTGGTTGTAAAAGTTCTTAGTGTCTGCATGGCTCTGGTCATCTTAGCATGCCTAGCTCATCAGAGAGGTCACCAGACTGCCTTTCAAGCCTTGACCCTAACCTGCTACCCTCTCTCTATGCCGGGGGGCAGGAATGGATGACGGAAGGAGTTATTTAGGACTGGGGTCTTGGTAAAGATGAGTAATAGCCCTGGTACTTTAGAATACCAGCTTCAAGACAAATGTAATATGTAGAACCCATTTCTACACACCTAATAATACTCTCTTCCATGTTTGGATTTCCCGTTCTCAGTTCAAATGAGACGTGTTCCTAAACGCTTTCAAAACAGTTATTCTAGTGCAGATTTAAGCGTCAGGTTGTAAACGGAGATGACGGACGCACATTAAAATATCATTATTAACCCAGATGTAAGGGGCCGGTGTTTTAACGGGCGAGACCGAGACGGATTCAGAGAAATGTGGTCAGATATTTTTACTCAGTGTTTAGCCACCCTTGAGCAACCCCTACTCCATTCCACAACACACCACAAATCTGCTGAAAGTCGACACAAACACTTCAGTTCCACTTCCCCTCCTATATAAGTCATAGTGAGAGGAAGTAGAGGCTGGGAAAGAGGGAGAGACAAATGAAAGGAACGTTTCTGGAAGTGTGGATATCAAAGCAAGACTTGACTTGCTGTGCTGTGTAAAAACAAAATGACAGCGAGTGACTGTGTGACAACCACCCATTCTCTCGCTTCTCCCTGAAGCAGCGACCACCACAGAACATCAACAGTGTTTATCTGTCTGTCTGTGTTGCTGAAGCTGGAACATAATTACTGTCATTTTTGACTGAAAAGTTCTGTTTCCGAAATCCCTCACTTGTTTAGGAAAAATATTCCCTATTCCCTCAACCCTTGCTCTCTTTACGTGGCACATGTACGAATCGCATGCACGAGACCAATAGGACCTGACCTTTAGCATATCAGAATCACATCAATAAATTCGTTAGAACAAACTCCAAACACAGTAACAGCATAATGGATGCAGAGGACGTGACAAATAAACTCAAAACGGGTGAATGTTTACTGGTTGTTCAGGAGGTAAAAGGGAAGTCAGATGTGTGGAATAAATTTGACTAGTTATGGAAAATACTGGAGATCAAGAGTATTATGTGTGCCAAACAGGTGCTGTTAGATTGTTTTTAAATGATATGACTGTTTGGAGCAATGTAAACAACACTAAATAAATGATAAGTGTACCAGAGAGTCTGTTGTTTTTTGTTAAGCATTTAATACAGCAAAGACTAAAAACAGTTGCATTCATTGTCGAATGCAATTTCAGAAATGAAGCGGTTTATTTATTGTTTACGCTAATTACTCAAGGGTCGTTTTGTTATTTTATTTTAAATTATCCTAATTATTATAATGAGGATCACAATAATAATAGTAATAATAACAATAAGATGGAGATCAAGAGAAAGGAGGGTTATTATTATTATAAATATTATTTTTCAGACAATTTGGAACAGTGTAAAAAACACAAAATTAATTATAAATAATACCAGAAACCTAATTAAGTTGGGGTTTCCTCTCTCCTCACTTTTCTTAGACAATTCTTAGTCTCCTCATTCTGCTGCTGCCTTCACCGCATTGTCCTCAACACCAATATGCTGGTTAACTTTGCTATTATGCGCATAGCAACATGGTCTAGGAAACGTTGCCAATTGAACAGCGCACTGATGTGATGTGTTTCAGAACCACAGAAGCGACCACTATCCAACGCGGGTGAACACGCTTTTGTTATAAAATAATATATTTTTTAATTTGTATTGCACCATTGTTCTTATGTAATATAACCATATACAATTTCAGGAGTACGTCTTAGACTAATGGACTGTGCCATCCCCACGGCCTGCACAATGGATCAATCCACTCAAGACAGGCACGAATCAGACAGGTGTCATTTTTTTTATTTTTGCTACTGCTCACCTAGAGAAATCTATTTCAACCAACAGCCTATCGACCAAACATTTGACCAGTCGACTAAATGGGGTCAGCCCTAGTGCTCGCTCTCTCTCTCCCCCATCTCTCTCTCCCCTACTCCCCTACTCTCCCCTACTCTCTCTGCTTTCTAGAGATGAAACCACAGGCAGGCATATTATTGGGTGAATAGTGACAGTGTTTCCTTGGGCCGGGAGTAGTAGTCAGATCAAGGTTAGACAGACAGACAGATAGTGGGACATTCCTGCAGGCTAATTTATGAGCTCCTGGCTCTGAAGAGAAGAGGTGTGGAACTGACTAATCTACACATTAGAGGAGAGGAGAAGAAGAGAGGAGAAGACCTAGTCTCAATTAGTCTTTCTCTGATTTTTCTCTCCTCGTGTCTTTCTCCCCCTCTCTCTCCCCCTCTCTCTCCCCCTCTCTCTCCTCGTGTCTTTCTCCCTCTCTCTCCCCTCTCTCTCCCCTCTCTCTCCTCGTGTCTTTCTCCCCTCTCTCTCTCTCCCCTCTCTCTCCCCTCCCTCTCCTTGTGTCTTTCTCCCCCTCTCTCTCTCCCCCTCTCTCTCCCCCTCCCTCTCCTCGTGTCTTTCTCCCCCTCTCTCTCCCCCTCTCTCTTGACTTGCTGCCGACTTTAGCTCCCTTCCCCCGTCATTCTCATACTTTATTTGTCTGTCTGTCTGTCTTTCACACACACACGCGCACACGCACAAACACACGCGTCCCCTTTGCTTGTATTACTGCTCACAGGAGACTTGATAAAACAGTCTGCAGGCAGAGGGGGTGTCGGGGTGCGGTGTGGGGGGCAGGACGGGATAGGGAGATGTCAGTCGGCTTGGGAGGGACAGGTGAGAGGGAACAAAGGAAGGAGGAGGGAAGGAGGGAGGGTCCCGGGAAGGCCTCTGTGAATTGTCAACAGTGGCTGCTCATTTCAAAGCCAGCAGATATTCTAGATGTGGAGATGAAAGTGCCTCGCGTCTGGTTGCGACCCAAATGGCACCCTAATGCCTATATAGGGCAGTACTTTTAACTGACAGACAGTGTAGAGCAGTCTAGAGCCACAGACCCTATATATGGCAGTAGGAGATAACAGTAGCTCTCCTCTCAGGCATAGCCAGGGGACCTGCTGGCTCGCATGAAACAATAGTTAAAGGATACCTGCACATGATTATTAAACAGGTCTTTGTGGTTCTGAGTGGTTCAATACTCTCCTCTTCCAGGGACCAGAGACCCATTGAGGGTGGCCAGAGCGACCCAGCTAACATCCATCAAAACCCTCATGGAAGTCTAACCAGCGAGGCCTGGGGTTGGTTAATCTAATTTAAACCATCCAAAATAATGGCCTGTAATCTGTAGCAAACAAGGGTGATATGCACCTCCCAACCAGTGCTGGGCAAAAACTATACTGTGACCTAAATAAATGAAAGAAAGGTCTGCACATGGTGTAATACTGTAATCTGAGTCAGAAAGAATGGTCATCTTGGGTTGGACAGAACAAAGTGATTCTAATTTGTAACTGAACCACAACTACTCGTGTGAATTTATGCTTTCATAGGTTTGGCAAACATTTACATTGACCCTATTTTTGAAACCACATTTAGTTACAGTATATACAGACAGAGTAAAATTCCAGTAGCATAACAGTCCACTGTTCTCCTTTGAAGACTGGGGGATTTTGTGTATTACTGTGTGTGTGTGTGTGTGTTGAAGTCAGGATGATTGTGTACATTAGACCATCTAGACAATGGGTGTATTACTTTGAGAGGAACCCAGTCAGGTTGTCTAATGTGTTTATATAAAGAAACGTTTTCTACGGTGTATCCCTTCCCTATGAGGGAAAGCTGGTACTTTAGATAGATGGTGAGAGCATTCTTTGATAACAAACACAGTATTACATTGTGAGAGTTCTTTATCCTTACCTGGGCGCAGAGAAGAGAAGAGAGGAGAAGGAGAGGGGAAAATAGATGAGAAGAGAGGAGAGGAGGAGAGAAAAAATAGATGAGAAGACAGGAGGAGAGGGGAAAATAGATGAGAACAGAGGAGGAGAGGGGAACATAGATGAGAACAGAGGAGGAGAGGGGAACATAGATGAGAACAGAGGAGAGGGGAAAATATATGAGAAGAGAAGAGAGGAGGAGAGGGGAAAATATATGTGAAGAGAAGAGAGGAGGAGAGGGGAAAATAGATGAAAAGAGAGGAGGAGAGGGGAAAATAGATGAGAAAAGAAGAGAGTAGGAGGAGAGGGGAAAATATATGAGAAGAGAAGAGGAGAGGAAAAATAGATGAGAGGAAAATAGATGAGAAAAGAAGAGAGTAGGAGGAGAGGGGAAAATATATGAGATGAGAAGAGAAGAGGAGAGGAAAAATAGATGAGAGGAAAATGGATGAGAAAAGAAGAGAGGAGGAGAGGGAAAATAGATGAGAAGAGAGGAGGAGAGGGGAAATAGATTAGATGAGAAGAGAGGAGGAGATGGGAAAATATGTGTGGAAGAGAGGAGGAGAGGGGAAAATAGATTAGATGAGAAGAGAGGAGGAGAGGGGAAAATAGATTAGATGAGAAGAGAGGAGGAGAGGGGAAAATAGATTAGTTGAGAAGAGAGGAGGAGAGGGGAAAATAGATGAGATGAGAAGAGAGGAGGAGATGGGAAAATAGATTAGATGAGAAGAGAGGAGGAGATGGGAAAATAGATGAGAGGAGGAGATGGGAAAATAGATGAGATGAGAAGAGAGGAGGAGATGGGAAAATAGATGAGAGGAGGAGATGGGAAAATAGATGAGATGAGAAGAGAGGAGGAGAGGGTAAAATAGATGAGATGGAGAAGAGAGGAGGAGAGGGGAAAATAGATGAGATGAGAAGAGAGGAGGAGAGAAAAAATAGATGAGAAGACAGGAGGAGAGGGGAAAATAGATGAGAACAGAGGAGGAGAGGGGAACATAGATGAGAACAGAGGAGGAGAGGGGAACATAGATGAGAACAGAGGAGAGGGGAAAATATATGAGAAGAGAAGAGAGGAGGAGAGGGGAAAATATATGTGAAGAGAAGAGAGGAGGAGAGGGAAAATAGATGAAAAGAGAGGAGGAGAGGGAAAATAGATGAGAAAAGAAGAGAGTAGGAGGAGAGGGGAAAATATATGAGAAGAGAAGAGGAGAGGAAAAATAGATGAGAGGAAAATGGATGAGAAAAGAAGAGAGGAGGAGAGGGAAAATAGATGAGAAGAGAGGAGGAGAGGGGAAATAGATTAGATGAGAAGAGAGGAGGAGATGGGAAAATATGTGTGGAAGAGAGGAGGAGAGGGGAAAATAGATTAGATGAGAAGAGAGGAGGAGAGGGGAAAATAGATTAGATGAGAAGAGAGGAGGAGAGGGGAAAATAGATTAGTTGAGAAGAGAGGAGGAGAGGGGAAAATAGATGAGATGAGAAGAGAGGAGGAGATGGGAAAATAGATTAGATGAGAAGAGAGGAGGAGATGGGAAAATAGATGAGATGAGAAGAGAGGAGGAGATGGGAAAATAGATTAGATGAGAAGAGAGGAGGAGATGGGAAAATAGATGAGAGGAGGAGATGGGAAAATAGATGAGATGAGAAGAGAGGAGGAGAGGGTAAAATAGATGAGATGGAGAAGAGAGGAGGAGAGGGGAAAATAGATGAGATGAGAAGAGAGGAGGAGATGGGAAAATAGAATAGAGGAGAGGAAAATGAGAGGAGAATAGAGGACAGCCCTTGTGTTTCTAGGAAGATCAGTGGTGGTATAGCCTGTGATGAGAACATCTGATCCACGATATGAAGCAGCATGATAACATCAGGGGAGAGCAATTCTGTAAACATCTTCCATATGCCCTTCTCGGTCTTCCCCCTTTCCTTATCTTATTTATATTTACTCCTCTCCTCATTCTCCACCCTCCTAATCTCCTCGATGTCCTCCTGTCCTCCTCCTCCTCCTCCTTCTCCTCTTCCTCCTCTCTTCGTTGTCCTCCTCTCCTCCTCCCCCTCCCTGTTCTCCTCCCTGTTTTTTGTTTTATTGAGGCACAGAACCTCCTGCCTCCTGGACGTTTCAATTGAGGTAAGGGTTTGATCTTACTGGTTGCTTGACAGCTCGCACCCCTGGGGGGCTAAGGAGCGAGGTAGGGGGAGGAGGGCTGAAGTTGTGCCCGCATGTGTCCCCAATTACCCAGCTGGAAATGAAAGGGTGCAGCAGATTTATTCCGAGGTGCTTCTCTCGACAGGAATAAAACACCTAATCAGCCCCAGGCCCACTGCTAGTTCTAACACACACACACACACACACACACACACTTTACATCCACCACTACACTCCACAACCACGGCCTACCATCTCCAACCCTACTTTCCACTGTTGTCACGCTGACTCAATCCTTTTCTCAACCCCTCCATTCTGCCCTCTACTGTGTACTGAGCAGACACGTCTTCAGATCAGGCTTTAGGAAGCCATATTTTCTGGAGACTATTATTGAAGACCAGGCCACTACTGGAGACCAGACCACTACTGGAGACCACTACTAGAGACCAGACCACTACTGGAGAGCACTACTGGAGACCAGACCACTACTGGAAACCAGACCACTACTGGAGACCACTACTGGAGACCAGGCCACTACTGGAGTACACTACTGGAGACCAGACCACTACTGGAGACCAGACCACTACTGGAGACCACTACTGGAGACCAGACAACTACTGGAGAACACTACTGGAGACCAGACCACTACTGGAGACCAGACCACTACTGGAGACCACTACTGGAGACCAGACCACTGCTGGAGAACACTACTGGAGACCAGACCACTACTGGAGACCAGACCACTACTGGAGACCACTACTGGAGACCAGACAACTACTGGAGAACACTACTGGAGACCAGACCACTACTGGAGACCACTACTGGAGACCAGACAACTACCGGAGACCAGACCACTACTGGAGACCACTGCTGGAGACCAGATCATTACTGGAGACCACTACTGGAGACCACTACTGGAGACCAGACCACTACTGGAGACCAGACTACTACTGGAGACCACTGCTGGAGACCAGATCATTACTGGAGACCACTTCTGAAGACCACTACTGGAGACCAGACCACTACTGGAGACCAGACCACTACTGGAGACCAGACCATTACTGGAGACCACTACTGGAGACCACTACTGGAGACCAGACCACTACTGGAGACCACTACTGGAGACCAGACCACTACTGGAGACCAGACCACTACTGGAGACCACTACTGGAGACCACAACTGGAGACCAGACCACTACTGGAGACCACTACTGGAGACCAGACCACTACTGGAGACCATTACTGGAGACCAGACCAATACTGGAGACCAGACCACTACTGGAGACCACTACTGGAGACCAGACCAATACTGGAGACCATTACTGGAGACCAGACCAATACTGGAGACCAGACCACTACTGGAGACCACTACTGGAGACCAGACCACTACTGGAGACCATTACTGGAGACCAGACCAATACTGGAGACCAGACCACTACTGGAGACCACTACTGGAGACCAGACCACTACTGGAGACCATTACTGGAGACCAGACCAATACTGGAGACCAGACCACTACTGGAGACCACTACTGGAGACCAGACCACTACTGGAGACCATTACTGGAGACCAGACCAATACTGGAGACCAGACCACTACTGGAGACCACTACTGGAGACCAGACCATTACTGTTTACCTGCACATGATTATTATTAACAACTATAGCCATCTAGACCTGGTATATTGATGGAGAGGAAGCAACAGGAACAATATGGTGAGGTGCGGAGCGGTGTTATATTGAATCAGGAATACATTTCATCTCCTTCAGAGTCAGCAAACTGGCAGATTTCACTGCTAGGCCCGACAGGAAATGAGGTAATACAATAGAGATCTTTGTGCGTGTACTCTTACTCAGCCTCTCTCTCCCCTTTTTCTCTTTCACATTCTCTCTCTCTCCCCTTTTCTCTCTCTCTCTCTCTCTCTCTCTCTCTCTCTCTCTCTCTCTCTCTCTCTCTCTCTCTCTCTCTCTCTCTCTCTCTGTCTAGGTCTCTATCCCTCTTTCTGTTGTCTGGACTGGATATGGTAGAGTTATGGAGTGTTGGAGCTTATTTTGTTCAGTAAAGTTTTTCAGTAGGATATTGAGTGGCAGTGCTAGAGTTGGTAGGAGGTGAGATGAGAGGGTGAAACTGTTTCAGGGAGTTGAGGTGAGAGGGTGAAACTGTTTCAGGGAGGTGAGAGAGGAGATGGACTCTAGTCAGGCATCACCTGGCCTAGCACTGTCCCAGTGAGGGGAGAGAGGAGATGGACTCTAGTCAGGCATCACCTGGCCTAGCACTGTCCCAGTGAGGGGAGAGAGGAGATGGACTCTAGTCAGGCATCACCTGGCCTAGCACTGTCCCAGTGAGGGGAGAGAGGAGATGGACTCTAGTCAGGCACCACCTGGCCTAGCACTGTCCCAGTGAGGGGAGAGAGGAGATGGACTCTAGTCAGGCACCACCTGGCCTGGAACTGTCCCAGTGAGGGGAGAGAGGAGATGGACTCTAGTCAGGCACCACCTGGCCTGGAACTGTTCCAGTGAGGGGAGAGAGGAGATGGAGGAAGGCTGGCCTCGCCCCTAATGTGTGAGGAGAAAAGGGGGCATCCCAGAGGCTGTGCAGGTATTTTATGGGTCCTGAAACATGAGTGACTAATGGAGAACTCTTAGGCACAATGTTAATGTGTCTGATGTTAATACTACAGCACTAGATCTCTATATGTACAGAATGGAAGGTCCACAGTAGTACCAAAGTGAGACGAAAAAGTGCCATACGTTTTAGGAAACACTTCATCCAACCATGTCTGCATGTCCCTGAACATGGCTTCTAACAACAGTAGAACAAAGAGAAAGGAGAGTATGGAGGAAGCCTGGATCTGGTTAGGGTTTATAGTAGAAATAGTAACAAGGGAAGACGGGAGAGGGGGACAGAGAGGGAAAGGTAGTAACATGTTCTCCCTCCCTGCGGTATGTTGACTGAATGCAGTAGAGGTTAACTGTTTCTCTTTATTCTGGTGCACTGAATACTCCAGGTGCCAGTAACTCAGTAAACACCCAGCATTGGCCAACTCCTGCTCAATCAGATCCCAAAACGCTCTCACCCTCTCATCTCACTTCCCTGAAACAGTCTCAGCCTCTCATCTCACCTCCCTGAAACAGTCTCACCCTCTCACCTCACCTCCCCGAAACAGTCTCACCCTCTCACCTCACCTCCCTGAAACAGTTTCACCCTCTCACCTCAACTCCCTGAAACAGTCTCACCCTCTCACCTCACCTCCCTGAAACAGTCTCACCCTCTCACCTCACCTCCCTGAAACAGTCTCACCCTCTCACCTCAACTCCCTGAAACAGTCTCACCCTCTCACCTCACCTCCCTGAAACAGTTTCACCCTCTCACCTCAACTCCCTGAAACAGTCTCACCCTCTCACCTCACCTCCCTGAAACAGTCTCACCCTCTCACCTCACCTCCCTGAAACAGTCTCACCCTCTCACCTCAACTCCCTGAAACAGTCTCACTCTCTCACCTCAACTCCCTGAAACAGTCTCACCCTCTCACCTCACCTCCCTGAAACAGTTTCACCCTCTCACCTCAACTCCCTGAAACAGTCTCACCCTCTCACCTCACCTCCCTGAAACAGTTTCACCCTCTCACCTCAACTCCCTGAAACAGTCTCACCCTCTCACCTCAACTCCCTGAAACAGTTTCACCCTCTCATCTCACCTCCCTGAAACAGTCTCACCCTCTCACCTCAACTCCCTGAAACAGTCTCACTCTCTCACCTCACCTCCCTGAAACAGTCTCACCCTCTCACCTCAACTCCCTGAAACAGTCTCACTCTCTCACCTCAACTCCCTGAAACAGTCTCACCCTCTCACCTCAACTCCCTGAAACAGTCTCACCCTCTCACCTCAACTCCCTGAAACAGTCTAACCCTCTCACCTCACCTCCCTGAAACAGTCTAACCCTCTCACCTCACCTCCCTGAAACAGTCTAACCCTCTCACCTCACCTCCCTGAAACAGTCTGGAACAGTGGAACAGTTCCAGGCCAGGTGGTGCCTGACTAGAGTCCATCTCCTCTCTCCCCTCACTGGGACAGTGCTAGGCCAGGTGATGCCTGACTAGAGTCCATCTCCTCTCTCCCCTCACTGGGACAGTGCCAGGCCAGGTGATGCCTGACTAGAGTCCATCTCCTCTCTCCCCTCACTGGGACAGTGCCAGGCCAGGTGATGCCTGACTAGAGTCCATCTCCTCTCTCCCCTCACTGGGACAGTGCCAGGCCAGGTGATGCCTGACTAGTGTCCATCTCCTCTCTCCCCTCACTGGGACAGTGCCAGGCCAGGTGGTGCCTGACTAGTGTCCATCTCCTCTCTCCCCTCACTGGGACAGTGCCAGGCCAGGTGATGCCTGACTAGTGTCCATCTCCTCTCTCCCCTCACTGGGACAGTGCCAGGCCAGGTGGTGCCTGGCGCAGAGCCCTCTTCTCACTTCTCACATGACACAGATCCATTAGACGGGGATCGGAAACCTGCTAAATGGGATCCTGTTTCCGTCCACGTCTCGTTCTGTCCCTCACCTCACACTCCTTTACCTCCTTCGCTCCCTCCTTCCCTCCCTCCTTCCATCCCTTGAACTGGTTATCCCTCAAACAAATCCTCTCCATTAAGACACACAAACATGCGCGAGCGCGCACACACACACACACACACACAAAGAGCTGG
Source organism: Brachymystax lenok tsinlingensis (assembly GCA_030435695.1). Classification (NCBI taxonomy): domain Eukaryota; kingdom Metazoa; phylum Chordata; class Actinopteri; order Salmoniformes; family Salmonidae; genus Brachymystax; species Brachymystax lenok. The sequence continues at coordinate 37,596,278 of CM059790.1, read as the reverse complement.
AGCAGTATCTTTATCCTTCGTAAAAATCATGTGCATTACACTGGACTGGTGTGTGTGTGTGTGATTGATTGATTGACTGGAGTACCAATGCCCTAGCTACATGTACACTGATAGCTAGTGCAATGTATTACACTAGTGAGAAATCAGCATAGAAAATCTTCTGATGAACACATAATGTGTGTTTGTTTACATTTGACAAGTATGCTATACCCTCAACAGTCATTTCTTTGACAGTGGCCTGTAGTTTAGTAACTGACAGTGGCCTGCAGTTTAGTAACTAACAGTGGCCTGTAGTTTAGTAACTGACAGCGAGCTATAGTTTAGTAACTGACAGCGACCTGTAGTTTAGTAACTGACAGTGGCCTGTGGTTTAGTAACTGACAGTGGCCTGTAGTTTAGTAACCTACAGTGGCCTGTAGTTTAGTAACTGACAGCGGGCTGTAGTTTAGTAACTGACAGCGGCCTGTAGTTTAGTAACTGACAGTGGCCTGTGGTTTAGTAACTGACAGTGGCCTGTAGTTTAGTAACTGACAGTGGCCTGTAGTTTAGTAACCTACAGTGGCCTGTAGTTTAGTAACTGAAAGTGGCCTGTAGTTTAGTGACTGACAGCGAGCTGTAGTTTAGTAACTGAAAGTGGCCTGTAGTTTAGTGACTGACAGTGGCCTGTATTTTAGTAACTGACAGTGGACTGTAGTTTAGTAACTAACAGTGGACTGTAGTTTAGTAACTGAATACTGCCATTGTTATGGCCTTGCAGAAATCTGTACTCTGTACAGACTTTCTCTCTGCTGTACTGTGAAATAGTGAAATGTACTGTATGAGTCAGTCCAGCAATAGTCAGCACACGCTGTGTTGAGCCTGTCTCTGTGTGTGTGTGTCTGTCAGTGTTTGTGTGTGTCTGTGTTTGTGTGTGTTTGTTTGTGTGTGTGTGTGTGTGTGTGTCCAGCAGTAGTTAGCCCATGCTGTGTTGAGCCTGTCTCTCTCTGTCTGTGTGTGTGTTTGTGTGTGTGTGTGTGTGTGTGTCCAGCAGTAGTCAGCCCACACTGTGTTGAGCCTGTCTCTCCCTCTGTGTGTGTGTGTGTGTGTGTGTGTGTGTGTGTGTCAGTCCAGCAGTAGTCAGCTCATGCTGTGCGCAGCCTGTTTCCCTCAGTCAGTCTGCTCTGACAGTCACCACAGCTTACTGTAACAGAGGACTAACACTCAGTTGAACCATGAGTGTCTCCTAGCAGGACTAATGTTGTTCTTTAATACAGCCAAAATCAATCACAGTCATCTTAATGTTCCTTCCCCACTAGCAGCAGCAGTAGCAGTAGTAGTAGTACTAGTAGTAGTAGAAGTAGTAGCAGTAGTAATAGCAATAGTAGTAGTCGTATTAGTTGTAGTATTAGCAATACCAGTAGCAGTAGTAGCAGCAGCAGCAGCAATAGTACTAGTAGTAGCAGGAGCAGCAGGAGTAGTAGTAGTAGCAGTAGTCATAGTAGTATTAGTAGTAGTAGCAATAGTAGTAATAGTAGTAGCAGTAGTAGTAATAGTAGTAGTAACAGCAGAAGCAGCAGTAGTAGTAGCAGTAGCAGACTGGAACATGTTCCAGGATTCCTCCGATGGCATTAAGGAGTACACCACATCAGTCACTGGCTTTATCAATAAGTGCATTGAGGACGTCGTCCCCACAGTGACTGTACGTACATACCCCAACCAGAAGCCATGGATTACAGGCAACATTCGCACTGAGCTAAAGGGTAGAGCTGCCACTTTCAAGGTGCGGGACTCTAACTCGGAAGCTTACAAGAAATCCTGCTATGCCCTGCGACAAACCATCAAACAGGCAAAGCGTCAATACAGGGCTAAGATTGAACCATACTACACCGGCTCTGACGCTCGTCTTCTGTGGCAGGGCTTGCAAACTATTACAGACTACAAAGGGAAGCACAGCCGAGAGCTGCCCAGTGACACAAGCCTACCAGACAAGCTAAATCACGTCTATGCTCGCTTCGAGGCAAGTAACACTGGGCATGCATGAGAGCATCAGCTGTTCCAGACGACTGTGTGATCACGCTCTCCATAGCCGACGTGAGTAAGACCTTTAAACAAGTCAACATACACAAGACTGCGGGGCCAGACGGATTACCAGGACGTATGCTCCGGGCATGTGCTGATCAACTGTCAGGTGTCTTCACTGACATTTTCAACATCTCCCTGATTGGGTCTGTAATACCAACATGCTTCAAGCAGACTACCATAGTCCCTGTGCCCAAGAACACAAAGGCAACCTGCCTAAACGACTACAGACCCATAGCACTCTTGTCCGTAGCCATGAAGTGCTTTGAAAGGTTGGTAATGGCTCACATCAACAACATTATCCCAGAAACCCTAGACCCCCTCCAATTTGCATACCGCCCTAACAGATCAACAGATGATGCAATCTCTATTGCACTCCACACTGCCCTTTCCCACCTGGACAAAAGGAACACTTATGTGAGAATGCTATTGATTGACTACAGCTCAGCGTTCAACACCATAGTACCCTCAAAGCTCATCACTAAGCTAAGGATCCTGGGACTAAACACCTCCCTCTGCAACTGGATCCTGGACTTCCTGACGGGCCGCCCCCCAGGTGGTGAGGGTAGGTAGCAACACATCTGCCACGCTGATCCTCAACACTGGAGCTCCCCAGGGGGGTGCGTGCTCAGTCCCCTCCTGTACTCCCTGTTCACCCACAACTGCATGGCCAGGCACGACTCCAACACCATCATTAAGTTTGCAGACGACACAACAGTGGTAGGCCTGATCACCGACAACAATGAGACAGCCTATAGGGAGGAGGTCAGAGACCTGGCCGTGTGGTGCCAGGACAACAACCTCTCCCTCAACGTAACCAAGACTAAGGAGATGATTGTGGACTACAGGAAAAGGAGGACCGAGCACGCCCCCATTCTCATCGACGGGGCTGTAGTGGAGCAGGTTGAGAGCTTCAAGTTCCTTGGTGTCCACATCAACAACAAGCTAGAATGGTCCAAACACACCAACACAGTCGTGAAGAGGGCACGACAAAGCCTATTCCACCTCAGGAGACTAAAAAGATTTGGCATGGGTCCTGAGATCCTCAAAAGGTTCTACAGCTGCAACATCGAGAGCATCCTGACTGGTTGCATCACTGCCTGGTACGGCAATTGCTCCGCCTCTGACCGCAAGGCACTACAGAGGGTAGTGCGTACGGCCCAGTACATCACTGGGGCTAAGCTGCCTGCCATCCAGGACCTCTACACCAGGCGGTGTCAGAGGAAGGCCCTAAAAATTGTAAAAGACCCCAGCCACCCCAGTCATAGACTGTTCTCTCTACTACCGCTGCTGCTACTTTCTGTTTATCATATATGCATAGTCACTTAACTATACATTCATGTACATACTACCTCAATTGGACAGACCAACCAGTGCTCCCGCACATTGGCTAACTGGGCTATCTATCTGCGTTGTGTCCCGCCACCCACCACCCGCCAACCCCTTTACTACGCTACTGCTACTCTCTGTTCATCATATATGCATAGTCACTTTAACCATAACTACATGTACATATACTACCTCAATCAGCCGACTAACCGGTGTCTGTATGTAGACTCGCTACTTTTATAGCCTCGCTACTGTATATAGCCTGTCTTTTTAGTAGTAGTAGTAGCAATAGTAGTAATAGTAGTAGTAACCGCAGCAGTAGTAGTAGTAGTAGTAGCAGTAGCAGTAGTAGCAGCAATAGTAGTAGTAGTAGCAATAGTAGTAATAGTAGTAGTAACAGCAGTAGTAGTAACAGCAGCAGTTATAGTAGCAGTAGCAGTAGCAGTAGTAGTAGCAGTAGCGGTAGTAGCAGTAGCAGTAGAAGCAGTAGCAGCAGCAGTTGTAGTAGCAGTAGTGGTAGTAGCATTATCAGTAGTAGTAGTAGCAGTAGCAGAAGCAGCAGTAGTAGTATTATTAGTAGTAGTAGTAACATCAGTAGTAGTAGTAGTAGTAGCAGTAGCAGTAGTAGTAGCAGTAGCAGTACTACTACTATTAATACTGTAGTGGTGGTGGTTGGATGGTGTGGCTGTGTCAGAGATGATAGACTGTTTTAATGGCTCTCTGTCGGCCCTACTGAGTTTGGCTCCCTTCAGACCCTGATGGGACAAGCTTTTCTCTCAACTTCTCTCTCTTTTCTCTCTCTCGTCTCTCTCCTCCTCTCCACTGTTTTCATCGTTACTTCTCCCAAACAGGGCTTTGGAATGCTGGAGATTATTTTCCTAACCTTCAATTGATGAGGGATTTGGACTGGAGAGAGGAGTGACGCGGAGTGACGTTCACAGTGATTGACAGGGAAGAGTTTTTCGGCTTTTGGTGTCCCTCTGGTGTTTCTCTCTCTCTCTCTCTCTCTCTCTCTCTCTCTCTCTCTCTCTCTCTCTCTCTCTCTCTCTCTCTCTCTCTCTCTCTCTCTGTCTCTGTCTCTGTCTCTCTCTTTCTTTTTCTTTTGTTCTTTCTTTCTTTCTCTCTTTCTCTCTCTCTCTCTCTCTCTCTCTCTCTGCTATGCTGGAATGAGAGTGGAAGAATAACAGGCAGTGTCGTTTTTCCTGGAAAGAATCCCTGTGTCTGTCTGGATTTTGCCTGGGATTAGTGTAATGTGGGTTATGAGTAGAGCTGCATGGAGCTGTATGCCTTAAAGGTAGGCATGGGGTCAGGTGAAATGGGCTCGATGTCTCCGGAGATGTCGTAAACAGACAGGTGTTTCCTGGTCCCATGCTGAGAGGATCAGGCCATTAGTTCTGAACTGGAGACAGTTATAAACTATCAACAGATCCTTAAAGTATGTTTTCATCATTCTATATATACAATTTTAATCTAATAGATCATTTATATGAAATACTGTGTTGATATATATCTCCCAAAAACGTTTTCAACATACTTCTGTAAAATTATAGTCTAGAAACTAAAGCTTTAGTTGTCTTCCTCTCAGGCTTCCATGTATTCTCCCTGGACCTCCTCAATGTCCACCTCTTGAACATCAGACTCTGAGGCCTCATCTTCACTGACTTTCCAACTTTTTGAGGATGGCTCGTTGTCAGGCTCAAAAAGCCTCAAATTTGCCCGGATGGCCAGCAATTTTTCAACTTTTGTATTAGTCAGCCTGTTGCGTGCTTTGGTGTGTGTATTCCCAAACAAGGACCAGTTGCGCTCTGAGGCAGCTGATGTTGGTGGGATTTGGAGGATGATGGAGGCAACAGGGGAAAGATCCTCAGATCCAAGTCCCTTCCACCAGGTGGCTGATGAGATATGTTGGCACGACTGCCATATTGCATCTCCATCACAAAGCCCTTGCTTGGAAGTGTACTTTGCCAAGAACCTTGCCCTCAACCAGGTGTTGCTGGGCAGCTTCAATGTGGTGCTCTTATTCTTCTCACTTTGCTTGGTGAGGTAGATTGCTGCTATAACTTGATGACCCTTGACATACCTAACCATTTCCTTGTAGAGTGCATCCATTGTTTTCAGTGCCATGATGTCTTTGAGGAGCAGATTCAATGCATGAGCAGCACAGCCAATGGGTGTGACTTTAGACCAAGCAGCCTTCATGTTCACAGCATTGTATGTCACCAGTGCAAATACCTTCTGTGGACCAATGTCATTGATGACTGCCTTCAGCTCATCTGCAATGTAGAGACTGGTGTGTCTGTTGTCCCTTGTGTCTGTGCTCTTGTAGAATACTGGTTGAGGGGTGGAGATGATGTAGTTAATTATTCCTTGCCCACGAACATTCGACTGCCCATCAGAGATGATTGCAATACCGTCTGCTTTCTCTATGATTTGCTTGACCTTCACTTGATCTCTGTTGAACTCTGCATCCAGCAAATGAGTAGATAAAGCATGTCTGGTTGGAGGGGTGTATGCTGGGCGAAGAACATTCAGAAATCTCTTCCGATACACATTGCCTGTGAGCATCAGAGGTGAACCAGTTGCATACACAGCTCGAGCAAGACATTCATCACCATTTCTCTGACTACGTTCCTCCATTGAGTCAAAAAAACTTCTGATTCCAGGAGGACCATGAGCTGTTGCTATCGATAAGGTGTCTGATTCATCATTTTCACCTCAAATAGAAGTAGAGGGACTTTTGTCAGAGGTTGCTTGTTTTGAGCGCTGAGGGAACTTTATGCACTTGTCCAGATGATTCTGCATCTTTGTTGCATTCTTCACATATGATTTGGCACATTTTCAAATGTACACAGCTTTTCCTTCTACATTAGCTGCAGTGAAATGTCTCCACACATCAGATAATGCCCATGGCATTTTCCTGTAAAGATTAGAAAAAATTGTAAAAACCCAAATACAGTGAGGGAAAAAGTATTTGATCCACTGACAAAGAAATGATCAGTCTATAATTTTAATGGTAGGTTTATTTGAACAGTGAGAGACAGAATAACAACAAAAAAATCCAGAAAAACGCACGTGTAAAATGTTATAAATTGATTTGCATTTTAATGAGGGAAATAAGTATTTGACCCCCTCTCAATCAGAAAGATTTCTGGCTCCCAGGTATCTTTTATACAGGTAACGAGCTGAGATTAGGAGCACACTCTTAAGGGAGTGCTCCTAATCTCAGTTTGTTACCTGTATAAAAGACACCTGTCCACAGAAGCAATCAATCAATCAGATTCCAAACTCTCCACCATGGCCAAGACCAAAGAGCTCTCCAAGGATGTCAGGGACAAGATTGTAGACCTACACAAGGCTGGAATGGGCTACAAGACCATCGCCAAGCAGCTTGGTGAGAAGGTGACAAGTTGGTGCGATTATTCGCAAATGGAAGAAACACAAAAGAACTGTCAATCTCGCTCGGCCTGGGGCTCCATGCAAGATCTCACCTCGTGGAGTTGCAATGATCATGATACCAGTGAGGAATCAGCCCAGAACTACATGGGAGGATCTTGTCAATGATCTCAAGGCAGCTGGGACCATAGTCACCAAGAAAACAATTGGTAACACACTACGCCGTGAAGGACTGAAATCCTGCAGCGCCCGCAAGGTCCCCATGCTCAAGAAAGCACATATACATGCCCGTATGAAGTTTGCCAATAAACATCTGAATTATTCAGAGGACAACTGGGTGAAATTGTTGTGGTCAGATGAGACCAAAATTGAGCTCTTTGGCATTAACTCAACTTGCCGTGTTTGGAGGAGGAGGAATGCTGCCTATGACCCCAAGAACATCATCCCCACCGTCAAACATGGAGGTGGAAACATTATGCTTTGGGGGTGTTTTTCTGCTTAGGGGACAGGACAACTTCACCGCATCAAAGGGACGATGGACGGGGCCGTGTACCATCAAATCTTGGGTGAGAACCTCCTTCCCTCAGCCAGGGCATTGAAAATGGGTCGTGGATGGGTATTCCAGCATGACAATGACCCAAAACACACAGCCAAGGCAACAAAGGAGTGGCTCAAGAAGAAACACATTAAGGTCCTGGAGTGGCCTAGCCAGTCTCCAGACCTTAATCCCATAGAAAATCTGTGGAGGGAGCTGAAGGTTCGAGTTGCCAAACGTCAGCCTCGAAACCTTAATGACTTGGAGAAGATCTGCAAAGAGGAGTGTGACAAAATCCCTCCTGAGATGTGTGCAAACCTGGTGGCCAACTACAAGAAAAGTCTGACCTCTGTGATTGCCAACAAGGGTTTTTCCACCAAGTACTAAGTCATGTTTTGCAGAGGGGTCAAATACTTATTTCCCTCATTAAAATGCAAATCAATTTATACAATTTTTAACATGTTTTTCTGGAATTTTTTGTTGTTATTCTGTCTCTCACTGTCCAAATAAGCCTACCATTAAAATTATAGACTGATCATTTCTTTGTCAGTGGGCAAATGTACAAAATCAGCAGGGGACCAAATACTTTTCCTTGTACAATTCCATGTACAGATAAATAGTTAAGCAGTTAGATCCACAACTCCTTTGTAAGATAAATGTTTTAAAATGAAACATGTTTTGAAACACGTGAATTAACACTCCTCAGTTAGCAGACACAAGAAAGCTAAACCCCACATGGTAGCAAAAACTAACTAGCAGAAATTGTTAACAAGTTAGAAATTATTTAAACACACTTTGCTGTAGGCTACTATTTACTAGTTAACAAAAAATAATGTATGTCATATAAAATATATTCACCCCACCCAGTATTGTAATCAGAACTTACCAGAAAGCATGTAGTCCTTGGCTCAGACAGTTTAGTAGTGTGGGCTCAATAGCATCTCATTTGTGTGCAAGATCTTGAGAATCAGTGATGTGGTGGAAGAATGCACTGTGCATGCAGAGGGTTGCAATTCCATTGAATTGTGGATAGTTTAACCAAAATATGCCACAAGACCTAGAATTGCCATATGTGTATCCCACAAAAAAGGTTCACTGTTATAAGCTAACTTTTTTGATGAATTTCCCAAAGAATTCCCCAAATTCTCTGGCTTAACTTCCATGGAAAATTTCCTGATTTTTTTATCTAGCCACTAACTAGCAAGTTAGCAAACCAAATGCAAAGCTGGAGTCCTGAGCTGGATTTGATTTATTTTACAGATCTTAAGTGTCTTATAGTTATACTTAACGTATAGTTATAAGCAGTGGCGTAGCACCCACATATATCTTTGGTGTTATTGAAAATCATGCATAATGTATAAATACCCCGGTATATGTACGGTATATCGCCCAAGACTACAGTGTTTTATATATACTGTACCTTTAGTCAATCCAATATTTTCCATATTTGAAAACGAATAAAGTACAGTAAGAGACCCGTGTCTGTCAGTATAGGGAGGGGGTGAGGTCTGTCTGTCAGTATAGGGAGTGGATGAGGTCTGTCTGTCAGTATAGGGAGGGGATGAGGTCTGTCTGTCTGTCAGTACAGGGAGGGGATGAGGTCTGTCTGTCTGTCTGTCAGTATAGAGAGGGGATGAGGTCTGTCTGTCAGAATAGGGAGGGGATGAGGTCTGTCTGTCAGTATAGGGAGGGAATGAGGTCTGTCTGTCAGTATAGGGAGGGGATGAGGTCTGTCTGCCAGTATAGGGAGGGGATGAGATCTGTCTGTCAGTATAGGGAGGGGATGAGGTCTGTCTGTTAGTCAATATAGGGAGGGGATGAGGTCTGTCTGTCAGTATAGGGAGGGATGAGGTCTGTCTGTCAGTATAGGGAGGGGATGAGGTCTGTCTGTCAGGTCAGTTTTGGGAGGGGGTGAGGTCTGTCTGTCTCTTTCTTTCTGCAGCTTGCCGTCAGTATAGGGAGGGGATGAGGTCTGTCTGTCAGTATAGGGAGGGAATGAGGTCTATCTATAAGTATAAGGAGGGATGAGGTCTGTCTGTCAGTATAGGGAAGGATGAGGTCTGCCTGTCTCTCTCCCTGCAGCTGGCCGTCAGTATAGGGAGGGGATGAGGTCTGTCTGTCAGTATAGGGAGTGGATGAGGTCTGTCTGTCAGTATATGGAGGGGATGAGGTCTGTCTGTCAGTATAGGGAGGGGATGAGGTCTGTCTGTCAGGTCAGTATAGGGAGGGGGTGAGTTCTGTCTGTCTCTTTCTTTCTGCAGCTTGCCGTCAGTATAGGGAGGGGATGAGGTCTGTCTGTCAGTATAGGGAGGGAATGAGGTCTATCTATAAGTATAGGGAGGGATGAGGTCTGTCTGTCAGTATAGGGAAGGATGAGGTCTGCCTGTCTCTCTCCCTGCAGCTGGCCGTCAGTATAGGGAGGGGATGAGGTCTGTCTGTCAGTATAGGGAGTGGATGAGGTCTGTCTGTCAGTATATGGAGGGGATGAGGTCTGTCTGTCAGTATAGGGAGGGGATGAGGTCTGTCTGTCAGGTCAGTATAGGGAGGGGGTGAGTTCTGTCTGTCTCTTTCTTTCTGCAGCTTGCCGTCAGTATAGGGAGGGGATGAGGTCTGTCTGTCAGTATAGGGAGGGAATGAGGTCTATCTATAAGTATAGGGAGGGATGAGGTCTGTCTGTCAGTATAGGGAAGGATGAGGTCTGCCTGTCTCTCTCCCTGCAGCTGGCCGTCAGTATAGGGAGGGGATGAGGTCTGTCTGTCAGTATAGGGAGTGGATGAGGTCTGTCTGTCAGTATATGGAGGGGATGAGGTCTGTCTGTCAGTATAGGGAGGGGATGAGGTCTGTCTGTCAGAATAGGGAGGGGATGAGGTCTGTCTGTCAGTATAGGGAGGGGATGAGGTCTGTCTGTCAGTATAGGGAGGGGATGAGGCATGTCTGTCAGTATAGGGAGGGGACGAGGTCTGTCTGTCAGTATAGGGAGGGGATGAGGTCTGTCTGTCAGTATAGGGAGGGGATGAGGTCTGTCTGTCAGAATAGGGAGGGGATGAGGTCTGTCTGTCAGTATAGGGAGGGGATGAGGTCTGTCTGTCAGTATAGAGAGGGGATGAGGTCTGTCTGTCTTTTTTATTTATTTTTTAAATCTTTATTTTAACAGGGAAAACAGACTGAGACCTGGATCTCTTTTACTGCTGTGCCCCTTGTAAACATGTTGACATGTACAGTTCTAGGCATACAGACAAGAACATTTTAAAACATACAAAACACAGACACAGTTCAACAGAAACAATCACAGACAACATCATATTGATCCTCCATCACATTTTTAAAATGGGCAAGGGACACCAGAGTGGCTAGCTTAAGTTTGATCTGCAGTTTGTTCCATAAATAAGGTGCAAAGGAACTGAAGGCAGTCCTTCCCAACTCTGTGGAGACCGCAGGAGTTTCTAATGTAATCCACATCTGTGATCTGGTCATAAAATTTGTATATCTAATTAAAATTAATGATGATATATATGGAGGTAGTTTTAAAAGAAGTGCTTTATAAATAAACAAAAGAGCATGTTGCTCTCGCCTCACAGATAGAGAGGCCCAACCCACATGTTGATATAGGATACAGTGATGAGTTTTGTAACTATCACCTGTGATAAACCTGATAAGGTCTGTCTGTCAGGTCAGTATAGGGAGGGGGTGAGGTCTGTCTGTCTCTTTCTTTCTGCAGCTTGCCGTCAGTATAGGGAGGGGATGAGGTCTGTCTGTCAGTATAGGGAGGGGATGAGGTCTGTCTGTCAGAATAGGGAGGGGATGAGGTCTGTCAGTATAGGGAGGGGATGAGTTCTGTCTGTCAGAATAGGGAGGGGATGAGGTCTGTCTGTCAGTATAGGGAGGGGAGGAGGTCTGACTGTCAGTATAGGGAGGGGATGAGGTCTGTCTGTATGTCAGTATATGGAGGGCATGAGGTCTGTCTGTCAGTATAGGGAGGGATGAGGTCTGTCTGTCAGTATAGGGAGGGGATGAGGTCTGTCTGTCAGTATAGGGAGAGGATGAGGTCTGTCTGCCAGTATTGGGAGGGGATGAGATCTGTCTGTCAGTATAGGGAGGGGATGAGGTCTGTCTGTTAGTCAGTATAGGGAGGGGGTGAGGTCTGTCTGTCTGTCAGTATAGGGAGGGATGAGGTCTGTCTGTCCGTATAGGGAGGGGATGAGGTCTGTCTGTCAGTATAGGGAGGGGGTGAGGTCTATCTGTCTCTTTCTTTCTGCAGCTTGCCGTCAGTATAGGGAGGGGATGAGGTCTGTCTGTCAGTATAGGGAGGGAATGAGGTCTATCTATAAGTATAGGGAGGGATGAGGTCTGTCTGTCAGTATAGGGAGGGGATGAGTTATGTCTGTCAGAATAGGGAGGGGATGAGGTCTGTCTGTCAGTATAGGGAGGGGAGGAGGTCTGACTGTCAGTATAGGGAGGGGATGAGGTCTGTCTGTATGTCAGTATATGGAGGGGATGAGGTCTGTCTGTCAGTATAGGGAAGGATGAGGTCTGCCTGTCTCTCTCCCTGCAGCTGGCCGTCAGTATAGGGTGGGGATGAGGTCTGTCTGTCAGTATAGGGAGGCGAAGAGGTCTGTCTGTCAGTATAGGGAGGGGGTGTGGTCTGTCTGTCTCTCTCTCTGCAGCTGGCTGTCAGTATAGCAAGGGGATGAGGTTTGTCTGTCAGTATAGGGAGGGGATGAGTTCTGTCTATCAGAATATGGATGGATGATGTCTATCAATCAGTATAGGCAGGGATGAGGTCTGTCTGTCTCTCTCCCTGCAGCTGGTCATCAGACCAGTTTAAATTAAGCATACTGGCGTGTTAGCGGATGGGCCTGCTGACAGTTGTGGGTTTGTGTGTGTGTGTGTGTGTGCCTGCGTGCATGCGTGTGTGTGCGAGGGTGTTTGTGTGTGTGTGTACGTGCATGCGTGTGTGTGCGTGTGTGTTTGTGTGTGTGTGTGTGTGCGTGCATGCGTGTGTGTGCGTGTGTGTGCGCCAGGAGACACACTAATGAAAGACATGTCAGATGGATTGTGTAATAATAATGGAACATTTCTCCTCCAATTACACATCATCTTGCTCAAACCTCAGAATAGCGGTGTTGTAATCAAAGCTCCAAACTCTATAGTATCTCCAAGCTACTAGAGGGTGACTGTTCCTCTGAAGAACAACATGCTTCAGTCATCAACGGATTTACAGACAAAGGCAGAGATTCAAATCTCAGTGGAAATTCCGATCAGCATACGGAATGGTTTTGGAATAGATCCCAGTCCCATGTCATCACAATGTCTAAATCTACATGATGTTTAAATCCAGTCCCTTTATCCTGTGCTTCCAAGATTCACATCTGCCCATAGGCTAGATCAGCAGGGAGGAATTGGGGAATTCTCACTATGATCCAATGGGATATTATCTGTCAGTGGTGCGTGTGTTGTATGCATGCACAGACAGATAGACAGACACACAGACAGACACACACCCTGGTGCTTCTGATGACGTCAGGATGTCAGGACTCAGTCAGTACTGATCAGGTTTGCCTGAATCACACACACAAACACACACACACACACATACACACACACATACAGACATACACGCACACACACCTACAGTTGTCGGAAGTTTACATACACTTAGGTTGGAGTCATTAAAACTTGTTTTTCAACCACTCCACAAATTTCTTGTTAACAAACTATAGTTTTGGCAAGTCGGTTAGGACATCTACTTTGAGCATCAACTGTTTACAGACAGATTATTTCACTTATAATTCACTGTATCACAATTCCATTGGGTCAGAAGCATACATACACTAAGTTGACTGTGCCTTTAAACAGCTTGGAAAATTCCCCAAAATTATGTCATTGCTTTAGAAACTTCGGATAGGCTAATTGACATAATTTGAGTCAATTAGAGGTGTACCTATACCGATGTATTTCAAGGCATACCTTCAAACTCAGTGCCTCTTTGCTTGACATCATGGGAAAATCAAAATAAATCAGCCAAGATTTCAGAAAAAAATGGTAGACCTCCACAAGTCTGGTTCATCCTTGGGAGCAATTTCCAAACGCCTGAAGGTACCATGCTCATCTGTACAAACAGTAGTACGCAAGTATAAACACCATGGGACCACGCAGCCGTCATACCACTCAGGAAGGAGTGATGAACGTACTTTGGTGGGAAAAGTGCAAATCAATCCCAGAACAACAGCAAAGGACCTTGTGAAGATGCTGGAGGAACAGGTACAAAAGTATCTATATCCACAGTAAAATGAGTCTTATATCGACATAACCTGAAAGGCCGCTCAGCAAGGAAGAAGACACTGCTCCAAAACCGCCATAAAAAAGACTACGGTTTGCAACTACACATGGGGAAAAAGATTGTACTTTTTGGAGAAATGTCCTCTGGTCTGATGAAACAAAAATAGAATTGTTTGGCCATAATGACCATAATTATGTTTGGAGGAAAAAGGGGGAGGCTTGCAAGCCGAAGAACACCATCCCAACCGTGAAGCACGGGGATGGCAGCATCATGTTGTGGAGGTGCATTGCTGCAGGAGGGACTGGTGCACTTCACAAAATAGATGGCATCATGATCAAATCAAATCAATTTTTATTTGTCACATACACATGGTTAGCAGATGTTAATGCGAGTGTAGCGAAATGCTTGTGCTTCTAGTTCCGACCATGCAGTAGTATCTAACAAGTAATCTAACAATTTCACAACAACTACCTTATACACACAAGAGTAAAGGAATGAATACAAGTATGTACATATAAATATATGGATGAGCGATGGCTGACCGGCATAGGCAAAATGCAGTAGATGGTATGGAGTACAGTATATACAAATATATATATGAGATGAGTAATGTAGGATATGTAAACATTATATAAATGGCATTGTTTAAAGTGGCTAGTGATACATTATTTCATCCAATTATAATTATTAAAGTGGCTAGAGATTTGGGTCGATGGCCGAACGGCATAGGCAAGATTCAGTAGATGGTTTAGAGTATAGTGTATACATTTGATATGAGTATGTCGGATACGTAAACATTATATACAAAATTGTTTAAAGTGGCTAGTGATACATTGTTACATCCAATTCCTATGTTTAAAGTGGCTAGAGATTTAAGTCAGTATGTTGGCAGCAGCCACTCAATGTTAGTGATGGCTGTTTAACAGTCTGATGGCCTTGAGGTAGAAGCTGTTTTTCAGTCTCTCGATATATTGAAGAAACATCTCAAGACAGCAGTCAGGAAGTTAAAGCTTGGTCGCAAATGGGTCTTCCAAATGGACAATGACCCCAAGCATACTTCCAAAGTTGTGGAAAATTACTTAAGGACAACAAAGTCAAGGTATTGGAGTGACCATCACAAAGCCCTGACCTCATCCTATAGAAAAATTGTGGGCAGAACTGAAAAAGCGTGATACCAAATAGTAATTGAGTGTATGTAAACTTCTGTCCCACTGGGAATGTGATGAAAGAAATAAAAGCTGAAGTAAATTATTATTTTGACATTTCACATTCTTAAAATAAAGTGGTGATCCTAATTGACCTAAAACAGGGAGTTTAAATTTATTTGGCTAATGTGTATGTAAACCTCCGACATCAACTGTATTAATACACTCACTCCTGTGTGTTGTCTTGTCAAGGAGAAAACATACTCTACAGTAAGTAGGTGGTATGCCGGGTTCCATTCCTGACTAGTCGCCCCTAAATCTGTCGTAATCTGAGTCCAGGGTGTATGGCAACGCCTTGAGCCCAGCAGTCATTAAACCGTAAGGCAACCCCACATCTATGACACGATACACGTCTCTCTGTGACACACCACACGTCTGGACAAACAGGGCTGTCTGAACATGGCACCAGACTGTAATGTAAACAGAGCTCTCCTCTCATGTGGTTTGTGGGGATGGATGAAATGCTAACACACTATGCTAATGACCTCCCGTTGGCCTGCTATGGCTGTCTGAACTAATTCACATCAGACTGTGTGTGTGCGTGTGTGTGAGCGCGCGTGTGACCAACCATCAGAACCAGCTGGTACTGGGATCCAACCCCCTAATATGGGTTTGACAGAGCCACTCTGACAGAAGGGATTTTTAAGGTTGTGGACATTCTTCACAATCACTGGACACGGCCATCAAACGGGCCACAAATGTCAGTTCGTGTTTTTAACAGAAAGGCTTTCTGTTTTATGCAACATCTCAGCACTGCTTGTCATGTACAGTCAGTTAGTGTGTTTAGGCTGCTTTTGTCTTTCTAGTGCAACAAGAACTTTTTCTTCCTTTCCCTGCTGTGTCTTGTTTTGTGACTCTCCTCCTTACCTGGTTCACTGACCTGCACAGCCCTCTCTCTCTCTCTCTCTCTCTCTCTCTCTCTCTCTCTCTCTCTCTCTCTCTCTCTCTGCCCTATAGTGTTATTGGGTTACCGCAGGGCTTCCTGAGATGGGACAGAGGGTTAAGTCAGTTCCTGTATTCTGCTGCCTGTGGTGCATTCAGGTGAACACTGTGTCCCTGGGCTGTTCCCCTTTCAGTGCTTGAGTTGACCAGCCAAGTACTACACTGCAACAAGTACTCCTCAACAAACATACACACTAACACCACATGCAGGGGCACAGGGACACACACACACTACTCAGTCCTTACCCACCACATCCACTTCCTCTGTCCTCATCTCATCCATCTTCTCACATTCCATCACAACGTTCCATCACAACGGCGATAGCGCCATGTTTCTCCTCTCCTATGATGCCCGGAGTCTGGTCTGTCCAGAGTAGCAGTTATTCCAGACAGTGACAGTGGAGCAGAGCTCCCTCCAAGACCAACCAGAGCCAAGTGGGACCAGAGCCCATCTCACAACACACAGAGTTTATGAGCATCTTTATTAGCCCTGAGTGTTCCTCCTCTCCTTTCATTTCCTCTCCTCTCTTTATCTCTCCTTCATGAAAAGTCTTTAATCTCTCCAAACACGCTCCTCTGGCCAAAAGGATCATAATTTCATAATGTCACACAGCCCTCCAAACATGTCGCACAGCCCGTCCTGCGTCCTCTCTTCTTTGACAACGGCTAGTGTTCCAGAGAAGTGTTTAGACTCTCCTGCAGGGAACCATGCTAGGGCTCCACTCGGACACAGAGAGAAAATATGGAGAGAGGAAATATGGAATATTCCAATATAACTCCGGATCAACAGTGTAGATCCTCCCCAGCTTCTAATGTGAAAATCTGATAGCCAGTTAAGATGTTGGTTTGTTATTATTCTTGGCTATTATGGGATACCCCTCAATCTAATAGTTACATTCTTCAGCAAATATGAGGGAAGGGAAAGCTAGGATCCCTTAATGATAATGTAGGAGAGCTGATTCATCAACCACATACACACACGCACACGCACTTACACATAAACATCCCACTTGGCACAGATGTCAGCTCAACATCTAGTTTTGATGTACATTTGGTTGTTGTCAACTAATGTGAATTCAACGTGAAATCTACAAAACATTTCACCATGTCATTGGATTTAGGTTAAAACCCCCCGAAATTCCTTTATGTTAATGACTTCTTGAAAATCCAATCAGTCTCCCACATTGATTCAATGTCATTACATAGACTTTTTGGATTGAAATGATGTGGAAACAACGTTGTTTCAACCAGTTTTTGCCCAGTGGGATGGGGCCCAAATCATACGGTAATATTAGCCGCCATGCATATCCGCCGCTCAAATGGAACATTTCAGATTTTATTGTATTCCTCTATTCCGCCCTTGGCCGGCTCTCTGTCTGGCCAGAGTTTAAGTCTCCTCTGTTACACTTGTTACCACATCACATGTGGTGCTTTCACAGTTGAGCTGCGTAAAATCGGAAGAAAATATTTTTATAGAATAAGCTCAAGTCGCTTTGTGATTTTATTATCATTATGTAAATACAGCTGGAGGGATCAGACACGGAGCTCAGTGAAAATAGTGTGAGAGATCTGGATGACAAGATACTCTGATGTGAGGTGGTAGCCTGTTTGGAGAGAGATCACTGCTGCAGAGTCCAAGAGGAGAGCTTAACTAACATATCTCTCACATCATCCAAATCCAAATGTGCTACAATTGCAGTTTATTTCATCGTATTCAATGACTTCCAGCACACATCAAATACACTGAAAAATAAAGGAATGCACCTCTATTAACTTTCATTATTGTTTCCATAATTTAAACAATCTGATTCCAGAAGTGTGTGTGTGTGCGTGCATGTGTGTGTACTGTATGTGTGCGTGTGCTTCTGTGTGCGTGCATACATGTTTGAGTGTGTGTGTCATGTTTGTGTGTGCGTCATATATTCATGTGTGGGTCGTGTGCGTATGTGTACGTAGCTCCTGCTCCACAATGCGAACCCTGCAGTAACAACAGAACCACAGAACCAGAGTCAGCTGTTTCCTTTGTTTCCTGACCGGACATTCTTTTCTGTTTCATCTCTGCAGACCCAGGACCAGCCACTGTGACCAGCTCTAACCAGGCCCTATTTTTAGGCCTTCATTAACAAATGGCTCTAATAAAACCAACCCTTTGTTGCTGGGAAACATTAGAATGCTAATCTCCAAATTACCCTGCAATTTCCCAGATATTCCTTGATTGTGTAATGACGGGGTTCGGGTTGGGTTAGCTTGCAGATGTGAGGAGGGAAAACAGGGCCTCTCATCTGTGTTGATGTTCCCCAGGACCAACCGACTGGATGGGATAGTTCCTGAAACAGAACCCTCTATAGTACACCTAACTAGCCCCCCTCTCCTCTTTCTTCCATCTTATCTCCTTTCTTCTCCTCTCTCCACTTCCACTTCATCTGCAGGATCCTCAGCTGGCTCCACCTTCTCTGCAGGGTCCTCAGCTGGCTCCACTTCCTCTGTAGTGTCCCCACCTGGCTCCACTTCCTTTGTAGGGTCCTCACCTGCCTCCACTTCCTCTGTAAGGTCCTCAACTGGCTCCACTTCCTCTGTAGGGTCCTCACCTAGCTCCACTTCCTTTGTAGGGTCCTCACCTGCCTCCACTTCCTTTGTAGGGTCCTCAACTGGCTCCACTTCCTCTGTAGGGTCCTCACATGGCTCCACTTCCTCTATAGGGTCCTCAACTGGCTCCAATTCCTCTGTAGGGTCCTCAACTGGCTCCACTTCCTCTGTAGGGTCCTCACATGGCTCAACTTCCTCTGTAGGATCCTCACCTAGCCACTTCCTCTATAGAATCCTCACCTGGCTCCACTTCCTCTGTAGGGTCCTTACCTGGCTTCACTTCCTCTGTAGGGTCCATACCTGGCTCCACTTCCTCTGTAGGGTCCATACCTGGCTCCACTTCCTCTGTAGGGTCCTCACCTGGCTCCACTTCCTCTGTAAGGTCCTCACCTGGCTCCACTTCCTCTGTATGGTCCTCACCTGGCTCCACTTCACTGGCTTCATTGTGTTAGGAGAGCCAGCGGGCCGTCACGCCTCTCTCTCCTCTCTCCTATTTCCCTTTTCCCTCTCCTTTCTTCTCTCCTCTCTCCCCTTTCCACCTCCTGGGTTTTTCTTACTATGATTACATCATAAAAACTAGGCTACGTTATAGCTCATGTTTGTAGTTTCATTAGATTGAGGTCTCAGCCACAGCCTAGAGTAAATAGATCCCTCCCTAGAGTTCCACAGCCTAGAGTAAATAGAACCCTCTCTAGAGTTCCACAGCCTAGAGTAAATAGAACCCTCCCTAGAGTTCCACAGCCTAGAGTAAATAGAACCCTCTCTAGAGTTCCACAGCCTAGAGTAAATAGAACCCTCTCTAGAGTTCCACATCCTAGAGTAAATAGAACCCTCCCTAGAGTTCCACAGCCTAGAGTAATTAGAACCCTCTCTAGAGTTCCACAGCCTAGAGTAAATAGAACCCTCTCTAGAGTTCCACAGACTAGAGTAAAAAGAACTCTCTCTAGAGTTCCACAGCCTAGAGTAAATAGAACCCTCCCTGGAGTTCCACAGCCTAGAGTAAATTGAATCCTCCCTAGTTCCACAGCCTAGAGTAAATAGAACCCTCTCTAGAGTTCCACAGACTAGAGTAAAAAGAACCCTCTCTAGAATTCCACAGCCTAGAGTAAATAGAACCCTCCCTAGTTCCACAGCCTAGAGTAAATAGAACCCTCCCTAGAGTTCCACAGCCTAGAGTAAATAGAACCCTCCCTAGAGTTCCACAGCCTAGAGTAAATAGAACCCTCCCTAGAGTTCCACAGCCTAGAGTAAATAGAACCCTCCCTAGTTCCACAGCCTAGAGTAAATATAACTCTCTCTAGAGTTCCCCAGCCTAGAGTAAATAGAACCCTCTCTAGAGTTCCACAGCCTAGAGGAAATAGAACCCTCCCTAGATTTCCACAGCCTAGAGTAAATAGAACCCTCCCTAGAGTTCCACAGCCACATTCAGCAGTGTCATCATCAACATCACCCACAAGTATGAGTCAGTGTGCCAAAACATTCCATCAACACTAATTGTTATGTTCTGAAATGCACCTGATTATAATATCAGCATGTTGTTTACAGCCATGTTAATGTAAGAGCAGAGCCTCATCATCCTGCCTGTCTGTCTGCCACAGTAACAGGTGCAGCAGGCCTACACCATGCAGCCTCATTAACCCAGGCTAGATTCCTGACACTACGCTGAGCGGCAACGCGCTCGTTATTCTCTCCCAACACGCCACGCGTTGAATCGCACATTATCACCCAATTAACACCTCCCAGTCCGTTCCACCACAGCTCTCACAAGTCCTCTAGTCTACTGCCTCACACTCTGCTACGCCCCTCACACTGCCATGGCCCTCTCACTGCCACGGCCCTCTCACTGCCATAGCCCTCTCACTGCCATGGCCCTCTCACTGCCACAGCCATCTCACTGCCATGGCCCTCTCACTGCCACAGCCCTCTCACTGCCATGGCCCTCTCACTTCCACGGCCCTCTCACTGCCATGGCCCTCTCACTGCCATGGCCCTCTCACTTCCACGGCCCTCTCACTGCCACAACACTTTGGGTCAGTTTGAAAGGTTCCTGTGAGCAGGGGTGGGGGTGGCTCCAGTATGGCTACTTACAGTAGAGCCTAAGTCTGTGACAGAGAAGGCCCATGTCCGTCTGTCTCTGTCTCTGTCTCTGTCTCTGTCTCTGTCTCTGTCTCTGTCTCTGTTTCTCTGTCTGTCAGCACTCTGTCCATTCGTAATGTTAAACAAACATAGCAACCTGCAGAGAGGCTGTGGGAGCCTGCCCCATTAAACACACTCACTCAGGCATGGCTGTGCATGGGAACTAGCTACTTCACAGAGAGACCCAGGGAGAAGGAGAAAACGAGAGAGAGAGAAGAACTTGGACAGAGAGAATACAGGTTATGAATTTGTTGACAGAGTCTCACCAGTTGGTCAGAGGGAGACTCATTATAATAGTTTCTACCCCTACACAGCTCCAGCCTCCAACTGTGTCGCGTGCAGAGATATTACATTAGACAGATATCACCTGGATGTGAATTGTTCATTCTGCCTGTCTCGTCTCTGGTTATGAAACATAGGCTTCATCCCAAATGGCACCCTATTCCCTATACACAGTAGTGTACAACTTTTGAAAAGGGCTCTGGTCAAAAGTAGTGCACTATGTAGGGAAAATAGTGCCATTTAGGATGCAGACTGAGAGGAGAGCTGCTGTGGTCAGTTATTAATAACTCCATGATGTTACCTGTCTGATCCTACTGCCCTCTCGTCTTCAGTAATAACATCATCATCATCATTATTATTGTTACTCATGGATGAACTGTCATTACTCATGTATATTTTCTTCTTTAATGTAAAACCCTGCTTTTCTCCCTGTCAATGTGTATGTCTTGATGGCGGCGCAACCCAGTAACAATGATTTCTCCTCTCTCTCCTGTCTACAGGGTCTGAGTTCCCCCAGGACCCCAGTGTTGTGGCTCCCTCTGCTTGGAACAGCTCAGGTGAGAGATAACATGTCTTACAGACAGCAAACACACAATGATGTACACACAAACACACAATGATGTACACACACAAACACACAATGATGTACACACAAACACACAATTATGTACACACACAAACACACAATGATGTACACACAAACACACAATGATGTACACACACAAACACACAGGGCGGCAGGTAGCCTAGTGGTTAGAGCGTTGGACTTGTAACCGGAGGGTTGCAAGTTCGAATCCCCGAGCTGACAAGGAAAAAATCTGTCGTTCTGCCCCTGAACAAGGCAGTTAACCCACTGTTCCCAGGCGCCAAGACGTGGATGTCGATTAAGGCAGCCCCCCGCACCTCTCTGATTCAGAGGGGTTGGGTTAAATGCGGAAGAAACATTTCGGTTGAAGGCATTCGGTTGTACAACTGACTAATAATGGTGACTTTGACTTTGACAATGATGTACACACAAACACACAATTATGTACACACAAACACACAATGATATACACACAATGGTGTACACACAATGATGTACACACAAAAAACTATGACACATACACAGAAAGATAACCATGCCTTTTAGAAGGATACCATTGTGACCTCCCAGGTAGAGACATAGATGGGATTTAAACTAGGCAAGTCAGTTAAGAACAAATTCTTATTTTCATTAACATCCTACCAGGGAACAGTGGGTTAACTTCCTTGTTCAGAACGACAGATTTTTACTTTGTCAGCTCGGGGATTTGATCTTGCAACTTTTCAGTTACTAGTCCAACGCTCTAACCACTAGGCTACCTGCCGCCCCATGAAGAAGTACCAGTGGGTGGACTTGTTACTGTGATGACGATAAGACCAACCAATGGGTGGACTTGATACTGTGATGACGATAAGACCAACCAATAGGTGGAGTTGTTACTGTGATGATGATAAGACCAACCAAGGGGTGGACTTGTTACGGCGATAGCTGTGATGCTGATTATTTGGCCAGTTATGTCAATGTTGTACTCCATGCACTCTGGACCAGGACCCACAACACTGGAGTCCTGTGTTGTTTGTTTATGTCTATCAGCTGTTCCACTCCACTATTCCTTCAACACATAGGCTAAGATTGTATTCATGCCACGGCAGAAGGAGTCCTGTACGGTTTGTATATCAGCATCCCTCCACTCCACTATTTTTAGCCTACAACACAGTGGCTAACTAGCTAACATATGTCTATGTTATCTGATGGAAGGATGCTGATTGGCCAGTGTTGTGTCTGAAGGCAGGGTTGGTTTTGATTCGTCGGGCACACAGCATTCATGTCCTATGAAAGCAGCCGGGTCTCTCTGCATGCTCCACTGGAAGGATGTCATCATTGTGAAATAGACTCATATTGTGGCTGTCTGACGTTAGTTTACAGCTACATAAAAAACCTGAGTTTACATCCCAGGGTTTTCCCATAGACTGAGTGTACAAAACAACATTATGAACACCGGCTCTTTCCATGACAGACTGACCAGTTGAATCCAGGTGGAAGCTATGATCCCTTATTGATGTCACCTGTTAAATCCAATCAAATCAGTGTAGATGAAGGGGACGAGACAGGATAAAGAAGGAATTTTAAGCCTTGAGGTAATTGAGACATGGATTGTGTATGTGTGCCATTCAGAGGGTGAACTGGCAAGACAAAAGATTTAAGTGCCTTTAAGTGCCTATGGTAGTAGGTGCCAGGTGCACCGGTTTGCGTCAAGAACTGCAACGCTGCTGGGTTTTTCACGCTCAACAGTTTCCTGTGTGTGTCAAGAATGGTCCACCACTCAAAAGCCAACTTGACACAAGTGTGGGAAACACTTTGGAGTCAACATGGACCAGCATCCCTGTGGAACGCTTTCGACACCTTGTAGAGTCCATGCCCCGACAAGGCTGTTCTGAGGGCAACTAAATGTTCTTCATGTTTTGTACACCCGGTGTATATATTTATGTACGTCACTGGGTTTTCCACACCTTGTAGTGAGACGGAGTTGGCAGGCGGTAGACTGTACAGTGCAGTATGACCGGTGTGGTGAGGAAGACAGATATTATAACAGCTCTGCATCACCCACACTGTTACATTTAAGCAATAAGGGGGTGTGGTATATGGCCAATATACCACGGCTAAGGGCGGGTTTTAAGCACGACGCAACGCTGAGTGCCTGGATACAGCCGTTAGCCGTGGTATATTGGCCACATACCACAAACCCCCGAGGTGCCTTATTGCTATTATAAACTGGTTACCAACATAATTAGAATAGTAAAAATAAATGTTTTGTCATATCTGTGGTATACAGTCTGATATACCATGGCTGTCAGCCAATCAGCATTCAGGGCTCGAACCACCCAGTTTATAACATGGAACATTATAGTGAGAGTACAAAGAGATTGTACACTTAGTGTGCTTCTAATGTGTTTGGATCATCTTGATTGTATAAGTTTCAATCATAGCTTTCACACACACACACACACACACACACACACACACACACACACACACACACACACACACACACACACACACACACACACACACACACACACACACACACACACACACACACACACACAGACACACAGACAGACTCCTAGCAGCTCTTTTGCATATAATATGGATTTAGAGCTTCACCTTTGCCAGAGCTGGCTACAGTGGAGAGCAGGGCCAGGCAGCTCATCATCACTCCAGGTCAGGTTTCTAGCCTGTCTACTGCTGTGTGGGCCAGGCCAGCAGACTTTCTATGGCAGTATTAGACTGTATTAACCAATGACTCACTAACAGTAGCACACACAGAGGTAGGATGCTGCTGAAGCAAGGGGATTTGGGTGGGTTTGACGGTGTCGGTACGTGTGTGTCTGTGTGTTTTCCCCCCTCTCAGACACGGGTCCAAACAACGCCACAGTAATAAAGAGAGGGGTGATGATGGGAACAATTTAGCAATCTGGTGATATTAAAGAAATGTCATGAGCCAGGCTGGGTTTTGGTTTCAGAGGGATTGGGTTGCCAATCACTACAACACTCCACACAAGACAATTAGGGGAAGAATGGGCTTGTTGTACAAACATTGGCAGGACATCGCTTTCCTCCTCTCTCCTCCTCCTCTCCTCTTATCCTCTCCTCTTTTCCATCTCTATTATCTATAATTAAGGCAGTCAGGGGAGTGTGCAGACAGGCCCTTCCAAAAGTCAGTTTCCCCTCAGCTTCTTCAGCCAATCAGAGTGTGGTATACTGGGATGTGACATTTTGTGACCTCTGTCATGGTCCCAAACATTTTTCTTCATGGGGAGGAGTGAGTTTACAGACAGACAGACAGGTGCACACACACACACACTTACACACACGCAAACTGTCATCTCAGGAGTGTGTGCTTAGACAGCTCTCTATATGGTGCCTGACTGTGAGAGATCTTGACCTTTGAAGAGGAGAGTGGAGTCTGTGAGTGGTGGATTGCTCATCCTATTGGACGTGTCCAGATATGAGTCACACATCACTGGGAGACGAGGTACCACTTCACATAGCATAGCCCTGGCACATAGACACCGGACTAGCCACGGTTAGCCTAGCATCGCAGCATGTAGTTTTGGCTGGTCACAGTAGTAGGGAAACTTAAATTCTAGAGCTATAGTCTCAAGATATATTTATTTAGTCCGCTATGAGAGTTATGAAGCGTTAAACTGTGTTGGGATCAAATTAATGCAGACTCTTTCTCTGCTGTACAGGTCAGGTCAGAGAAAACGTCTGTTTGTGCAGTCAGTGACTTGTGTTTGTGTGATTTCCAACAGACTCCTCTCAGAATGCTACAGTGAATGGCTGGAGGTAGCCATACAGAGCACTGCAATTCTCAGAGGCAGTTAAAAACATGCCTGGAGAAACAATCCAAACACCTCTATCATAAAAAGTTTGAAGATTATTTTGAGCTATAAATCACGTTGTCGTCATATTCTCCATCTCTCTCTCTCTCTCTCTCTCTCTCTCTCTCTCTCTCTCTCTCTCTCTCTCTCTCTCTCTCTCTCTCTCTCTCTCTCTTTATTTTTAACCCTTATTTTACTAGGTAAGTTGACTGAGAACACATTCTCATTTACAGCAACAACCTGGGGCATAGTTACAGGGGAGAGGAGGGGGGATGAATGAGACAATTGGAAGCTGGGGGTGATTAGATTGGGAATTTCACCAGGACACCGGGGTTAACACCCTGCTCTTACAATACGTGCCATGGGATCTTTAGTGACCACAGAGAGTCAGGACACCCATTTAACGTCCCATCCGAAAGACGGCACCCTACACAGGGCAATGTCCCCAATCACTGCTCTGGGGCATTGGGATATTTTTTTAGACCAGAGGAAATGTGCTGCTATAACAGCCTCCACTTTGCTGGGAAGGTTTTCCACTAGATGTTGGAACATTGCTGGGGGGGGGGACTTTCTTCCATTCACCCACTAGAGCATTAGTGAGGTCGGGCACATTATTACTGTCATTACAACCCTCCTGATTATTACTGTCATTACAACCCTCCTACAAATTACTGTCATTACAACCCTCCTGATTGTTACTGTAATTACAACTGTCCTGATTATTACTGACATTACAACCCTCCTGATTATTACTGTCATTACAACCCTCCTGATTATTACTGTCATTACAACCCTCCTGATTATTACTGTCATTACAACCCTCCTGATTATTACTGTCAGTACAACCCTCCTGATTATTACTGTCATTACAGCCCTCCTGATTATTACTGTCATTACAACCCTCCTGATTATTACTGTCAGTACAACCCTCCTGATTATTACTGTCATTACAACCCTCCTGATTATTACTGTCATTACAACCCTCCTGATTATTACTGTCATTACAGCCCTCCTGATTATTACTGTCAGTACAACCCTCCTGATTATTACTGTCATTACAACCCTCCTGATTATTACTGTCATTACAACCCTCCTGATTATTACTGTCAGTACAACCCTCCTGATTATTACTGTCATTACAGCCCTCCTGATTATTACGGTCATTACAACCCTCCTGATTATTACTGTCAGTACAACCCTCCTGATTATTACTGTCAGTACAACCCTCCTGATTATTACTGTCATTACAACCCTCCTGATTATTACTGTCATTACAACCCTCCTGATTATTACTGTCATTACAACCCTCCTGATTATTACTGTCAGTACAACCCTCCTGATAATTACTGTCATTACAACCCTCCTGATTATTACTGTCAGTACAACCCTCCTGATTATTACTGTCATTACAACCCTCCTGATTATTACTGTCATTACAACCCTCCTGATTATTACTGTCATTACAGCCCTCCTGATTATTACTGTCATTACAACCCTCCTGATTATTACTGTCATTACAACCCTCCTGATTATTACTGTCATTACAGCCCTCCTGATTATTACTGTCATTACACCCCTCCTGATTATTACTGTCATTACAACCCTCCTGATTATTACATTCAGTACAACCCTCCTGTTCATAAACACTACTATCGGTCAGTACGGCCCTCCTGTTTATAAACACTACTATCGGTCAGTACGGCCCTCCTGTTTATAAACACTACTATCGGTCAGTACGGCCCTCCTGTTTATAAACACTACTATCGGTCAGTACGGCCCTCCTGTTTATAAACACTATTATTGGTCAGTACGGCCCTCCTGTTTATAAACACTATTATTGGTCAGTACGGCCCTCCTGTTTATAAACACTACTATCGGTCGGTACGGCCCTCCTGTTTATAAACACTACTATCGGTCAGTCACGGCCCTCCTGTTTATAAACACTACTATCGGTCAGTCACGGTCCTCCTGTTTATAAACACTACTATCGGTCAGTACGGCCCTCCTGTTTATAAACACTACTATCGGTCTGTACGGCCCTCCTGTTTATAAACACTACTATCGGTCAGTACGGCCCTCCTGTTTATAAACACTACTATCGGTCAGTACGGCCCTCCTGTTTATAAACACTACTATCGGTCTGTACGGCCCTCCTGTTTATAAACACTACTATCGGTCAGTACGACCCTCCTGTTTATAAACACTACTATCGGTCAGTACGGCCCTCCTGTTTATAAACACTACTATCGGTCAGTACGGTCCTCCTGTTTATAAACACTACTATCGGTCAGTACGGCCCTCCTGTTTATAAACACTACTATCGGTCAGTACGGCCCTCCTGTTCATAAACACTACTATCGGTCAGTACGGCCCTCCTGTTTATAAACACTACTATCGGTCAGTACGGCCCTCCTGTTCATAAACACTACTATTGGTCAGTACGGCCCTCCTGTTTATAAACACTATTATTGGTCAGTACGGCCCTCCTGTTTATAAACACTACTATCGGTCTGTACGGCCCTCCTGTTTATAAACACTACTATCGGTCAGTACGGCCCTCCTGTTTATAAACACTACTATCGGTCAGTACGGCCCTCCTGTTTATAAACACTACTATCGGTCTGTACGGCCCTCCTGTTTATAAACACTACTATCGGTCAGTACGGCCCTCCTGTTTATAAACACTACTATCGGTCAGTACGGCCCTCCTGTTTATAAACACTACTATCGGTCATTACAGCCCTCCTGTTTATAAACACTACTATCGGTCAGTACGGCCCTCCTGTTTATAAACACTACTATCGGTCATTACAGCCCTCCTGTTTATAAACACTACTATCGGTCTGTACGGCCCTCCTGTTTATAAACACTACTATTGGTCATTACAGCCCTCCTGTTTATAAACACTACTATCGGTCTGTACGGCCCTCCTGTTTATAAGCACTACTATCGGTCAGTACGGCCCTCCTGTTCATAAACACTACTATCGGTCAGTACGGCCCTCCTGTTTATAAACACTAATATTGGTCAGTACGGCCCTCCTGTTTATAAACACTATTATTGGTCAGTACGGCCCTCCTGTTTATAAACACTACTATCGGTCAGTACGGCCCTCCTGTTTATAAACACTATTATTGGTCAGTACGGCCCTTCTGTTTATAAACACTACTATCAGTCCATAATAATTACCTGTTAAGTGTACTGAAACATTTCACTGTGGTGTTACCTTTCACTTTTATTCAGTACATAAAAAGAGGTTGATTCATGTACATTAATAAGAAAGAAGTTATGGTTTTTCAAATCCCTCTATTCACTCCAGCACATTAAGAAAAATATTGATCCTCTTAATGGTTTATGAATGGCTGATCAAGTTTCATTGTTCATTACAGGACAATATAGTGGTTTACATAATGTGAAGTATCAAGTGATTATTTATTTTACTAAATTCCATTAAATTTACCTTTTACATTTTTACCTTTAAAATATCAAACTGATGAACAAGATTACAGATAGTGCTGGTTATCGTAGATGATGATCTGGGACTGGCCGATATAGTGTGAAATTACCGTTATACTGGTATGGATTTTTACAATACCGTCTTTAACTATATTTTATATATATACATTATATACAGTGCTAAATTAAATGAAAAGTTCTACCAATTGGACTACTTCACTGTCAGCTTTGTATAAAAAGTATAAAATCTTCAGGGTCATGCACTACTCATAAAACACATTTAGAATTGTTATTTTTCAGAAACATGCAATACCGTCAGAAATGAGAAAAATATTGTGATATGATATTTTGGCCATATCACTCAGCCCTAGAAGAATCTGACCCTGACACACACTCAGACTCACACATACACAACCTTACATACATACATACATACACACACAACCTACGCCCCTGGAGAGAGGAATATTTTTGCTGTCTGGAGTGTTCTGTATGTATGTATGTGTGTATGTGTATATATGTGTGTGTGTGTGTGTGTGTGTGTGTGTGTGTGTGTCCAACATACAGCCAGCTGTAGGGTCAGCGGCCCCTCCTGCCCCTCTAGGGACCACTCAGGGCTCAGCACAATGTACTTTCAATAACGTGGCCCTCAAAGTCACATTTCATGCATTGCTATATACATGAATGCCTGTCCATGGCCTCCCTCTCTCATACAGAGAGCAGTGGGTATGAAGAGCTGTCAGCGAGAGAGAGAGAGAGGTCAAATAAAATAACTTTTTATTTGTCACATGCTTCATGAACAACAGGTGTAGACTAACAGTGAAATGCTTACTTTCGGGCCTTTCCAACAATACATAGAGAAAGAAAAAAAAAAATTTATAGAAAAGTAAAACATGGAATTAAAGTATTAATAAATACACAATCAGTAATGATAACTTGGCTATATGCAAGGTGTACCAGTACTGAGTCAATGAGTAATGATAAGGTTGCTATATACACAGGGTACCAGTACCGAGTCGATGTGCAGGGGTACGAGGTAATTGAGGGAGAAATGTACATATAACTAGGAATAAAGTGATTAGGGAACAGGATCAGTGGAGGCTGCTGAGGGGAGGACGGCTCATAATTATGGCTGGAAAGTAGTGAATGGAATGGCATCAAACGTGTTCTTTTGGCGCTACATGTGTGTATTAAGCCGGTAATAACATAAATCCAGGGATGAGAGAAGGACAGTAGGATGATAAGAACATCTAGATACCGCCCAACCCTTCTGAGGGGCCCCCATGTTGAGCGTCAGCGTGGCAGATGTATTGCTGCCTACCATTACCACCTGGGGGTGGCCCGCCAGGAAGTCCAGGATCCAGTTGCAAATGGAGGTGTTCAGTCCCAGGGTCCTTAGCTTAGTAATGGGATTGGAGGATACAATAGTGTTGAACGCTGAGCTGTAGTCAATGAACAGTATTCTCACATAGGTGTTCCTCTTGTCCAGGTGGGAAAGGGCAGTGTGAAGTGCAATAGAGATTGCGTTATCTGTGGATCTATTGGGGCGGTATGTGAATTGGAGTCGGTGCTTCATTCTATAACTAGAGGACTCCTGATATCTCCAGGAGTGATAAGTATAATTTGTGGCATTATCTGTTGTCTAGTTCTGTGTTTTTGCTAGCTATTTTCATGACTGCTGCAGCCTTAAGTATTACAGCATTTGTTAAAATAAATTGTAATACATTTTGTTATGAGAGATGGGGAGAGAGGGAGAAAGAGAAAGAGGGAGAGGGAGGGAGAGCGAGAAAGAGAGAGCAGTCTGGTGTTTTCCTTCCCTGTTGAAAAGGTTGACCTTGATGCCAATAGCCAATACTGCACAGAGCACAGAGCAGGAAGTGCATTCTGAGGTGTGTAGTTGGACAGAAATCAGCTAGCTCTGCTCTGCACCCCTGGGTCACTGAGACTTCCTGTCACATAGAACACAAGGAACACTCAAAATTCACACACTTGGAATAATATAGGCCTACACACTACATACTTCATAGAAGCCCAAGATGTATTGCTACAGTATATCTGTATTATACAAATAGACACAGACACACATGCAAACACACACAGATATTAATATTTATTATTTTGGAGTTGTGTGTCTGTTCTGTTGAGTTATGGAATCTAGCAGAGCCAGGAATGCGTTCCATCACTGGGAGTCCCTGGCGAGGCACTAGTTTAGTTCCCATAGGCTCCCTGAGTCTGTGTGGGCCAAGCATCCTGCATCACTATCACTAGCTATCACTAGCTAACAGTGACAAAACAGTTGAGGTAACGGGATTCTTCTTAGATGCACTACTAAAGTAAAAAATCATTGGAATAATGTGAGAGAGAGTTTCCTTCCACCATATTTTTTGCACCAGTCTCGGCGCTATTCCTTTTAAATCTAAGTTCAGTGGTGTAGTGCAGGGTATACACAGGTACACGCCGTATACCCACGTGGGCATTGCGTATACTCACTTCTTAATCCCCACTGATGCATATCAAAGTAGTGTAGTGTAGGTATACGATTTATCAATTATGTAGTACAATAGAGAAATCATACACAAAGTAGCCTACAAAATCGCTAAGCACATGAAATATATTCACATGTGCGCTACACACCTAGTCTCAGCAGAATATCATCTGTCAGGCAGGAAGAGCACATAGCTCTCAGCCATGTTGTTGCATGGAGCAGCTCACAGAAGAATGATATTGGTAGTTTAGGTAGGAAAGACGTTTCAACTGACGATGTCTACCAGTAAATGCTAACTAAGGCAACAATGGGTATGCACACCAGGT
This sequence comes from Brachymystax lenok tsinlingensis, assembly GCA_030435695.1. NCBI lineage: Eukaryota > Metazoa > Chordata > Actinopteri > Salmoniformes > Salmonidae > Brachymystax > Brachymystax lenok. The sequence continues at coordinate 37,564,855 of CM059790.1, read as the reverse complement.
ATTGAAAAAGTGAGGTTCGAAGTCTTGGTTGAATCTTAGTGATGCGCAATTCAGTCATCATGCGCTGTTTGAATGAACATTTCAAAAGGCTTTCCTTAAAAAACCTTCCCAATTAAATGTTGACTGCACGGTAGGCCTACCTGGCAGAATGCTATAATGATGATTTGTATCAAACGGGGGGGCATTTGTTTCGCTATCTCTTCCATCACATGTACACTGTAGGCCTATTGTACAGTAGCCTACAGAAACATCACTAGCTGGGTCTCTTGTTTGATCCGCAATTGAATTAAAGGGAAACTACACCTTAACATAAAAAATAAAAAAAATAAAAAAATAGAACATAGAATTTTTCACACATGGTTCCGTTCCTTCACCGGGAATTAGAGTATATCCACTTCTCCAGGCACCACTACACCACTGTCCAAGTCACATTCAGACTGACTTAATAAAACCTAACCTATAACCTGTCCCATCACCTTCTGTATTGCTGCCACAAGTCACATTCAGACTGACTTCATCAAACCTAACCTATAACCTGTCCCATCACCTTCTGTATTGCTGCCACAAGTCACATTCAGACTGACTTCATCAAACCTAACCTATAACCTGTCCCATCACCTTCTGTATTGCTGCCACAAGTCACATTCAGACTGACTTCATCAAACCTAACCTATAACCTGTCCCATCACCTTCTGTATTGCTGCCACAAGTCACATTCAGACTGACTTCATCAAACCTAACCTATAACCTGTCCCATGACCTTCTGTATTGCTGCCACAAGTCACATTCAGACTGACTTCATCAAACCTAACCTATAACCTGTCCCATCACCTTCTGTATTGCTGCCACAAGTCACATTCAGACTGACTTAATCAAACTTAACCTATAACCTGTCCCATCACCTTCTGTTTTACTGTCCAAGTCACATTGACTGACTTAATCAAACCTAACCTATAACCTGACCCATCACCTTCTGTATTACTGCCCCAAGTTGCTTGAAGTGATATCACAAAAACAACCAAGAACTAGAGAACACAAATGGCTCGTAGTCTTTCCATCCAACCATTTCATGCATATTAACTATGACGCGTAACAAAACTCATGACAGGCCTGATGGAAACAGCAAATGTGCCTGTAAAATGTCCCAATGTCGACAAAACAAAATACGCTGTATAATTGTGGATAATTTTCCGGTCGATCGGTCGATCGGCCATAAAACTAAAACTGAAACAAAATAATAAAATGTATTTATACAACTTAATCTAAAAAAAACTAGCAAATCAGGTCTGAGTACTAACTGAAAATAAACAGAATTTAAGAAACTATCAAAATGTAAAGAATAGAAATAAAAAGGAATATAAAAACACAAAACCATGATAACCTTGCTACACACCCACAAACAGGTCCAGTGTTTTGCTGTGTATCACGCTGCAGAATGTTGGGCTGTCCTATTCATGTTGACCCACCAGTAAGACCAGGCAACGTCTGGAGAGGAGAGGGAAGTTTCCAAGGTTTTATATGACTTTAGTGCTCCTGAAAACCCTTCTGGCAACACACAGACATCAAATCAAATCAAATTGTATTTGTCACATACACATGGTTAGCAGATGTTAATGCGAGTGTAGCGAAATTCTTGTGCTTCTAGTTCCGACCATGCAGTAGTATCTAACAAGTAATCTAACAATTTCCCAACAACTACCTTATACACACAAGTGTAAAGAAATGAATAAGAGTATGTACATATAAATATATGAATGAGCGATGGCTGAACGGCGTAGGTAAGATGCAGTAGATGGTATAGAGTAGAGTATATACATATGAGATCAGTAATGTAGGACATGTAAATATTATATCAAGTGGCATTGTTTAAAGTGGCTAGTGATACATATATTATATCAAATTTTTAATTATTAAAGTGGCTAGAGATTTGAGTCAGTATGTTGGCAGCAGCCACTCAAAGTTAGTGATGGCTGTTTAACAGTCTGATGGCCTTGAGATAGAAGCTGTTTTTCAGTTTCTCGGTCCAAGCTTTGATAGACCTGTACTGACCTCGCCTTCTGGATGATAGCAGGGTGAACAGGCAGTGGCTCGGGTGGTTGTTGTCCTTGATGATATTTTTGGCCTTCCTGTGACATCGGGTGGTAAAAGTTTGTGAGTGTTTTTGGTGATAAGCCAAATTTCTTCAGCTTCCTCACCCCGCTGTCTGTGTGGGTGGACCATTTCAGTTTGTCCGTGATGTGTACGCCGAGGAACTTAAAACTTTCCACCTTCTCCACTACTGTCCCGTCGATGTGGATAGGGGGGTGCTCCCTCTGCTGTTTCCTGAAGTCCACGATCATCTCCTTTGTTTTGTTGACATTGAGTGAGAGGTTATTTTCCTGACACCACACTCCGAGGACCCTCACCTCCTCCCTGTAGGCCGTCTCGTCGTTGTTGGTAATCAAGTGTTGTCTGTAGTGTCGTCTGCAAACTTGATGATTGAGTTGGAGGCGTGCTTGGCCACGCGGTCATGGGTGAACAGGGAGTACAGGAGAGGGCTGAGAATGCACCTTTGTGGGGCCCCAATGTTGAGGATCAGCGGGGTGGAGATGTTGTTTCCTACCCTCACCACCTGGGGCCGGCCCGTCAGGAAGTCCAGGACCCAGTTGCACAGGATGGGATCGAGACCTAGGGTTTCGAGCTTAATGACGAGTTTGGAGGGTACAATGGTGTTAAATGCTGAGCTGTAGTCGATGAACAGCATTCTTACATAGGTAGTCCTCTTGTCCAGATGGATTAGGGCAGTGTGCAGTGTGATTGCGATTGCGTCGTCTGTGGACCTATTGGGACAGTAAGCAAATTGGAGTGGGTCTAGGGTGTCAGGTAGGATGGAGGTGATATGATCCTTGACTAGTCTCTCAAAGCATTTCATGATGACGAAAGTGAGTGCTACGGGGCGATAGTCATTTAGCTCAGTTAACTTAGCTTTCTTGGGAACAGGAACAATGGTGGCCCTCTTGAAGCATGTGGGAACAGTAGACTGGGATAAGGATTGATTGAATATGTCCGTAAACACACCAGCCAGCTGGTCTGCGCATGCTCTGAGGACACGGTCGGGATGCCATCTGGGCCGGCAGCCTTGCGAGGGTTAACACGCTTAAATGTTTTACTCATGTTGGCTGCGGTGAAGGAGAGCCCGCAGGTTTTGGTAGGGGCTGTGTCGGTGGCACTGTATTGTCCTCAACGCGAGCAAAGAAGTTGTTTAGTTTGTCTGGGAGCAAGACATCGTGGTCCGCGATGGGGCTGGTTTTCTTTTTGTAGTCCGTGATTGACTGTAGACCCTGCCACATACCTCTCGTGTCTGAGCCGTTGAATTGCGACTCTACTTTGTCTCTATACTGACGCTTAGCTTGTTTGATTGCCTTGCGGAGGGAATAGCTACACTCTTTGTATTCAGTCATGTTTCCGGTCGCCTTACCCTGATTAAAAGCAGTGGTTTGCGCTTTCTGTTTTGCGTGAATGCTGCCATCAATCCACGGTTTCTGGTTGGGGAAGATTTTAAAAGTGGCTGTGGGTACAACATCACCGATGCACTTGCTAATAAACCTGCTCACCGAATCAGTGTATTCATCAATGTTGTTGTCCGACGCTATGCGGAACATATCCCAGTTCACATGATTGAAGCAATCTTCAAGCGTGGAATCAGATTGGTCGGACCAGCGTTGAACAGACCTGAGCACGGGCGTTTCCTGTTTTAGTTTCTGTCTATAGGCTGGGAGCAACAAAATGGAGGATTTTGCCACCCCGGGTCGCACATTCGATGTGCTGATAAAATTTAGGGAGCCTTTTTTTCAGATTAGCCTTGTTAAAAATCCCCAGCTACAATAAATGCATCCTCAGAATATGTGGTTTCCAGTTTACGTAGAGTCCAATGAAGTTCTTTCAGGGTCGTCGATGTGTCAGCTTGGGGGGGATATACGCGACTGTGATTATAATCGAAGAGAATTCTCTTGGTAGATAATGCGGTCGGCATTTGATTGTAAGGAATTCTAGGTCAGGTGAACAAAAGAACTTGAGTTCCTGTATGTTGTTATGATCACACCACGTCTCGTTAATCATAAGGCATTCACCTCCGCCCTTCTTCTTACCAGATAGATGTATGTTTCTGTTGGTGCGATGCGTGAAGAAACCAGGTGGCTGTACAGACTCAGATAACATATCCCGAGTGAGCCATGTTTCCGTGAAGCAAAGAACGTTGAAATCTCTGATGTCTCTCTGGAAGGAATCCCTTGCTCGGATTTTGTCTACCTTGTTGTCAAGCGACTGGACATTGGCGAGTAGTATACTCGGGAGCGGTGCGCAATGTGCCCGTCAATGGAGCCTGACCAGAAGACCGCCCCATCTGCCCCTTCTCCTGCGGTGCCGTTGTTTTGGGATCCGGTCTATTGTCCTCGTTGGTGGCCCAAACAGAGGATCCGCTTTTCGGGAAAGTCGTATTCCTGGTCGTAATGTTGGTAAGTTGATGTTGCTCTTATATCCAATAGTTCCTCCCGGCTGTATGTAATAAAACTTAAGATTTCCTGGGGTAACAATGTAAGAAATAATACTGCATAGCTTCCTAAGAACGCGAAGCAAGGCGGCCATCTCTGTCGGCGCCTGAAGAGTGAACACACAGACATGAACACACAGACATGGTAAAACGGCTGATCATTGGTGACCACAGCGGCAACCACAAAATATATTGTGAAAGATTCCAACCCGGCAGTTTGTTGTGCACACACACACACACACACACACACACACACACAGACAGATTAGAGTAATTTATGTGAAGTGCTATTCAGAGATGGAAAATGAATGGAGCTTCAGGGGGGAGTTAAACCATAGAGATGTGGGAGAGTTGAAACCTTGTTTGAGGAGGGTCCAAATAACTGAACTCAAGGTTGTGGTAAAAGCCTTGGATGTCTTCTTAGTACGGTCAGATTGAGCTCTTAGAACTTTTAGAAATAATAATTCATCTTTTCAGCTGGCCATTCCATTAGTGGATGTGTTTATTGCTTAATCCTTTCATATAAATTGAATGATTACACGTCATAACAGTTCTCTGTTGATCTGATTTGTCTCAGGATGTACACTATACTTAGTAAAGGTTACTGGATAAACACCCACTTCTCATACTCTATTCCTGTATAAATATGTTGTACTGTTCTGACCCGAAGGGAGATCTTCATCTATTATTTTTATGGGACTTATACACTAAATGTACAAAACATTAAGAACACCTTCCTAACATTGAGTCGTCATCCCCCCTTCCCTCCCCTTTTCCCTTCAGAACAGCCTCAATTCGTCGGGGCATGGACTCTACAAGGTGTCGAAAGCGTTCCGCAGGGATGCTGGCCCATGTTGACTCCAATGCTTCCCACAGTTGTCCAGTTGGCTGGATGTCATTTGGGTGGTAGGCCATTCTTGATACACACGGGAAACTGTTGAGCGTTTAAAAACACAGCTACCATGCCCCGTTCAAAGGCACTTAAGTCTTTTGTCTTGTCCATTCACACTCTGAATGGCACACACAAAATCCATGTCTCAATTGTCTCAAGGCTTCTTTAACCTGTCTCCTCCCCTTCATCTACACTGATTGAAGTGGATTTAACAAGTGACATCAATAAGGGATTTCACCTGAATTCCCCTGGTCAGTCTATGTCATGGAATGAGCAGGTGTTCCTAATGTTTTGTACACTCGGTGTATATACTTTAATATATTTTTATAGACCACATTATGTTATTTATATTGTCTTGATCTAGAGTTGGATGTCCACTCACATAAAAAATTCCAATGTAGTTATTGTGATTCATGTATTTGAAATGTTTCTCTCTATTATCTCTCTACCTCTCCCTGTCTCTTTGTCTATCTTTGTTCTAATCAGCCAAGAGAAGACTCTCCCCTGTCCTCCGTTTAATAGACCTACTTTTGCATTGGTTTATGTATAAAGCAAGAGCCATTAAAGACTGATGTCAACATCTAATTTTCCCTCTCTCTATCTTTCTCTTTCTCCCCCCTCTCACTCCGGCTCTTTCCCTCCCGTTAAATGCTCCCATTAAAATGTCCATATTATATTCTCTTTCTCCCAACCCCTCACATCCCAGCTCTCTTCTTGCGTCTGGAGGCTCCTATGAACAACATCACCACGTCTCTGGGCCAGACGGCAGAGCTGCTGTGTCGTGTGTCCGGTAACCCCACTCCCACGGTGCGCTGGCTGAAGAACGACGCCCCCGTGGTCCAGGAGCCTCGCCGGATCTCCTACCGACCAACGCCCTACGGCTCCCGCCTCCGCATCCGTAACCTGGACACTACAGACACAGGCTACTTCCAGTGTGTGGCCACCAACAGCTACGGCACCGTCTCCACCACCGGAGTACTCTTCGTCAAGTTTGGTAAGACTAGTAGAACGAGGCTTTGAGATTGTTATGAAGTGTTTAGAAGTCCCCAATGAGCTGTCTGTCTGATCTATCTAATCAACGCATGTTCAAAGTACTTAGGAGAGAGGTCAGAGTTGACTGTCTGCTTTTATAGCATGAGCTTAGTGTAGATCTGCATGTGGTTGGGGCCAGAGCTAGGCCGCATGGCTCTGGCATCTATGGAGAAGACGTCTGGTAACATGTGGTTGGGACCAGAGCTAGGCCGCATGGCTCTGGCATCTATGGAGAAGACGTCTGGTAACATGTGGTTGGGACCAGAGCTAGGCCGCATGGCTCTGGCATCTATGGAGAAGACATCTGGTAACATGTGGTTGGGACCAGAGCTAGGCCGCATGGCTCTGGCATCTGTGGAGAAGACGTCTGGTAACATGTGGTTGGGACCAGAGCTAGGCCGCATGGCTCTGGCAGCTATGGAGAAGACGTCAAGGTAACATTTTGTTGGGACCAGAGCTAGGCCGCATGGCTCTGGCAGCTATGGAAAAGACGTCTGGTAACAATTGTTACCCCTGTTGTTTAAATCATCCCTGTCTTCTCTTGCAGATCCACTCCCTACACCAATCCCAGGAAGGCCCTATCCGTAAGTTAAAACAATTCTGTCCATCCATTTTTTTTTACTAACCACAACCCAACACTGGCTCCTGTTACAAACAGATAGAGAGGGGAAGAAAGATACACACTTCTGAAGACATGAATGAGATGATAGCTAATCCTTAAGGTGAAAGAACGGTGGGAAAGGTTGTGTAATAAAGTGATGAGTTAATAGTCGTGAAAGGAGAAGTGTTTCCATGATGGCTGGCCAAGGCTTTCACGTCAGTCACATACTTTATGGACTTCTTATGGACTTCAGAGCTTGACAGAGGAAAGCTTGCAGATTTTTCTCTGAATCATTGACAGATCAGGTTCCCTTAGTGTGAACTCTTCTCAAACCTCTAAAGATGATGCTGCTTCAAGTAGATGTGTATTTTGGCGTGACTCTTGTGTCAGATAGATTGAGTGTAAATAGAGAGAGAGACAGTAGTACAGTAGAGTGAGAACACGCATCTTATCACCAGATCTCATCTCTACTGTACTGTACTGTACTGTACTGTACTCTACTCTACTCCACTCTACTGTATTCTACTGTACTATACTATACTGTACTCTCCCTCCTCCTGCTCCTCCTCTTCTCCTCTTCTCTCTCATCCTCATCTCTCTACTCCTCCTCCTGCTCATCCTCTTCTCTCTACTCCTCCTCCTGCTCCTCCTCCTCTCTCTCATCCTCTCCTCTCTACTCCTCCTCCTGCTCCTCCTCCTCTCCCTCCTCCTTATCTTGCTCCTCCTCTATCCCTCCTCATCCTCCACTTCCACGTTGTACTTTCCTCCTGGTTCACTAGTCTGTGTTAGGACCCTCGGAACTATCTTTGTTTCCTCATTTCAACACGTTCTCCTGTGGACTGTCCTGTCATGTGGATATGGAGTGAGAGTGTATTTACTCAATGGTTTATTAACTGGAAAAACATATATGTATACAGAGGTTCAATGTAGTTTGTTTTGTCGAATTGTAAATCGAATTGTCGATGTTTGCTTTAGAGCTCTCTGAAGTTGTATAGGAGAAATGTGCATGTTGTTTTCTATAGCATCAATCTCTTTGGTTCCAAGGAAGGGGATTTTTCCTCAATGACAACATCAAGGCAGCAAGCCATATTCCACACACATACACAAACGTACAATGCCAAGGCAGCGAGCCATATTCCATGGAAAAGGCAGGGTATACTGGAACATCAAACAGTTTGGCATGATGGGGAAATTCACACAGCCACAACCACAGAGACACACACACACAGAGAGAGAGAGAGACACGTACACGCATACACACATACAGTACATGGTCTCACACAACTAAACACAGCAAAAAAATAAACGTCCCTTTTTCAGGACCCTGTCTTTCAAAGATAATTAGTAAAAATCCAAATAACTTCACAGATCTTGTCACGATCTTCGTAATGGACAGACCAAGACGCAGCGATGCTTCCAGAATACATTTTAATGCGAACGTACTGGGTACACAACAAAACAGAAAGTAACGAAGATCGTGAACGTAACAAAGACAAGCTAAACTCAAACAATAACCCACAAACCTAGAGTGAAACCTACAAACATAAATATGGTTCCATAATATTAGAGACAACGACACCCAGCTGCCTCTAATTGGGAACCATACCCCAACATAGAACTATGACACCTAGAACAGACAACCCTACACCAAAACGAAACCAAAACGCTCCAGCCTGACATCTCGGCCTGGGCGTTACAGATCTTCATTGAAAAGGGTTTAAACACTGTTTCCCATGCTTGTTCAATGAACCATAAAATAATTGATCTTCATGCGGGACAGACCAAGGCGCAGCGAGGCATCCAGTATACATGTTTATTAAACGAACGAAACACACGTAACTGGGCAAAATAACAAACAGAACGAAACGAAGATCGTAACATATAACATAGACTGACAACATGCACCTGTGGAACGGTCGTTAAGACATTAACAGCTTACAGACGGTAGGCAATTAAGATCACAGTTATGAAAACTTAGGACACTAAAGAGGCCTTTCTACTGACTGAAAAACACCAAAAGAAAGATGCCCAGGGTCCCTGCTCATCTGCGTGAACGTGCCTTAGGCATGCTGCAAGGAGGCAGGAGGACTGCAGATGTGGCCAGGGCAATAAATTGCAATGTCCGTACTGTGAGACGCCTAAGACAGCGCTACATGTACAGGATGGCAACAAGGTACAGGATGGCAAGAAGAAATTCCAGAGTTAAACCAGGAACGCACAATCCCTCCATCAGTGCTCAGACTGTCCGCAATAGGCTGAGAGAGGCTGGACTGAGGGCTTGTAGGCCTGTTGTAAGGCAGGTCCTCACCAGACATCACCGGCAACAACATTGCCTATGGACACAAGCCCACTGTCGCTGGACAAGACAGGACTAGCAAAAAGTGCTATTCACTGACGAGTCGCGGTTTTGTTTCACCAGGGGTGATGGTCGGATTTGCGTTTATCGTCGAAGGAATGAGCGTTACACCAAGGCCTGTACTCTGGAGCGGGATCGATTTGGAGGTGGAGGGTCCGTCATGCTCTGGGGTGGTGTGTCACAGCATCATCGGACTGAGCTTGTTGTCATTTTTGCAGGCAATCTCAACGCTGTGCATTACAGGGAAGACATCCTCCTCCCTCATGTGGTACCCTTCCTGCAGGCTCATCCTGACATGACCCCCCAGAATTGACAATGCCACCAGCCAAACTGCTCGTTCTGTGCGTGATTTCCTGCCAGACAGGAATGTCAGTGTTCTGCCATGGCCAGCGAAGAGCCCGGATCTCAATCCCATTGAGCACCTGTTGGATCGAAGGGTGAGGGCTAGGGCCATTCCCCCCAGAAATGTCAGGGAAATTGCAGGTGCCTTGGTGGAAGAGTGGGGTACCATCTCACAGCAAGAATTAGCAAATCTGGTGCAGTCCATGAGGAGGAGATGCACTGCAGTACTTAATGCAGCTGGTGGCCACACCAGATACTGACTGTTACTTTTGACCCCCGGCCCAGGTGGCAGTGCAGGATAAAGCTGGACTCATTTAGTTTAAACACAGTCATTATGGCCTTTCATTAAATCACACAGCACAGGGCCTCTTTTGACTGGGGCCAGGGGCTGGGGATGAGCCCTGTTGGTCGTCATTAGTGTCATTGTCAGCTGATTAGCTGTCAGAGGGGCGGCAGGACAGACCTACTTTAGGGAGATGGGGTCAGCTAATGGTGGCATGTGGCATGTGACGGCCTCTGAGGTTGTTTTGGTATTTTCTATTGATGTGTCAAAATGTCAGTCATGGTTCTGAAGGTGGACTGGGTAGAGAGGCACCTGGTTTAGCTGGAGTAAGACTGACTTGTTGCATTTGTGGTCAGGGAAAAGATGTACAGTTTTCCCATAGGGTTTGCGGTTAGGTTTTCTCCCTGTAGGTTTTTAGTGGTCACTGATGGGGCTTCTTGGTCTTTGCCCAGTGGTTTTTCTGTGTGCATATGCTGGTCTGGTGGGGTTTAGATGGTGGACACTAATGTATGTAATATTTATTCCCTGGCCTGGATCTGTCAAGTAGGCCAGCCACAGACAGACCCAGAGCTCACTGCACTTCAGCCCACAGCCCAGAGGCCAGCCGTCCCTGTGTACATTACGCTGTGGCTTTGATCAGACCAGACCTGACATCAGCTCAGCCACAGCTGGACATATCATGGAGAGAAGGAGGGGGGTGTGATAGAGGAAGTGATGGGTGAGACATTTAGAGGATGTGAGGGGTGAGAGTGAGCTAAAGAATCAGATAGGGATACAAACAGATGGAGAGAAAGTCAGGAAAGAGAGAGGGGATAAGGAATAGAGGGGAGACAGACAGGGGCTGGAACATTTTAGTCCTGCTCTCAATGTTATGGTAATTAGATGGGTGAACATCCAAACATGGAACCCTGAGGGTCAACACATACACACCCTGGGGTCAACACTGTGCTGTTGGATGGCTTAGGACAGGGATTCTCAAACTTTTTGGGGCCGGGGACCCCTTCATAATCAGAACAGAACTCGAGTGATAAAAAAAACATTTTACTATGGCAGTCCAGACAAACTAAGTCTTGGGCCCTGGGAAGGAAAACATTTAGTTTTCAAGGTAATTTCCTGCAGTCCTACACATTTTGTCATGGGGCAGAGAGACTTTTTGTTGTTGCAGCTTTAAAGTTAAAATCCTACAATTATACATATTTTGCCATGAGGCAGAGAGAAAACATTTCAGTTCTAAAGCTTAAATTACAGAGGATTTATGTAAATACAAGAAGTATTGAGTTGTATAATTGGTGGAGTACTGTGGATACCAATATCCCCATAAGCCTCCCAGGCCCATGTTGCCCAGGCTTAAGAACATTAATTGTAGATTAAAGGAGCTATATGCAATATTTTTGCATTGTAATTGTAATTTGTTTAATCTGTTGTTGTTAGTAATATTCATAAAACATGTTTTATGTAAATTACGTTTTTAATTTTTTATTTATTTTGTATATATTTTGAGATCTGTCTGCGGACCCCTGCAGTACCTCGGACCCCACTTTGAGAACCCCTGGTCAATTAGCCACACCTGTACAGGTCCATGTATCAGGGGGACGGTTAAAACACGCTGAACTCCTTCCTCCTTCCTGTCCGTGTCCCGTTTGCCCATCTGCTCTCAGTGAGCCCTGCCTGCCTGTCTGCCTGTCTGTCTGCCTGTCTGCCTGTCTGCCTGTACCATGTAACATGGCGTTAAAGCTGTTCATTCACAGCTTTTAATAACTGCTTAATGTTTTCTCTGCTTATTCTTTTACGTGAGTTCCTTTACAGGGACCACCTGGAATCTGCGGTAACAAAATCCTTGGGATGAGGTATAGGAAGGGGAAGGGGGGACAATGACGCCCGTTGTGGCAGCGACTGGTTGTCAGTCATGTTGGCGGCCACGGGCGCCTGGCCTCGCACCTCTCTCCTCCTCTGCCTTCCCTCCCTCCCTGGTTCCCTCCCTAGCTCCCTCTCTCTTCAGAGATGTTTTCACAGGCCAGAACAAACACACGAGGGGGAAAAATGGTTCTGCGTCCAAAATTAGCTCCTTCTGGAGCAGCGAGCAGCCTCCATACACCAACTACCCTGAATACACACAAAAACAGTGTTAGTGGGGGATGGAAGATGGTGAGTGTCATTAACACTTGGTTGTGTGAGCTCTTTGATCATGGCCTTGGGTCGCAGTATTCACCTCAGATTAGGACTGAGAGATCCAAGATTTAACTCTAAACAGACAAAGATCGTACACTTCAAATCAAATCAAATGTTATTTGTCACATACACATGTTTAGCAGATGTTATTGCGGGTGTAGCGAAATGCTTGTAAAGTACTTAATACTTAATAGAAGGTTGTCTGGTCTCCACAAGTAAGGCTGAAAGAGTAGAGACTAGAACCTAAAGAACATCGGGTAGAGAGAGGGAGGGCTGGAAGACATGGAGAGAGAACAAGAGAAAGAGTATGTTCACTCTTTCATTCTGTCTTCCTGATGTTTAGGACATGCTGTAAATACAACCACAAAGGCCTCAGAGAACAAGCCTCATTCATGAAATTGACCCAAATGAATAATGTTTGAAACTGTAGCCATAGTTTTTACCTTATCAACAGAGCATCAGTTGAATGTAAAGCGATCAGATTTCTGGTCTGAGATTTTCCTCTTAAGATACAGGGTGATGTATACAGCCTTGAGGTGGTTGGTGTGTATGAATATATGAAAGGTGGTGAGCAGCCTTTCTACAAGCATCTCATGTACAGACCAAAAGCTCGGCGTCTAAGCCTGTGTTTATAGTGCAGTGTTGTCTGCTGTTAAAAAAAAGATTAATACCACTGCAGTTTTTCTGTCAGACCTGTTTAACTTTCCCAAAGATTTCTCCCTCTCATCTAGAGCAGGACTTTTCTCTCAGCGCTGAACAAAGCAATTACAAAAATATCAGTGCTTTTTTTCCCACTCTTCCCTTCCATTCCTTTCACCAACCCCACCTGCCTCGTATGGCAGGATAAGAGAGAGAGGGGTTTTAACGAAGACCAGATCCCCTTCTCTCCTATCTCTCCCTCTCCTCACTCTGTCTATATCTTTCTCTCCCTTTCTCACTCCCATGTCTCTCTTTTCATCTCATTGCTGATATCTGTATGTCTTATTCTGCTTCCCCATCTCTAATTTGGAGATCATACTCCTCTCTCTCTCGCTCTCTCTCTCTCTCTCTCTCGCTCTCTCGCTCTCTCGCTTTCTCACTCTCTCGCTTTCTCACTCTCTCGCTTTCTCAATTCAATTAAATTCAAAGGGCTTTATTGGCATATGTTTACAGTGCCAAAGCAAGTGAAATAGATAATACACAAAAGTGAAATAAACAACAAAAAAATGAAAGGTTAACATTACACTCACAAAAGTTCCAAAGGAATAGAGACATTTCAAATGTCATATTGCGGCTATATGCAGTGTTGTAATAATGTGCAAATAATTAAAGTACAAAAGGGAAAATAAATGAACATAAATATGGGATGTATTTACAATGGTTTTTGTTCTTCACTGGTTGCCCTTTTCTTGTGGCAACAGGTCACAAATCTTGCTGCTGTGATGGCACACTGTGGTATTTCACCCATATCTAGTTCATCAAAATTGGATTTGTTTTCGAATTCTTTGTGGGTCTTTGTAATCTGCGGGAAATATGTGTCTCTAATATGGTCATACATTTGGCAGGAGGTAAGGAAGTGCAGCTCAGTTTCCACCTCATTTTGTGGGCAGTGTGCACATAGCCTGTCTTCTCTCGAGAGCCAGGTCTTCCCACGTGGCCTCTCAATAGCAAGGCTATGCTCACTGAGTCTGTACATAGTCAAAGATTTTCTTAATTTTGGGTCAGTCACAGAAGTCAGGTATTCTGCCACTGTGTACTCTCTGTTTAGGGCCAAATAGCATTCTAGTTTTCTGTTTTTTTGTTAATTATTTCCAATGTGTCAAGTAATTATCTTTTTGTTTTCTCATGATTTGGTTGGGTCTAATTGTGTCGCTGTCCTGGGGCTCTGTTAGTGTTTGTGAAAAAAGCCCCAGGACCAGCTTGCTTAGGGGACTCTTTTCCAAATTCATCTCTCTGTAGGTGATGGCTTTGTTTGTTATGGAAGGTTTGGGAATCACTTCCTTTTAGGTGGTTGTAGAATTTAACGGCTCTTTTCTGGATTTTGTTAATTAGCGGGTATCAGCTTAATTCTAATCTCCATGCATATTTGGTGTTTGACATTGTACACTGAGGATATTTTTTCATAAATCTGCATGCAGAGTCTCAATTAGGTGTTTGTCCCATTTTGTGAATTCTTGGTTGGTGGGCGGTTCTATAACTGATTCAAATATTTTTTGTCAGATCCTAATTGGTATGTCAAATTTGATGTTCCTTTTGATGGCATAGAAGGCCCTTCTTGCTTTGGCTCTCAGAACGTTCACAGCTCTGTGGATGTTACCTGTGGCACTGATGTTTAGGCCGAGGAATGTATTGTTTTTTGTGTACTCTAGGGCGACTGTGTCTAGATGGAATTTGTAAATTTGTATTCCTGGCAACTGGACCTTTTTGGAACACCATTATTTTATTCTTACTGGGATTTACTGTCAGGTCCCAGGTCTGACAGAATCTGTGCAAAATATCTACAGTTGAAGTCGGAGGTTTACACACACATCAGTCACAGTCAACATAGTGTATGTAAACTTCTGACCCACTGGAATTGTGATACAGTGAATTATAAGTGAAATAATCTGTCTGTAAACAATTGTTGGAAAAATGACTTGTGTCATGCACAAAGTAGATGTCCTAACTGACTTGCCAAAACTATAGTTTGTTAACAAGAAATTTGTGTGTGGTTGAAAAACGAGTTTTAATGACTCCAACCTACGTGTATGTTAACTTCCGACTTCAACTGTAGGTGCTGCAGGCCCTCCTTGGTTGGGGACAGAAGCACCAGAGTAGACATTTGACTTCAGATTCTAGTAGGGTAAGGCCGGGTGCTAAAGACTGTTCTAGTGCCCTCACCAATTTGTTGATGTATATGTTGAGGGTGGGGCTCAAGCTGCATCCCTGTCTCACCCCACGGCTCTGGCGAAAGAAATGGGTGTGCTTTTTTGCCAAATTTAACCACACACTTGTTGTTTGTGTACATTGATTTTATAATGTTGTATGTTTTTCCCCCAATTTTGCTTTCCATCAATTTGTATAGCAGACCCTCAGGCCAAATTGAGTTAAAAGCTTTTTGGAAATCAACAAAGCATGAGAAGACTTTGGCATTGTTTTTGTTTTTTTTGTTTGTCAATTAGGGTGTGCAGGGTGAATACGTGGTCTGTCGTACGGTAATTTGTTAAAAAGCCAATTTAACATTTGCTCAGTCCATTGTTACGCTACACAGCTATTTTCATGTCTAAAACTGGACTCGATCAGGTTCAAGTTCGGGCTCTGGCTTGGGCCACTCAAGGACATTCAGAGACTTGTCCCGAAGCCACTCCTGCATTGTCTTCGCTGTGTGCTTAGGGTCGTTGTCCTGTTGGAGTCTGAGGTCCAGAGCGCTCTGGCACAGGTTTTCATCAAGGACCTCTCTGTACTTTGCTCCATTCATCTTTCCCTCGATCCTGACTATTCTCCCAGTCCCTGCCACTGAAAAACATCGCCACAGCATGATGCTGCCACCACCATGCTTCACCGTAAGGATGGTATTGGCCAGGTGATGAGAGGTGGCTGGTTTCCTACAGACGTGACGCTTGGCATTCAGGCCAAAGAGTTCAATCTTGGTTTCCTCAGACCAGAGAATCTTGTTTCTCATGGTCTGAGAATCCTCTATGTGCCTTTTGGCAAACTCCAAATGGGCTGTCATGTGCCTTTTACTGAGGAGTGGCTTCCATCTGGCCACTCTACCATAAAGGCCTGACTGGTGGAGTGCTGCAGAGCTGGTTGCCCTTCTGGAAGATTCTCCCATCTCCACAGAGGAACTCTGGAGCTCTGTCAGAATGACCATCGGGTTCTTGGTCACCTCCCGACCATGTCCCTTCTCCCCCGATTGCTCAGTGAAATACCATGAGAACATTGATTTAATAACCAAAACACAACATAATGAAATCTTCAGTTATTTCAACAACCAGTTAATCCAAGGCAAAACATTCTAAAATACATGTTTCAAAATTGCCCTTTGAATGTACTATGCTACAGTACTGAAAATTAGAATACATTACACTGTTTTCACATTAGGCAATACACTTGTACTACCCATTAAAATGTATTGAATCACATTTCCATAATTTCTATCCTATATGTTATCGATGGTGAGATTATCGAAGATGTCTTTCACAATCATTGATGCAACAAAATGTATTGATTGTTCAGATATCATTGAAACATAGATGTACTTTAATAAAATGAAATAAATGAAGAAAAAAAACAATGTTTAGCAGGCTCTATCAAACCTGTCTTCAGCATTTGGCCATAGGTTATCATCGACAACGCAGTAAATGTCCTCATTGTTCATGCATCTAGGGAAAAACCTTTTGGTATGGTGAATCCAAGCCTGACATACTGTAGGTCTAGATGGAAATCATTGCATGCTCCATCCATTGTAACGTAGGTGCAGGGAGTCAGGAAACAAGGGCAGTGTGAGTTTAACGAACATGGAACGAATACGAAAACAAGAGAAGTGTCTAACAAGGAAACATAAACAATACTACCTGATGACTGACAGAACAGAGTGCTAGATAAATGGTAAGTAATCAAGGTAGTAATGAAGTCCAGGTGTGACTGATAATGGGGAGCAGGTGTGCGTAATGATGGTTGCCAGGTGTGCATAATAATGGGTTGCCAGGACCGGTGGTTAGTAAACCAGCGACGTCGAGCGCCGGAGCAAGGGAGCGGGAGTAGATGTGACATCAATGGTCTAAAGGAGGATGGTAGTCTCATCGGGATGGCAATCATACATCTTCCACCTGTATTGTAATAGTGTAATGTATTTTACAGTATTTTATTGTACTTAATGTAATATTCATGTGTCAACATACTGAATTGTAATTGGTTGCATTCTACCGTCATATCATACTGCGCTATGATTGGTTAAGACCACCCAGGTCGTGAGGTCGTTGCAGTTGATCATGGCCGGAGACACATGAACTTGTCAGTTATAGCTAGCTAATAAACAGATACGTTGTATAAAGATCCTGTCCTACTGCATTTTATTATTTTGCACAAAGTGTGCAAAACAAGATAAAATTACTAAAAGATGGATTTGGCTGTAGTTCCTTCACCTCGGATGGACTGGGATTCTACAAACTTACCCAATGCATGGCGTAAGTTCAAACACCACGTGGAACTAATGTTCACGGGTCCTCTGAAGGAAAGAGGAGAGAAGGACAATTGCAGCTACCTGCTCCTCTAGATCGTTGAAAAATGGAGTGACACATGGACACTTACCGAGGCTGAAGCTAAGGTACTGAAAACATACTACGATTGTTTTGAAGCGTAGGTTGTGCCAAAGACCAATAGGATTTTTTCTAGGTACAAATTCCATGAGAAAGTACAGGGAGCTAGCAAATCGTTTGAACAGTCCGTAACTGAGCTGCGTCCACTTGTGAAAGACTGTGATTATGCAAACAAGGAAGAGATGGTCAGGGACCATATTGTATTTGGAATAAGCTAGCTAGCACAGGTTCAGATGAAAACCATTTTGTGTGACAGCACGAGCACATCACTTGACCAGTGGACCCAGTCAGGCAGACATCAAAGCACACCTCTGGTGCCCAGAGAGCACGCTTCAGAACGGAGAGAGACAGAACTCCAAAACAGAGCGACACAGACTCAAAAAAACATATTGTGTATACAAAGTGCATGGCAAATAGGAAAATTGCCCAGCTAAAGGCAAACAGTGTACTAAATGTGGAAAATGGAATCACTTTACAAAAGTGTGCAGAGCTTACTGTGGAAAAACAGTACACACAGTGAATGAAGATGAAATCAAAGAGTCAAATGCTGATGAACTGTTTATTAATTCAGTAACACAGAAAAGTCAGATATCAGAGACAGAGCAAGCCTTTGCTGACATTGAGATAGGAACACAAGGCACAGAGCTAAAGTTCAAACTAGACACTGGTGCACAAGTAAACGTTATTCCTCTGAATGAGTACCGCAGCTTGACATCTGAGTGCGAGCTACAGCCCACCACGCGCAGACTGACTGGTTATGGTGGTGAACAGCTCCCAGTAAAAAGGCACATGTACTTTCAAATGCAAATACAAGGAAAGTGACATGATGTTGGACATTTACATTGTTGACACTCAAGCACCTGCAGTGCTAGGTCGTAAAGCATGTTTAGAGATGGACCTCATCAAGCTAGTGTTATCAGTGACAGCACCTGTGAAGACAGAGAATGTCATGATGGAGTTTGCTGATGTTTTTACAGGAATAGGACTATTCCCAGGAGAATGTAGCATTCACCTTGACCAAGCCACAATCCCTGTGGTCTACCCACCGAGAAAGATTCCCCTTGCTCCCCGCGCCCGTCTGAAGAAGTAGTTGGAGAGCATGGAGCAATCCGACATCATCACTAAGGTTACAGAACCGACAGATTGGGTCAACGTGTTAGTGGTGGTGGAGAAACCACGTACAGGCAAGCTCAGAGTATGTCTCGACCCAAGAGACTTGAACAAGGCTATCAAACGCCCCCATTACCCCTTACGGATGGCTAGATGACATCACACACAAGCTAGCGGTAGCATGCTACTTCAGTGTCATGGATGCCAGATCAGGCTACTGGGCTATCAAGCTCACTGAAGAGTCATCTAAGCTTACAACTTTCAACACATCGTTTGGACGCTACAGGTTTCATCCACAAGTGGACGCGTGGAAGTATGGAGGTGCAGTGCTACTGCCAGAAGGAAAGCCCATCGGCTACACTTCCAAATCTCTCATAGACTGTGAGATCAACTACGCTCCAATCAAAAAGGAGCTGTACGCCATTCTGTTTGGATGTTTTAACGCTTCCATCAGTACGTATATATACAATAAGTCATTGTGGAATCTGACCACAAGCCCATCAAGTCAATCATGAGGAAATCGCTAGCCGCAGCCTCGCCAAGGCTACAGAGAATGATCCTTTAACTAAAAAAACACGACTTCACAATCATTCACCACCCAGGCATAGACATCCCTGTTGCAGACACACTCTCCGGGATGTGTCAGCAGCCACATTGAAGGCATGGACATGCAGGTGTACAGCAACTTGCCAGTTAGTAACACAAAACTGAAAGATATCCAAGCAGAAACAGAAAAGGACACACAACTCACACATCTGAGGAAAGTCTTACATGATGGATGGCCTGAGGAGAGGAGAAAATGCCCTCAAAGCATCTCAGAGTGTTCTGGAACCATTGAGATGAACTATCACAGATCAACAGAATCATTGTCAAAGGAGAGAAAATCACAATTCCTAGGATATTTTGACCATGCTGGACACAGGGGCATGGAAAGGTGCAAACAGAGAGCACCGGACATTTTGTTTGGGATGAGAATGTGCAAACAAATAGAGGACGTTGATGGTAAATGACCCACCTGTCACAAAGAGCCAATGTTACCCAGTGTTATCCCAATGTTATCCCAGACCGACCCTGGCAGGTTGTGACAACCGATCTGTTCACCTGGAACAACGAGGACTACATCATAACAGTGGACTACTACAGCAGATACTTCGCATTCGACAAGCTTTACAGCACCACATCTGCAGCTGTGATCCACAAGCTGAAAGCAGCCTTTTCCAGGCATCGCATCGTAGAGACTTTAATATTTGACAATGGCCCCTGTTGCAAATCAAAGGAGTTTGAATCCTTAGCAAAAGCATGCCCACATTACCCCCAATCTGTGCAGATTACTAAATCACTAATGGACTAATCAAAATCAGACAAGAGACCCCTACCTCAGTGCCCTTGAGTACTGAAACACACCAGTTGACAACTTCAAATCACCAGCCCAGCTGTTGATGTGCCGCAGACTGCAACCTGAGATCGTCAGCTACAAGGAAATACATGCAAAACGTGCACAGAGACATCAACACCAAAAGCAATACTACGACAGGTCAGCTAGACCACTGCCACCACTGAACGACAGAGAGTCAGGTAGAAGCCACTGGAAGCCAGCAGCATCCAGGTCACAAAAGAACAACACACTGACGAGATTAACAGCTTCTCTGAATGAGAACGTGATGGACTAAACACACACAACACAACACACACCATACTTACCTGCAACACCACAAGACTGACACAGAAGCATGCTCAGATTTCACACCACTCAAGGTCAGTAAGAGAAGTAACGCCTAGAGCTGTCCTAGACCTGTGAAATGTCAAAGCGTGTAGGCGGATCGCTGCCCTAAAAGAGTTCCAGATTGTAAACTTGTTATTGAAAAGTTAACTTGAAATGCTTTGGTATTGTATTTGTTTAACATGTTGAGATGTGTCAATGCTACAGTGAAAAGCTGAGTTGCTGAGAAATCTGGGTTCAAAAGACACAGTATGTTGAAACATTGTTTCAGAGTCTGTTATGTTGTTACACTTGGTGCAGTATGCAGTATACATGGTTACTTACCTTGAGTTCAAACTACAGAGCAGCTTTTCAAAAGAAACACTTGAAAATATGTAGAACATTTATTTTTATTTTCAAACAAGGAAATGTAATATTCATATGTGTCAACATACTGAATTGTGATTGGTTTCATTCTATTATCATATCATACTGCACTACGATTGGTTAAGACCACCCAGGTTGTGAGGTCATTGCAGTTGATCATGGCTGGAGATACATGAACATGTCAGTTATAGCTAGCTAATAAACAGCTATGTTTTATAAAGATTCTGTCCTACTGCATTTTATTATTTTGTACAAAGCGTGCAAAACAAGGCACATATGTATAGTAGTGGTCCTGTATGTGGCTCAGTTCATAAGAGCATGGCACTAGCAACAGTTGTGAGTTGTGATTTCGATCCCCACTGGGACCACATACAAAAATGTGTGGACTCACTGTTGTCACTTTGGATAACTTGTCTGTTAAGTGCGCTGAACAAAAATATAAATGTAACATGTAAATTGTTGGTCCCATGTTTCATGAGCTGAAATAAAAGATGTTCCATATTCACAAAAAGCTTATTTCTGTCAAATTTTGAGCACACATTTTTTACATCCCTGTTAGTGAGCATTTCTCCTTTGCCAAGATATTCCATCCACCTGACAGGTGTGATTAAACAGCACGATCATTACACAGGTAAACCTTGTGCTGGGGACCATAAAAGGCCAATCTAAAATTAGCAGTTTTGTCACACAACACAATGTCACAGATGTCTCAAGTTTTGAGGGAGCGTGCAATTGGCATGCTGACTCTAGGTATGCCCACCAGAGCTGTTGCCAGAGAATTGAATGTTAATTTCTCTACCATAAGCCACCTCCAACGTCGTTTTAGAGAATTTGATAGTGCGTCCAACTGGCCTCACAACCGCAAACCACGTCTAACCACGCCAGCCCAGGACCTTCACATCCGGCTTTTTCACCTGCATCTTACATTTACTGTAAAGTATAATCATAATATTCATAATCATAATAGTACATTACAGTATATATCATATATCTCTCTACTTTACACACATACGTTACATTATGTAGTTCTCGAACTCTGTAGTAGACAAACCAGTTTAAAATCTATAGGTTTACCAAAGTGATGATCAATTAAAAGCAGTCAAATTAAGTAATCGTACAATTTATTTTAACAAATGAGAAGACAATCATACCAAAAGTAATGTGAACATTGCATTTTGAAAGGCAATTGCTTTATATGAACATGTATTGCAATGTGAAACGTATTTTTAAATGAAACACTGATTAAGTTTTGTGAAAAAGTGACTGTAATTAAAGATGTAGGATCTTAATTTGATCACTCTTTTGTTTCTGAGAATGTTCCACAGCAGGAAAAGCAAACGTGTAGTGTATTCGAGATGATTTAAAAAGGCTTCTAAAGTTTGTAATTACTGCTTTAAAATATAAGACTTGATTTGCCCTAAAGAAACATTTATCAAACCCTAAAACAAATGCCCATGAATTGTAATCCACATAATAATTCACATTTCCTGTTGCTGCAGGATTATTTTCCTGCTATAAAAGTGGCTCAAATTAAGATCCTACATCTGTAGAC
The DNA here is from genome assembly GCA_030435695.1 of Brachymystax lenok tsinlingensis. Taxonomy (NCBI): domain Eukaryota; kingdom Metazoa; phylum Chordata; class Actinopteri; order Salmoniformes; family Salmonidae; genus Brachymystax; species Brachymystax lenok. Next base: position 37,542,625 of record CM059790.1, on the reverse strand, counting down.
ATGAAGTGGTAATGAACGGTAATGAAGAGGTAATGAAACGGTAATGAACGGTAATGAAACGGTAATGAAACAGTAATGAAGCGGTAATGAAGCGGTAATGAAACGTTAATGAAGCGGCAATGAAGCGCTAATGAAGCGGTATTGAAACGGTAATGAAACGGTAATGAAACAGTAATGCTACAGGTATGTTGATTATAAAGCTCTTTTTGGACTTTCTAAATTGAACCTTCATTTAGATGTATGTGATATATATTATATAAGAGTCAATTAGTCAGTCAGTAAAATGAGTGCTACTGATTACAGTTTGAGTGTTCATTACACCTATTCACACCTCAGTGCCAGTGTCAACAGCCCTGCTGATGCCACCCACCAGCCTTGATACAGTATATACTGTTCTATGTACAAATAACCCTTGTGTACCAAGGGCCTGGTTACTGTAACATGTCTCTTTAGTTTACAGTTGTTTGTATTCTAACAGTGTTTTATTTATGCCCTAAGATTACATGAATGTTGTGTGTGTATGTGTGTTTGGGTGCGTGCGAGTGTGTTCAGACTTGATGCAAACTCTTGAGAAATGTAGTCTCTCAGAGGATAGAAAAAACAAAGGCTTCTCCTTAGCTTTTCACATCCGGTGCAGACTGAGGGTTTTCTCCAGTGTGACCCGAGTGTAATATACACACCCGCACGCACACACACATTCACATGCACGCACGCACAAACACACACTTTCTCTCTTTCTTTCTCACACACATACACGCTCCCCACACACATCTACATGTTCAGCTAAGCCCTCAGAGGGGCTCAATTTCCTCCTTGTTATGGATCTTTTCTAACTAAGTGTTGATTGATTGGGGTTTAGGGTCCTAATATGGCCCACTAGGGGACAGCTCTTTGACACAGCCTAGTCTCTATGGTCATAGCACTGTTTGAAACTGGAGCCCTATTCTACCTACCACCATGCAGGGTAAATACCAACGCTAAATACTTCAGAGCCTATCCACCATGCAGATACATAAATACTTCTGATAAATAGGCCTCTTCTTTAGTCAGGCCAGGGGATATAAAGGTAGGAACCCTCCTTGAAACCTGCAACACTAAAACACATCTCTCTCGCTCTCTCTCTCTCTCTCTCTCTCTCTCTCTCTCTCTCTCTCTCTCTCTCTCTCTCTCTTTGTTTCTCTTTCTCCCTCTTTGTCTCTCTCGTTCTCTCTCTTTGTCTCTCTCTCTCTGTGTCTCTCTCATTCTCTCTCTTTGTCTCTCTCTTTGTTTCTCACTTTTGACTGGTACTGTATATACATACAGTAGAGTCAAAAAGATAGGAGAAGTGGTTTATCCATACATCTCTATTTTGGATAGATAACTCTTTGTGTTGTTGTTTGTTTAGAGTTTTCAGTGGTTAGTTTAGAGTAGGTAGATTCAATTGATTCTTTAATTACATTGAGCTGATTTCTGACGTGCTATTCCTTCTTTTCCGTAGTGTATTTCTGTATTGTTTTAGTGATTCAATATAGTAAAGGCGTAGGCTCAGGTTTTCTGGATCTCTATGGTGTCACTGCAGACACCCTGGTTCGAATCCAGGCTGTATCACAACCGGACGTGATTGGGAGTCTCACAGGGCGACGCACAATTGGCCCAGCGCTGTCCGGGTCATTGTATAATTTGAATTTGTTCTTAACTGACTTGCTTAGTTAATTAAAGGTTAAATAAAATAAAAATATATAAATACTTTCCTTCCATTTATAGCATTTCTTAATATTATTCAGGTCCTTTGGCTTTGATGCCTCATGATTGAGCATAGCTCTGTTCAAGTAGACTGTGATTTTGCTGTGATCTGATAGGGGTGTCAGTGGGCTGACTGTGAATTATCTGAGAGACTCTGGGTTGAGGTCAGTGATAAAATAGTCTACAGTACTAATGCCAAGAGGTGAGCTATAGGTGTACCTACCGTAGGAGTCCCCTCAAAGCCTACCATTGACTATGTACAGACCCAGAGTCCGACAGAGCTGCACGAGGTGCGACCTATTTTTGTTGGTTATGATGTCATAGTTGTGTCTAGGGGGGCATATGGGGGAGGGAATGATGTCACCTCCAGGTAGGTGTTTGTCCCCCTGTGTGTTGAGAGTGTCAGGTTCTTGTCCAGTTCTGGCATTTATATCCCCACAGACTAGTACATGTCCCTGGGCCTGTAAATGGTTGATCTCCCCCTCTAGGCTGGAGAAGCTGTCATCGTTATCGTATGGGGGTTCTATTGGGGGGATATAGGAGGTACACATGAGGACATTGTTCTCTGTTGAGATAATTTCCTTATCTTTTTCTAGCCAGATGTAAAATGTTCCTGTTTTGACTAATTTGGGTTAAGTCTGCTCTATACCAAATTAGCATACCCCCTGAGTCTCTTCCCTGTTTCACACCTTGTAAATTGGTGGATGCGACTACCTGCTCTCTGTAACCTAGAGGGCAACCAGTGGGTTCGTCTCCTCTATACCATGTTTCTTGTAGGATAACAATGTCTGTATTTCCAATTTCTTTGATGAAGTCTGGCTTCCTGCTCTTTAAGCCAAAGGCAGATGACCTCAGACCTTGTATATTCCAGGATGAGATAGTAAAAGCTTTGTGTTCCATAGTGTCTGGTGTTGTTTTTGTGTATTGTTTAGGCCCGGACCATCACAGTAGGTGTGAGCAGAGCATGTTGAGCATCTGATACGTACCTCTTTGGTCGCAGGATGGGGCCTGGATGGGTGAAGTAGTGGGGGTTGGGCCTTTTGCTCTGATCACGGCCTGGGCATATGTCCTGCTGTCATGTTGAGGTCCTTGCTGCAGGGGCGGGGGGCATGGGGTGGGCAGAAGGGGCATAGGTCTGATGTGGGGGGGCCTATATAGAGTGTGGCCAGGGTTGCTTGGGGTGGTCTCAGCTGGTTGGGGTGTGGCTGGTGATGCTGTGGTCTGGGTGTAGGTCCTCTTGGCGTGGGTTCTCTCAGTGCAGGTCTGGGAGGTCTCGCTAGTCTGGGCGGGGTATCCGTTGCTCTGGTTCTGCTGTGTGAGGTGCTGGGGCTACGGTTGAGGGTGACGTCCTTCAGGGTCCTGGCAAAAGTTGGGATTGCTGACTTGTAAGGGTGGATCTGGTCGTAAAGGCTTTTCAAGTCCAGGTTGAAGTGGTGGGCCAGGTAGACATTAGGTTTTGAGGCACAGTCTGGGTCCTGTGTTGTCTGTCCCATTGTGGTGTTGAGGTTGTGGTCTGGGTCTGAGGTGGGCTGTTCTGCTGGCTTCTCTGGGGGAGTGTCCTGCTCTCTGTCACACCTCAGTTTTCTCACCTCCTCCTTCAGGGGATGTGTTGCTGTGCTGGTGTGCTTTGTGGGTTTTTTCTGTCTGGATTGTGTGGACTAGCTCTCTGATCACCACAATGCCTGTCCCCAGCTCTGTGAATGTATCCCTCTCAATGATGGAGGAGCAGTGCTGTTGTTGGACCTAGGTGTGGGGGGTACTATCCTCATCTGCAGGACAGTTTGAAGAGGTGTGATCAGACTCACTCAGGATGGGGGAGTCGTCACAGAGAGAGAGCTTTTCCTGCTGTGCTCTCTCTCTCTCTCTCTCTCTCTCTCTCTCTCTCTCTCTCTCTCTCTCTCTCTCTCTCTCACCCCACAAACTGTCCCTCTGTCTTCATAAGTATGCATGTTATTCTTGTCTTACCCTCCTCCACCCCTTCAATCACCATAGAAACACACTTTCTATCGCTCCATTACTTCTCTCTCCCCCTCTCCCCCAGTAGACAGGCCTATATTGTTCAGGCAGTGTGAGGGGCAGCCTGGTCAGGACCTCAGGGACCCCAGGTCCAGACAGATCATCTGAGAGGGGAGGGAGGGGCCATGGCTAGGGCCTTCCTGTTTCCTGTTCCCAGCAACGCTTGCAGGAGTCTGTCTGAAGTTTGGTCTCCACTGGCAGGTCTGGCGCAGGTCTGGCTGATAAAGTTTGTGGTTTGTGTAAATCATGTCTGTTCCCAATGGGGATGCAGAGGTTTAGACTTTTCCCCCACTCCTACACATACCCACACACACACACACACACACACACACACACACACACACACACACACACACACACACACACACACACACACACACACACACACACACACACACACACACACACACACACACACACACACACACACACACACACACACACACACACACACACACACACACACACACACACCACGACCCTCAACCCCTTACAACTACTCTCATACAACGACCCTCAACCCCTCTGAACCCTCAGCGAGGGAGACCTTGCTGCTAGAGAAGCAACACACTCATACATACACATACACACATACACACTCATAGACACTCAGCGGTCTTGCTTCTCTAGCAGTAAGGTTCAGAGGGGTTGAGGGTCGTTGTATGAGAGTCGTTGTATGAGGGGTTGAGGGTCGTGGTATGTGTGTGTGTGACAACCCCTCGGTTAAAGAGGACAGTGATTGAATAGAGGGGTATTTGGGAGGTGGTTAACCCTCTGGGCAGCCACCCCTCATGAATAAGCCTCTTTCGCAGACTCCACAAACTAACGTAGCCGATACCTCTGTTAACCATGAACAAAAGGTTTTATCTGGCTTTGACCCTCTCATTCTGGCTCCTATTCCACCATAGTGCTCTCTCTCTCTCTCTCTCTCTCTCTCTCTCTCTCTCTCTCTCTCTCTCTCTCTCTCTCTCTCTCTCTCTCTCTCTCTCTCTCTCTCTCTCACATTTCACAATTCCATCCACTTCAGCCACAATATGTCCATACTTTCCCTTTGTGCTATTGTAGGCAATAGCTCCACTGGTTCTAGTAAAGAGCCAGTCTGGATGTGTCCTAGAGTGGTGTAACAGAACTGTCACAGTGGAAGGTCCTTCTATGGTTCTAATTTAGAGCCTAGCTGACGTCTCTCCATGCTAATGGTACTGTTCCCTCAAGAACCTTGACCATGGATTTCCATGGTCATCATGTTTTTGTAGCTCTAATTGTGTTGCATTAACATAAGGGATGTTTTGGTATTCTAAAACATCTGGAAATAGTTGAAATAGGACTTTTCACTAGAGGTCTGTCTGAACACAATGGGATTCTTTGTCATGTAGGACAACAGCAGGGGCAAAAGTAGTGTACTCTGACTCTAAAGGGGTACAAAACAACAGCAGAGCAAAGATGGTACCCTCTACACTGTAAATGGTGAATGCAGTGAACCCACAGGTGAGTGTGTATACTGACACGGGGGCCCAGGCCAGACATGATGCCTGACTCTGGGCCAGGCATCGGCTTATCTGTGGGTGGGCTCCTGCTCCCTCCTGGGGCTAAGTCTATTAGACCACAACACACAACACAGACTCTCCACCTGTTGCCTTACTTACCTGTTGCCTTACTTACCTGTTGCCTTACGAAAATGTATGCACGTCACTCAACACTGTAAGTCGCACTGAATAAGAGTGTCTGCTAAATGGCAACAAAAAAATATTAGAGGGATCAGATGACAGACCTGAGAGAGAGTGAGAGAGAGAGCGAAAGAAAGAAAAATAAGGAGGAAGGATTTAGTCAAAATCAGAGACACAAGCGAGGTTGAGACAACTGATTCAATGCTGAGCTATACTGGTGTGGACTCATCTGAAATCATCTGCCATTGTTTTATTTTTCTCTTTGTCATGCCTTCATGTTACTGTATTATAATACTCTGACATCACTGGGATATTGAGATCGTACCCATGAAGATTATACATTATATGTCTGCGGTTTGGTTTATCTTCTCCAAATGTTCAGATAAACAGAGATGTATTCAGTCATGATCCGCGTTAATTCAGATAGGATGTGTTCTTTAGACTTAAGCTAGCCTCTAGCCTGGATACATAGGGACAGAGCAGCCAAGATTGTTGAACTTAGCTAAACCTCAGGCCCCAAAGTGTCCTTCAGGCCAGCCCCAGTCTCCCCTCCCCCCTTCTCCCTCACTCCCTCCCTCTTTCTCCTCTATCCATCCCTCTCTCCATTTACCCGCCTTGAGTTTTTCCGTGTTCAAAGCCAGTCTGCCAAGGCCTTGAACAGAGTTTTCCATTTGAACAACACAGAAGGGCAGACGAGTTCTGAGAGCAATAACTGTAAATATGAATGAAAGCTCTGAGAGGTTCTTTCTCTGCCCTGTTTTCAGGGTGAATGATGCCTTGCTCCCATTTGCTTTAAGAGGACGGGGGGGGGCCTGTAAATTCACTTTTATTGGGTGATCACCACTGTATCCTCTGGACTCTGTTGGAGCAGCAGCCTTAGCCTTACAAGCCTCCTCCTGTATCTGTGTCTGAGCAACGCTGCTTTTACGGACACCCTTTACTCATGGACTATTTTTAGGTTTCTGTCTTTTCTTTTAATGACGACGGTTAATATTCTGTTCATTTAGCAAACTTTTCTTTCTCCCTCATAGGCAGATCTTAAGGTCAAAGAACTACTGTAGTACCCAGACACAACTGTTTCTGTCCATGAAAGACAGTTACAAAGTCTTAGACCCCAGAACAGGCCTTTCTCTTTCTCCGACAGACAATTTGGTAGAAAGGGAATGATTTATACAGACAGACCGCTCCAAGGCTGATACGGTGCCACAGTGTTTTCCTTCCCTGTGATCTATGCCTTGAGTGAGTGACTGCTAATGGCTCTTGTTAAGGATGAACTCCTCTACTCAAAGAAGTCCCGCTTCATGTTTAACATGCGTCTTCTTGTTCTCTAAGTACCCGCCTCACCGCCTTGTCGAGCCAAACATGTGTTCTCATGTTCCTGTATGTACACGTCTTTTGTCTGTGATCTGTTATCTACTACACGTTGGAGTGTAAATCAACCAGTTGAATAGCAGTCATTCTTACAGTACCTTGGTTGCTCTCGGCAATTCCTTTCTTCCTCTTCTTGTTTATAATTTTTCCTACTTTTCCTGTTATTACTCCACAACAGTTTCTATGTGATGTTTTGGTTCCTAGCTAAAGGACAGGGAGAGTGGGTTGGAAGGCGAAGCAGGCGGTTGGTTTGGCATGGCAGACCCAGGGCCCTTCATGATGGGCCCTAACAACGGTGTTTGTTTTAGAGGCTAGCGCTCTAGTCTACCACACCGTCTGGAGGGAGTCTTTCCAGCCCGCCTTCCTTTTCTTCCACTCTCTCATCTTTATCTATCTTACATCCTCCCTGCTTCTCTCTGCCAGCTCTGTTTGTTTTTGAGGGATCTGTATACATGACGGGTCAGTGGAGACAACAAAAAAAACACTCTGTTTTCTTTAAGTACCTCTCTCTTTTTCCCTCTCTCTCTCTCACACACTCTCTCTCACTCTCTCGCTCCTTCTCTCTTCCTCTCTCCCTCCCTCCCTCTCTCTCTGAGTTGTAATGGACTCCTACCAGTCTGACCCTCAGCTCCCTGTGTTTAGTAAATCAGTGAGCTGAGCGTCTGTAAACAGGACCAGGATTTGTGGATGGAGCTCTTTTGACTTCCTCTCTGACTTTATCAAAACTTTCCCAATTTTCTAAAATCTCAGCTAAAGAATTCCAGGTTGGCAGATTCTGTTGCAGATCTGCATCTTATTCCTTGCTTATTCCTCCTACCAGGATGTGAGAGGTCACTAGGTCAGAGGTCACAGTGAAGAGTGATGGGATTGGGGTGGGTCTCAGTCTCTCTCCACATCCTAATCCTTTCCTGTCCCTGAGGACTGAGAAGGGGAGAGATGAGGAAGCACTAGTCTTACTTGATCTGATGGACATACTACTATCCCCATACCTGCTGTGATGACTACTGTAATGTTGATGGACATACTACTATCCCCATACCTGCTGTGATGACTACTGTAATGTTGATGGACATACTACCATCCCCATACCTGCTGTGATGACTACTGTAATGTTGATGGACATACTACTATCCCCATACCTGCTGTGATGACTACTGTAATGTTGATGGACATACTACTATCCCCATACCTGCTGTGATGACTACTGTAATGTTGATGGACATACTACTATCCCCATACCTGCTGTGATGACTACTGTAATGTTGATGGACATACTACTATCCCCATACCTGCTGTGATGACTACTGTAATGTTGATGGACATACTACTATCCCCATACCTGCTGTGATGACTACTGTAATGTTGATGGACATACTACTATCCCCATACCTGCTGTGATGACTACTGTAATGTTGATGGACATACTACTATCCCCATACCTGCTGTGATGACTACTGTAATGTTGATGGACATACTACCATCCCCATAGCTGCTGTGATGACTACTGTAATGTTGATGGACATGTCTATCACTTCCACTGGCATCTTTTTTCTGTCCCTCTCCTCTCACTCCCTCCCTTTCTCTCTGCTTCCTCTTAACTCTCTCTCTGAGAGAATAGCATCACTAAGTCCTTTTCTCTCTCGCTCCCCTGCTCTGTGACAGAGGCCTGTATTGTTCCAGTCAGGGTAACATGAGGACTCATGAGGGGTCCTTTCTCCATTGTGTTCTAATTAAGTCCCTCAGTGGCCCTGTTCTCTATCTGTTCTCTATGTGGTCACGGGCCACTGGGACCCACAGACCCGGCCGACCCCAGCCGCTGGCGGCCATTTTATTTCCATTGTCACAGTTCAGATGTCTTCATGGGGTTTGGCCCTCACGTCTCTCTGGCTTATCTTGTTTAATGTGACCGGCTCACAACAACACAGTAGCTGTACACATGAGATTTGTGCAATGTTTTTTTATTGTTTATGGCACCGAAAAATAAAACACTAGACATAAAAATCATAAAGCATGAAGAAAAGAGGAATGCACACAATCTCAAAGTGGAAGATAATGTTAAACAGAGCTGTTTTCTATGTCTCGATATTCTTGTCAAACCTTAAAATCTTTGTTTTGAGTTGGAAACCCAATCACTCGAGGAGAAGAGTCGTCTCGACTGTCCATTCTTTCTCTCTCTCTCTCTCTCTCTCTCTCTCTCTCTCTCTCTCTCTCTCTCTCTCTCTATCTCTCTCTCTCTCTCTCTCTCAGTGGTTCTTTCATTTGGGGCTTTGAGAAGCTTGGAGATACTTGTAGAGGTTTGGAGAGAGGAGAGGTTCGGAGAGGAGAGTAGAGGAGAGGTTCGGAGAGAGGAGAGGTTTGGAGAGAGGAGAGTAGAGGAGAGGTTTGTAGATGAGAGTAGAGGAGAGGTTTGGAGAGGAGAGTGGAGGAGAGGTTTGGAGAGGAGAGGAGAGGTTTGGAGAGGAGAGGAGAGTGGAGGAGAGGTTTGGAGAAGAGAGTGGAGGAGATGTTTGGAGAGGAGAGTAGAGGAGAGGTTTGGAGAGGAGAGTGGAGGAGAGGTTTGGAGAGGAGAGGTTTGGAGAGGAGAGGTTTGGAGAGAGGAGAGTAGAAGAGAGGTTTGGAGAGGAGAGTAGAGGAGAGGTTTGGAGTTGAGAGTAGAAGAGAGGTTTGGAGAGGAGAGGACAGCAGAGCAGAGCAGAGGACAGCAAAGGTTTGGAAAGGAGAGGAGAGGTTTGGAAAGGAGAGGAGAGCAGAGGAGCAGAAGAAAAGAGAAAAGAAGAGAGGCTTGGAGCGGACTTCCTGTGGATAGAGAGAAACAGATCCTCCACTAACAAGGCAGAGGCGTCTCCAAACCAGATGTAAACGCCTGTGAGTAAACAGTGGTGACAGCTCATATCCTTGTCTGTCAACACCATCAGAAGCATCAAGATAGAACCAGGCCTCAGCCGTCCGTGTCATCAGGACCCTCCCCTGTCTCTTCACTCCAAATCACTTCCTCTTCTCTCCTCTGTGTGTGTGTGTGTGTGTGTGTGTGTGTGTGTGTGTGTGTGTGTGTGTGTGTGTGTGTGTGTGTGTTAAAAACATCTCAACTTCAATGTAAAAAATGTATTAGCAAAGGGTTCATGAACTGTAGCTTTTAGCAATATATCTACACTATGGGTACAAAACAATAGGATCTCCTTCCTAATATTGAGTTGCACCCCCTTTTGCCCTCAGAACAACCTACATTTGTTGGGTATGGACTACAAGGTGTTGAAAGCATTCCACTGAGACGCTGGCCCTTGTTGACTCCAATGCTTCCCACTGTTGTGTCAAGTTGGCTGGATGTCCTGAAACCTTTGGCGTGAAAAATCTAGCAGTGTTGCAGTTCTTGACACACCGGTGCGCCTGGCACCTACTACCATACCCTGTTCAAAGGCACTTAAATATTTTGTCTTGCCCATTCACCCTCTGAATGGAACACGTACACAATCCATGTCTCAATTGTCTCAAGGCTTTAAAATCAATATAAAACCTGTCTCCTCCCCTTCATTTACACTGATTAAAATAACATCAATCATAGCTTTCACCTGGATTCACCTGGTCAATCTATGTCCCCCATACCCAACTGGCGGACTGGATCGGACCCAGAACAGGATTAATATGGAACAAGGCCCCCAATTTTTTTTTATATATATATATATATATATATATATATATATATATATATATATATATATATATATATATATATATATATATACAGTATCAGTCAAAAGTTTGGACACACCTACTCATTCAAGGGTTTTCTTTATTTTTACTATTTTCTACATTGTAGAATAATAGTGAAGACATCAAAACTATGAAATAACACATATGGAATCATATGGTAACCAAAAAAGTGTTAAAGAAATTAAAATATATTTTAGATTCTTCAAAGTAGCCACCCTTTACCTTGATGACAGCTTTGCACACTCTTGGCATTCTCTCAACCAGCTTCCTGAGGAATGTTTTTCCAACAAGCTTGAAGGAGTTCCCACATATGCTGAGCACTTTTGCTGCTTTTCCTTCACTCCACGGTCCAACTCATCCCAAACCATCTCAATTGGGTTGAGGTCAGGTGAATGTGGAGGCCAGGTCATCTGGTGCAGCACTCCATCACTCTCCTTCTTGGTCAAATAGCCCTTACACAGCCTGGAGGTGTGTTGGGTCATTGTCCTGTTGAAAAAATCATTCGTTCACCTACTCTGCATCTCAAAAATTTCATATTTGGACTAATCAGACCAAAGGACAGATTTCCACCGGTCTAATGTGCATTGCTTGTTTTTCTTGGCCAAAACAAGTCTCTTATTATTATTGGTGTCCTTTATTAGTGGTTTCTTTTCAGCAATTTGACCATGAAGGCCTGATTCACACAGTCTCCTCTGAACAGATGAAGTTGAGATGTGTATGTTACTTGAACTCTGTGAAGCATTTATTTGGGCTGCAATCTGAGGTGCTGTTAACTCTAATGAACTTATCATCTGTGGCAGAGGTAACTCTGGGTCTTCCTTTACTGTGGCGGTCCTCATGAGAGCCAGTTTCATCATAGCGCTTGATGGGTTTTGCAACTGCACTTGAAGAAACTTTCAAAGTTCTTGACATTTTCTGTATTGACTGACCTTCATGTCTTAAAGTAATGATGGACTGTCATTTCTCTTTGCTTATTTGAGCTGTTCTTTCCATAATATGGACTTGGTATTTTACCAAATAGGGCTATCTTCTGTATACCACCCCTACCTTGTCACAAAACAACTGATTGGCTCAAACGTATTAAGAAGGAAAGAAATTTCACAAATTAACTTTTAACCAGGCACACCTGTTATTGAAATGCATCCCAGGTGACTACCTCATGAAGCTGGTTGAGAGAATGCCAAGAGTGTGCAAATATGTCATCAAGGCAAAGGGTGGCTACTTTGAAGATTCTCAAATGTAAAATATATTTTGATTTGTTTAAATTCTTTTTGGTTGCTACATGATTCCGTATGTGTTATTTCATAGTTTTGATATATTCACTATTATTCTACAATGTAGAAAATAGTCAAAATATAGAAAAACCCTTGAATGAGTAGGTGTGTCCAACTTTTGACTGGTACTGTGTATATCTTGTTTTTTTACTCGGTCAGGCTTCGGACCCTGGTGTCATATGAACACACATAAGACATGGAAGAATCCGTAGAATAGCAGGAAATTTGCTTTAAAACAGAAAAATGTTCTCTCTGCCAACAAAAGGGGTGTGAACAGTTTGGGTGGGGGTTTGTTACTAGGCCGATAAATGTCCGACCCTTGCCACCTAGGAAATTTGTGTGACCAGACCTTCTCAAATAGTACTTGAGTACCCCTGATCTATGTCATGGAAAGAGTAGGTGTTCCTAATGTTTTGGACACTCAGTGTAAGTGTCCAATGAATGGATTGTGAAGATTAATACCAAAGACAATATGAAAACAGCCGATATGTCTGCCGGTAAATAGAGTTTCAGTTTTGATGCTTTGCCTTTGTGTTCCCACAAATTGCCTGTGTCCCATCCTATTACTGCATGAATCTAATGCTCACAAAGAGGGAATCACATCAGCACCCCAATATAGTCATCACAACCAGGGTTAGGTACTGTATATAGAGTGTAGAGAAGCCTAGTTTAGAGTTCATATCCCACATTCAATCCAGTCTGCTCCCAAATCTCTGACAGTCATTGACAAGCCTGCTAGGAAGAGGATTCCACAGTGTAAGGAATGCCAGGAAACTACAGAAGAGAGAGGTAGAGAGGGAACAGTTGGAACTACAGGAGAGAGAGGAAGAGAGGGAATGAGGTTTTGGAATAGGCTGGAAGGAAAACATTGACGCTTTTGGGAATTTGAGGGATGTTTTATTGGCCTCCAGAGGCGCTGAGTAGCCTCCGTTAGATTTGGAGAACCAAATCCATTAGCCTTGCTCCTCTGTGTTGAGCGTGCAACATAACATTGACATCTCCATAGGCTCAGGACTCCCTGTGTTTTAGGGGCTGTGGAGAGCATTTACAAGGCTGTATGTGCATTTACAGATTCCAATAGAATGATAAAATACAACTCCGCAGCAGTCAAACCAGAAGTTTATTTTATTCTAGGTGGACTGAATCACTGACCAGTACAACCAGTAAAGTCTCTGACTCTTTTGTGAGTAAAGAATGTGGTCTGAAACATCCTACCTAATGTCTTCACACACCTTCATCCACTTTCCTCCTTTAGATGTAGTTTTCCCAGAATATAAACAGAGAATGGCCCTGACTACGATGAGCTAACACACAGATGGAGTTGACTTAGATGACTCTACGTTGGTCAACAGTCAGAGCCCACAATCTGTGCCCCCTCGGCCCTCTCCTGTCTCTGAGGTCAAGGCTTTAGCAGAAGTGTGGCTGATGTCTTACCTTTATAGTAAAAACAGATTGGGTTTCAGGGAGATCCATCTTCCTAATGTTCTCTGGTGTCTCTCCCCCAGGGATGACTGGGAACGTAGGGCAGGCAGGCTCACATACACACACACACACAGACAAACACACACACACACACACACAGACAGACACGCACACACGCAAACAAACAGACAAGTGTGTGTGTGTAAGCAAAACATAGAACGTATGCGTGTGAACTAATGTTTGCTTTTGTTTCTGTGTGTTTCCATGCATGTGTGTGTTCATGTCGAGTTGTGTGTGTTCATGTGTGTGTTCATGTCGTGTTGTGTGTGTTCATGTCGAGTTGTGTGTGTGTTCATGTGTGTGTTCATGTCGAGTTGTGTGTGTTCATTCGAGTTGTGTGTGTTCATGTCGAGTTGTGTGTGTTGATGTGAGTGGTAGACTTCAGGGGTTCTAGCCTGTAGTTATAACTACCTCTGCTCTCTCTCTCTCTCTCTCTCTCTCTCTCTCTCTCTCTCTCTCTCTCTCTCTCTCTCTCTCTCTCTCTCTCTCTTCCTCTCCTCTCCTCTCCTGTCCTCTCCTCTCCTCTCCTCTCCTCTCCTCTCCTCTCTCTCTCTCTGACAGAACCCAAGATGTAAGCTTAGCCTAGGCAAACACAGTTGGTCGCTGCTCACAGTCAGTTTAAAGGAGAAGTCTTTCCTGTAATTAGCCTTTATAAACTGTTACTACAGACATTCCCCCTTCACAGAGTGTGTTGTTAGTGTGGAACATAAAGGCCTGAACATCCACACTGTTTATCCAAATAGCAACCACACTCACTGGGCCTTGTGGCCTCCCAGCATGTGACGCCCTCAGTCTCTCACCATGCACACACGGACAGGAACCATCTTCAGAGAACATGCTTGGTGGCGGATGGTGGTTAGTGAACTTATGGCCTACGTTTTTTTTTAAATACGTTTTGAACCAGGCATTTTTGTTTGCCTGATCTGGACATGGCTTTTTAACCTAAAGCCTTCTGGGACAGAGTTGCTGGGCGAGGGATGTTGGTCTGTGTTGGTCTTTTGGACAGACCAGGGTTGTAATTTGCTGCTGGCTCAGGATTCGGAACGGGACTCGGAGAGTTAGGGGTTATGGAAAATAGGATTTTGAATGGCACTGAACTTTCACAGATAAACTCTGATACACACGACTCACACGACACATGACTCACACAACTCACACGACACATGACTCACACGACACACACGGCTCCTGTACCATGTCAGTTATAGAGTTGAAATGAATTACATTTTGAGTTTGCATCCCAATATTACATTTTATATACATCACAGAAGACTGAAATATAACAATACCGTTTGACAAAGAACCATGGATTTTCGGCATCACAAAATTAATAATTGTTGATTAATTATGAAAGTATAAAAAAGATTAATCATATTCCGCCCATGAGGCCACTAGAGGGCGCTTTGGTCATTTGACTGCAGGAAAGGGTTTTAAGCTTATAAATGTAATGTTATTGTATTTCCTATGGAATCTTGGAACCTCTAGTATGTAGACCAGAGCCCTGTGTTTGTGTGTGTGTGCATGCGTGTGTGTGTGCATGCGTGTGTGTGTGCATGCCTGCGTCATTGCATGTGTGTACGTCTGTCTGGAAATCTCATTCTGCAGCAGACAGCGGGATGTGGTGAGGTTAGGGGTTAAAAGTCAGTGTAGAGAGGTGATCTTGGCCTCTGAGACTTAATGCTTTCCACAGAGTTAATGACCCCTTTGACCCCTGACTCACAGCCCGCAGTGCTCGGCCCCCAGCCCAGACACCGATAGGGTTACCCATAGATGTTCTCTGTTAGTGTGTGTATGTGTGTGTTTGTCTGTGTGTGTGTTTGTGTGCACGTGCGTGTGTGTGTGCGTGCATATGTGTGTGTGTGTTTGAGGGTGGATGTACCCCTGGAGTAACATGTGTCCTCTCCGAGTCATCTGTCCCACTCAGCCATAATGTTCCAGGTCATCTGTCCCACTCAGCCATAATGTTCCAGGTCATCTGTCCCACTCAGCCATAATGTTCCAGGTCATCTGTCCCACTCAGCCATAATGTTCCAGGTCATCTGTCCCACTCAGCCATAATGTTCCAGGTCATCTGTCCCACTCAGCCGTAATGTTCCAGGTCATCTGTCCCACTCAGCCGTAATGTTCCAGGTCATCTGTCCCACTCAGCCGTAATGTTCCAGGTCATCTGTCCCACTCAGCCGTAATGTTCCAGGTCATCTGTCCCACTCAGCCATAATGTTCCAGGTCATCTGTCCCACTCAGCCGTAATGTTCCAGGTCATCTGTCCCACTCAGCTGTAATGTTCCAGGTCATCTGCCCCACTCAGCCATAATGTTCCAGGTCATCTGCCCCACTCAGCCATAATGTTCCAGGTCATCTGCCCCACTCAGCCGTAATGTTCCAGGTCATCTGGCCCACTCAGCTGTAATGTTCCAGGTCATCTGCCCCACTCAGCCATAATGTTCCAGGTCATCTGCCCCACTCAGCCATAATGTTCCAGGTCATCTGCCCCACTCAGCCGTAATGTTCCAGGTCATCTGGCCCACTCAGCCATAATGTTCCAGGTCATCTGTCTCACTCAGCTGTA